>CM035406.1:254845068-254967568 GCA_020310875.1 Ceratopteris richardii | reverse complement strand
TTTGAAAAGAAGAATGGAGCTATCCTCCCGAAACATAGACCTTATGATTGTGTTGTAAAAGTTGAAGAGGAGCACAACCACCCTTCGAACTAATCTATAGAGCATCCCTATAGGAACTTATAGAATTAAGTAACAATATTGATGCTAATGTTGAAAAGAAGTAGAATATGGAATAAGGGAACCTTGTAGTGGGAGGGTAAATGTGGAACCAACGTTCTTTTGTGTTAAGCCACGAACTTTCAGCGCATAGTAAATCCATTAAACCTTAGAGAGAGAGACACACACACACACTCTCTCTCTCACTATGAGCAAATCAAGTGAACATAGAGGTTTGAATTTTTACAGGTTTCTTTGGGTTCAAATGGTATCTACATAATCTAATTGAAGCTTCTTGTTAGGTACCTCATGATAAGATATCTAGCAAGGGTTAAAAAGATATAAGAAACAAATAGTTCTCTTGCAAGTCTTCAATATATTTACCATGAAGTTTACCTAACTTTCTCATTCAAATATCAAAATAGCTACTTAGAATAGGTATGTGGCTCCAAAATAATATGAAAAATTGATTCAATTATATTTTACAAATCGATTAACCACTGACATAGCCAAGCTTGAGCCTAAAATGGTTAAAAGGTAGAAATTATAGAGGGATATGACTATGTTGATACTTACAAGACCAATGATAAGCGCCATACTACCACACAAGGTCTCAATAGAGTCAAGCGAATAGTGAACTAGCCAAGCACTTTGATGAGGGAGATGAGGGAATCTTATGAGGGAAGTCTCACTCAAAAGTAACATGTCATATGATAGCTCACACATGCATCCGAGTATTACAACAAAGGAGGCAAGGATGATTCAAGACATCAAGAGACCAATTCCATCACAACTATGAAATATTTTGGCGAAGCAGAATCTCTCGACGTGTAAATGATAAATATCTTCTTTTTCACAGTTGAATATTGGTTTTTTTCCTCAGTAAAATCATCTTGCACCATCATAATAGTAGTATGCCCTGTTTTGCAAATAATGTAATGTGGAATAAGTATCATTTCATAGACTATGCTAATCAAACTCATCTCAAAGCGCATAAAACGATCAATTTGATGTAGATTATGTTTTCTCGATGTATTTATCAACACAATGCAAATGAAAACACATTCTCATGGGCTAATGTTTTTCAAATTAAGTTTGAATTTCCTTTTCTTTTTGCGCGTAGTGTTATACTTCATTTTGAATTGTCATGCGGATTAATTATGAGGGTGACATAGACCTTGGATTCCCCATGCCGAATGTTGCTGAACTGAGAGTACATTCGAAGGTCTCGTACCCTACAAATATCACGTTGCTTCTCCACGCTGCTATTAGCGATTGTTGCATTGCCGGGTGCAGCAGCTCGCTCTCCTATGTAGTTTTTGCGTCTTCGGTATCTCTGCGGGGGTGTCGCTCAGAAGGAAGCAAGTACGAGGGGACGATTGCTCTGCAACGCACACAGCGAAATGGCGGCGGCGCCGATTGAGCGGCTCATGCAAGCATTAAAGGTTGCTCCTGATCTGCTAGGTGTTGAATATGAGGGTAAGGAATTCGCAACTGCAAGCCTGCCTCTCTTCTTCTATAAAGCTCCACACAAAACATGCACCGTTTCTCAATAAAACAACTTGCAACGACGACTCCACCTCCTACCTAGCAGACTCTTGAGTTGCAGCATGATGCTACCTCTTGCCTGCCTGCCTGCTTCATCACTAACGGAAGCAGAATAGTTTTTCTCTTAGTACGAGTTCCATCTCCGTGACACCTGCGGATTTCGAGACGTGAAATTTCTCTCTCTCATCTCTCTCTCGCTCTTATAGTTCATTAACCTACGCAATGCCATTGTCAACCGGCCCATCAAAGTTTTCGAGCTTCGACATTAAATCCAGAGGCAATACGATTCATAAAGCATTTATCAACATCGGTGACAGAGAATCTGTCTCCGAACTCAACCCCGGCATTTTACACCTCAATATCTACACAGACGGATCTTTAAAAGTCCTTCCAAATAAATGTATCAGTGGAAAAATGTTGGAATCGCTATCAACCTAAATACATGGTTCGATGGCAGAGTCGATAGCCATCTACTTGGCATTGAAACATATTGGAAATGAGCAAATATTGAACAGATATGTTGGTGAGGCAGATGGTACGTTTCGAACGCTAACGATTTGGACAGACAGCAAATACGCGCTTTGCTTGAAAACATCAAGTGGAAGGGTCGAAATCATGATTCTCATCACCACTTCAAGATTCTACAACACAGAGGAAGAAGATGATAGACGATCGCATCATTGACGCCGTGCAAACAATATCACCTGTCCGGGTGACCATAAGGAAAGTTGGGGCGCACAAATGCATCAAAGGCAACTAAGTAGCGGACATCCTTGCACAGATAGGTCGACTTCAATGGATGCCAGCTCATGCGTACAATAATGCAGGTGGGTGATAATTGAATTTGATTGATGAACGCTCACGTGGATGATGGACGCAGCTTATAGCTTGATCCATTTCGGAGCCGAGTGCTTCTTTTTAATCTGATTTTGAAGTACAATTCATGTAAACATGAATGAATGCAGATGAGAATCTGCTACGCATCGCTGACGCATATCGACGTTCTCAACGATCTCCCATGGCGGACAGTACTTCTTTTGACAGTAGCAACAGCCGTGCTTCCAAGGTCGATGATATGGAGGCCAACTGGTGTTCGAATAAACAGAAGAGGCAAAGCTGCAATCATTTGCCCTTGCGCAAGCATCCAGGTCTTCTGCTAAACGATGAATGTACTCCTCTACTCTTGGGGCCAGCAGATCAACGGCCTGAAGCGCGGCCAAATTACGGGTCTCGGATGGATGAAGATGGTGGAAGTCGTGTACCCACCTCCTCCTTTGGATATTATTAACCAGATTTCCTTCCCGTTCTGTACATAAGTTAGATGGACACGAAGAAAAAGACGATTTGTATTCATTCATTCAGTGTGGTGCTCCTCCTCCTCCTCATGATTTGGTTGAAGTGATTGCAGTGTAGTCTTTCTTCTGGTGCGCAAAGTGTTTTATTATTTGTTCTCATGTTGTTTCTTTCTTTAAGTGATTTCCTGTTGATGGCACTTCACATATAAGCTGCATGTATTTATTTCAGTTCTGTGATCCTCATGTTCAAACGCAGCGATGCTCATGTTCTATTAAGTACTTACTTTGCAGAAAACCAGAAACTTTGCATGTTACGCGGATAAAATGTGGCCGATCCTAATAATTTCATGCTGCTCAGAACCCAAATCAAGCAGAAAACCAGTACAATGGGTATTACGACGCCCTTAAAAATCATCTGCACGGTGAAAACCAGTACGATGGGTATTGCGTCCCCAGCCATAGCCATTGCGTCCCCAGCCATAGCCATAGCCATTGCGTCTCCATAGCCATAGCCATTGCGTCTCCAACTCTTCGCTCCTATTATGAGTGAGAGAATTATCATGCAGACTCATCATTCCTAAAGATTGGGTCCCGTTTTGGAGAGAGAGAGAGAGAGAGAGAGAGAGAGAGAGAGAGAGAGAGAGAGAGAGAGAGAGAGAGAGAGAGAGAGAGATGAAATAGACTGTATCTGGGCTGCTATTAATTTGTGTTTTGATAGACAGAAAGCATAACTAAAGTTGTAAAGAGGGACAATTACCATTCGCACACTGAGTCCTATACTTGAATAATGAACAAATATGATATCTTTCTTTATTTCTCTTCTGCATAACATATTATTGGAAAGAAAATATGATAAAGAAAATATTATTGATGTGTGTGTGTGTGTGTTATTGGAAAAAAAAATATATGATAGAGAACGAGGAAGAAGAAACATCGATTCGTGGCCTAAACGTTCTGGTCCAACAATAAGGATAGCTTTTTGCCTAACCAGTTTTTCATCAGTCACATGTAAAGGTGAGAGGCCCTACTTTGTAAAGAAATTGACCTCATCATTTTCAGAAAGGCCAACAAATGGATGACTAAGATCACTAGCCTATTTTCCTGGATTGGGCATGCTCAATAATTGCATGAGAAAGAGTGTTGAATTGGAAGATAATCCAACAATTGGTTGGAAACTCCCAACGTGAAGAACTACAGCATTAGGGCCACCGTCTGATAGAGAGATGACTCTTCTCCCAACCTTATGCCCCCATACATATAGCAACTCTTGGAATTCACAATGACCTCTAGATTGATTCAAACCACATATGCATGTGAAATCTCCAACATTGCTTTTACACTTTCCACTCGAGTCTACTAGTGTCTAGGTGTACTTGCCACTTCTATCAAGTATCTGTCATCTCATGTTGACGCTAGAGCTCTTTGTGAGAAACTTGCTCCCTAGCTTCTCATGGGGGTTGAACCCTAGACATCTTCCTTCCCATCATTGAGACTTAAGCACTAGGCTAAGTGGATTACTATTTCGGAGAGCGCATGAACATATGCCGAAGTGTTAGCTCGACATCTCTGGCCCTACAAGAGAATGAACAAACCGTGTCCGATTTCACATTTGTCTTAACCAATCCCACGCTCATATCATAAACCTAATTTGTAACTTTTCTTCCATCCCCTGAAATTATTTCATCCCCAAAAATAAAGCTATTTATAAAAATCTATAGGCATATCTGTTGGGAAAGATGGATGGACACTCCAAGAGATGAGTAGGTACTACCAATCTTTGCTTTGTACCAGCCCCTTTTTGCTTCAGAGTTGCGTTTTAGGCCCTTTTAGCTTTCCAATGACACTAAACAAGTGCCTGTGTACTTTGGAAATGATGTGAGAAATGATTGATTCAAAACAAACTACATCCAAGTTAAAGGATGAATGAAAACCTTCTATTTTTGTTTACACACTTGCTGCTTGTTAAGCTCAGTGCTTCCAGTATAGTAGGAATTAAAAAAATTCCTTTTGAAGATATGAAATGAGCTTAATGAGATAATGATTCCAAGTAGAATCACTTAAAATGATGCACTATACACAGAGCAATCAATTTAGCAATCAAATCATTACCCCTGATTTTTTAGGACCTCTGCAGAGTTTTACTAGTAGGTACTTCAACATGCTTGTCTCCAAATTTGCTCAATAGATTATCTTCAAAATTTTTGAGCTTGTAGAGGACTTGAAGCTGATTCCAACAAGCTATAAAACATTGAAAATGGTAGAGGACTTGAAGCTAATTCCAACAAGCTATAGAACATTGAAAATGGTGAAGAAATGACTCAGATGTGAGCAGTACAAAATGACTATTCTAAGTAACTATGACAGAGAGACCAGACATGAAAAGTATTGATCTATTGTATGAAAAGACAATGTTGTACAAGATCATTGGCATGATAATCAATGCCTAATGATAATGAGTAGTGTAGGCTATGAAGTGAGCCTCACTCTCTTACAAAGTAATCAACAAGAACTCGAAATTGAAGTGATCTATCCCGCAAGTTTTTCAATCATCTTTTATAGATGAGTCATTTGAATTTTGAGTTTGAATTCTTCATTGGCTCTCACTATAAGTTATCCTCTAATCTAGGAGATATTCTCTCAAGTAAAGTCGTGAATTTTCCAACTAACAAACTCTACGAGTTTAGTGGTGGTTACAATTATTCCTTCAAGTCAAATAGACTTTTACAAGTGGTAAAAGTAAAAGAATCCATAGCAATGGTTCTCATGGAACTTCAAACTTTTTCACATGAAGTCTTTATATCGAGCCAAGTGTGTAGGCTTGGGATTTGCACCAATAGATCCCCCTCAAGCCAAACATCTTGGCATGATCTTCTTCTTCAATCTTCTTGAATGTCCTACAATCCAATCAAAGATTTAAACCTGCAAAGTTTTGTTCCATCTAATGCTTTAGTCAATAAATCTGCACATTGCATATTAATTGATACATATGCCAATTGAACCTCCTTGCTCAATAGCTTTTCTCTCACATAATGATAATGGATCTCTATATGCTTGGTCCTAGCATGATAAATAAGATTTGCTACAGATGTAATGAGCTTGTATTATCTCCAAAAATCATTGGAGATGTACTATGTAAACCTAAATCTATATGTAACAATCTGATCCATATGAACTCTCGAGTAGCATTGGCCAATCCTCTATACTCTGCCTCTATAAAACATAAAGCAATAGTAGGTTACTTCTTTGAAGACCATGATATAGGTTTGTCACCTGCAAAAGATAGGTAACTTGAGGTAATCCTTCTAACATCTTTGCAACTTGCCCAATCTACATCTGAATATATCTTGATGTCCAAATCTGAGGTATAAGGAAAGTATAATCGTTCATTTTGAGTGCCCTTAAGATACTTCAAAATCATCTTGGTAGCTTCCAAGTGAGGTGCCCTAGGTTTGTGCATAAATTGGCTCAAGAAATTTACTCCATAAGCAATATCAATCCTTGTCAATGTAGCATAGTTCAAGCTTCACACTATGCTTTGGTGACCTACAGTATTCTCAAGCACATCACCTTCCTGAGCACTTAACTTTTGGTTTACCTCCAATGGAGTGCTTGCTACCTTGGCATCCTGCAAATAAAACTTATTTAACATGTCCTGTATATACTTTCTCTGAGTAATATAAATTCCAGAGTTAGTATAGACTAACTTAAGGCCACGAAAATACTTTAATGATCCAAGGTCACTAATTTTGAACATCTGCATCATTTGATTCTTAATTTGTTTGATGCCACTAGCATCATTACCTATGAGTATGATATCATCAACATATACACATAGATATATAACCTCTAAATTACTCCTCTTAACAAAGAGAGAAGTACCTGCTTTACTAATGATGAATTCTTAATCCTGAAGATATGTTCTCACCCTATGGTTCCATGCCCTAGGTGCCTTCTTCAATCTAGAAAGAGCTTTGTTCAATTTACACACATATGTTACCTTGCTTGGATCCTCATAGCCAGGAGGTTGAGACATATACACCTTCTCTGAAATCCAACCATTAAGAAATGCATTTTTTACATCCAATTGGTGCATGTTCCAATTCTTCGATGTAGCCACCCTTAATAATACCCTAATGGTTGGCATTTCGGCCACAAGTGAGAAGGTTTCTTCATAATCAAATCCTTGGGTTTGTGCAAAACCCTTAGCCACAATTCTAGCTTTGTACCTGCTTATTGATTCATCATAATTCCTCTTGATCTTATAGATCCATCTAAAACCAATTACCTTCATACACTCTTTCTTTGGCACTAGATCCCAAGTATTATTATCCTTGAGTGCTTCAATTTCCTCATCCATAGCTTCTTTCCATTCTCCCTTGGTCTTTGCCTCTTCATATGATGATAGCTCTTCAAATGACAAGTCT
This sequence comes from Ceratopteris richardii, assembly GCA_020310875.1. Lineage (NCBI taxonomy): Eukaryota > Viridiplantae > Streptophyta > Polypodiopsida > Polypodiales > Pteridaceae > Ceratopteris > Ceratopteris richardii. The sequence goes on along the minus strand of CM035406.1, from coordinate 254,960,205 downwards.
TTTGCAAGATAAACAGAATGCTTAGTAACTAAGGAAGTGTCATATCCATATCTGATTGGCTTCTTGCTCTCCCTTTGTGATCTTCTGATTGGTTGGTTGGATGATTCAGGTATATCTTCCAACTTCATCATCTTGACTTTGGCTTTGGACTTCCATGCCCTGAATTCTTCCAAGTTGATGATATACTCATCATCTGAATTGATGTCTTCAATCTGATTTGGTTCCTCTTTAGTGAGGCTTGGAAATTCCTTGTCTAATTCATAAGGTAGCTTTACTTCCCTGCATTCACTTTCAAACCAAGAGTCATTCTCATCAAAGAGAACATCTCTACTCACCATAAATCCTTTGTTGGAAGGATTATAGAACCTATATCCTTTGTGATTCAAGTCATATCCTATGAAGATGCACTTCTCTGCCTTTGGGTCTAGCTTACCTCTAATTTGAGAAGAGATATGCAAATAAGCAACACATCCAAAGATCCTGCAATGATCAACTGAAGATCTTCTACCATTCCATGCTTCATATGGAGTCATCCCATCAAGAGATTTGGATGGAAACCTGTTTACAAGATAAGTGGCAGTAGAGACACTCTCTACCCACAAGTAATAAGGTATTTTTTCTCATTTAGCATTGACCTAGTTGTTGCAACAATTCGTCTATTTCTTCTCTCTACCACCCCATTTTGCTCAGGGGTATACCTTGTTGTGATTTCTCTCTTGATTCCTATATCTTGCAAGAATGCATCAAAATCATTTGAGAAGTACTCACCTCCTCCATTTGACCTTAGTCTCTTAAGGCTTCTTCCTATTTGGTTCTCAACAAGTGCAAGATACTTTTTAAAGAAACTGAATACTTCATCTTTGTGATTCATAAAATATAAGATGGTCCACCTAGTGAAATCATCAATGAAAGATAAATAATACCTTGATCCAAAAATTGAGGGATCCTTACTAGTCCACATACATTTATATGGACAAGCTCTAGGTAGTCCTCACGCATGTATCCTTTCCTTGAGAAGGGTAACTTGTGAGATTTTCCAAACTGACAAGTAGCACTTTTATAGATCATGTGTTGGTTGGATACATTAGGTATCCCAAGCACACATTGATCTCTACATATTTTCTTTAAAGTTCTCTCACCAATATGCCCTAATCTCTTATGCCAAATTTCAAGTTCTCATAGTGTTTGGTTCTTGTAACTATAAAGTGCAATATTCCTTGTATCTTCAAGTTCAAAGGTGAATAATCTACTTGTCTTTTCTCCTTTGGCAATTTTCTTGAATCCATCTTGGGGATCCTCCAGAAATTCTCCATATTGGTTGAACCTGACCTGCAAACCCTTTTCCACAATCTATCCAACACTCATCAAATTCTTGGTAATTGTAGGTACATATAGAACCCTGCTCAACAGATTCCTATTTCCATCAGAGGTCTTAACATTTCCTACTTTAATCACTAAGTGCTTGGTGTCATCACCTATTTGATCCTGATGCTTACCCTCTGGTTCCTCAAGGTTAGAGAGAAGAGCTACATTGCCTGCCACATGGTTTGAGCATCTTGAGTCAATGTAGAAGAGATGGTCATCATTTGTATTTGCTTTTGAAGTTATATTCATAATCAAAAGAGAATCCTCTTGCTTCTCTGTATAGTTGTTGTAGTCTTTCCTTGATTTATAGCCTCCTTGGTAGTTGTTATTGTAGTTGTTTTCGTAATTGTTATTGTAGCCTTGATGGTGATTGAATCTTCCTCTTGATTTTGTATATCCACCTCTTTGAAATCCTCTTCCTCTCTGATTCTTGAAGTTCATGTAACACTCATTTGTAGTATGATTTGATAATCCACAAATATTACATGGTGAGGAGTTATAAGGTCTCTCCCTACCTTGCTTACCTCCTCTACCCCTTCCTCTTTAGTTTCTACCTCTCCTTGCATAGTTGGCTTGGGAGGTAGTTCCTTTATCCTCAATCTTCTTGTCATTTTCTTTCTCTTTAGACACTATTGGGGCACTTTTTTCCCTCTTTAGGAGGTTTTTTCCTAGGCTTGTATATATGCCTATTAACCTAACGTGTCACTTATCTTTGTACATTCTCTTGGTAATACATTCAATATTGTGTGTTGTGCTCCAAGCTTCTTCTTCTTCCTTGTGTTGTTCATGTTCTTTCGGCGAGTTCAAACTCTAGCATGTATCTCATTTGAATATGGTCATGAGATCAAATGCTTGTAAAACTTCCAAGAGTCAAGCTTTTGTATTTACTTTCAACATTTGTAATGGGTAAAAGTAGAAGAGGAATCCCATAAATTGAGAAGCCAAATTCGATGCTTGGATAGTTGGGGATCAAGAATAAATAATCCCCAACTTCTAGGATCACTTTTAGGTGAGTGACTCACTAATTCCAAATCAACTTTGTGCATAAATACATCTACTTCTTAGTCGCAAAAATTAGAAGACAATTCTTGAGAGATCGAGCTTAGTATTTGAGCAAAAAATGTGCGCACTTCATGTAAGAGTATTCCTTCATAGTTCCATTGTATTGTATGTGCAATATCAATACACATTATGATCCATACACATTTATTACTTATTCATTGTGTGCTTCTTCATTAGCTTGAGGTACATAATGAACTTGTTTTGTCTATTTGTCTCCATGTGAGTGTCCAATTACTATATTTTGAATTGGATCCATTTGCTAGCCTTATATCTATATAGCAAGTTTCATTATGAATGGATCAATAGATCACAAGATATGAATGTTTAAACTTTTCTTTGTATGCACTTCATCTTGCTCCTAAAAAGTTGGGGCGACCCCTCTAGACTTGCTAAACCCATTGCTTTCTATATGGTTCAACTAAATTTGTCAAATAAATTTCTTTAATTATATAGAAACTTCACTCAAATGTGTGCAAAATATCTCTTGTATATTCATGCCGGGTTATGAGCTTTTATCATGACTGTCACTTCCGTAAATAGAAGGTTTCTTCAACTCTTGTGAAGTGCAAGTTATTTGTTTTACAATGATCTTCGAAAGGACTTGGTGACTCTTTATGCATATTTGGGAAGCTAAAAAAGTATATAAAGCATCCTTAAAGTCATATTGGCTGGTTTAGAACATCTTTGCATGCATCCCATCATCTACTCACATGCATTCCATAGAACTAGACCTTTCATGGATGCACGTGGATACACACTTATGGATGTGTAAAGTTGCAATGCAAGAAGAGAAGAGGCTAGACACTAGAAACTTATGTGCTCACCTATACAAGACCCAACCTACACTATCATGATGAAATACCTCAGGGAATGTGTGCAAACATTTTTGGAAAAAATATGTTTTATGCTTTTATTGACCACGATCTAATGAGTTTTTTGTAGGAACAAGATCAAAAGAGTTGTGTTTATTCAAAATATTTGATAGAATGTCTTCACTGTGTGCTGAGAAGACCATTTCAATTGAATCTTTAGTGAAATTTGGACCTGGCTTAACCTTAGAAACCTATAAAAGGTACTTGTATAAAGTCCATTAATTGATTCTTCAAAAACCATGTTTTAAACCTTTGAACCCTAAAGAAAACCCTAAGTTGACCCTTCATTTGTATATATTTTAACCGAGAAACTTTAGGAACCTGTAACACTTCAAAATTGTTGATGCAATTAAGCCCAAGCCTACATACTTGATCACCTTACATAAGCTTGATGTATTGGCACTACGCTTGGAAGGCTTCATATGTACAACCTCTTGTAACTTTGCATTACAATTACCTTTGTAGAAGTGGAATAAACACATGAGGAGTTAGGAAGCATATAATCTCGTCTTATTTGATAGATGAGTCAAGAGAGAATCAATCCTATACTTTAGGATTCTCTTTTAGGTGTAGATTTGAATTATCATATATTAATCAATGTCTGCTAAGTGGTCTGTGACTGTCAAGGCCCATAAAAGTCGGGATGCATCATTAATTTGCTAAACATATGTCTCTACATATAGTTCATCATTTTACATGATTTCACTCATGATTGGTAGCTTGTTAAGCTAATTGAAGTTCCCCTAAAGGAATTTTATCAATTGCTGTTCTACTCAGAGAATGGTTCAAAACTCTAAGTAGGTGTCTCAACCAAAATAACAAGTTTTGTACCTTGGATCATATGCCTACCTATCTGTTTTGATCCTATCATTAGTGCATCATCTTCCAAGTAACACACATGATTACTTATGCTTATTAGCTAGCTAAAGAGGCCCACAACACTCTCCAGCCAGCACTTATAGCAGGTATGAAGCAGGTTTTAGCTGCACCAATTCATCTCTTGTGATTATCCACCATCTCCTCCAATAGTGGTATCAGAGTAAGCATAATCAAGATGGGAGATGAATTTCTATCTTTCATTGACAAATTGGAAAGGAACAACTACTTAGCATGGTCCCTAAGGATGCAAGCATACCTTCAAGGGAGGAGCTTATATGGACATATCTTAGGAGATGAAGACATGCCAACCTTCAGGAGCAAGAATCAACCAGCAAGGGAAGAGCAAGAAAGGCTGATCACATGGTGTGCAAAGAATGCTCTTGCCAGGTCATATCTATTAAACGTAATCGCTGATTTCTTATAATTGCATGTTAGAAATTGTAAGCCTCCCAAGAGACTTGGGAAGTACTTCATCATACTTCTCCTAAAACACAAGATCTAGGAAAAATCAGTTGTGGATGGAATTCACAATCCTCAAGAAACAACCAAAGCAAGCAGTGGCTGATTATGTAACCAAAATGAAGGATGTAGTAGACCAACTTGTAAGTATTGGAGAAGAGATAGAGGAAGAGAACATAGTGAGGCAGATCATCAATGGAATTAAGGTTGATGACAAGTGGGATTCCTTCACCAGAGCAATGGATCTCTACATGGATATGCAAGTACCTGATTGCAACACCTTGATGGGACAACTCTTCAACCATGAGACAAAGCTCAACACAGATGGTGATAACTCAAGAGGTAACCAATGTTTTGCCCTTCATACAGAAAAGAATAAAGCTAAGGATAAAGGTAAAGGTAAGAAACAGGAAGAAGAGGCTAGTACCTCTCAAGCTAATTATGCAGGAAGAGGAAGAGGTGCTAGAGGAAGGGGCGGAGGAGGAAAACAAGGTAGGGGGAGACCCTACAACAATTCACCATGCAACATATGTGGTCTCAACAACCACACTACAAAAGAATGCTACAAAAATTCAAGGAACCAAAGGGGAAGAGGCTTCCATAGAGGAAGCTATGGACAATCTAGAGGTAGGTACAACAATGGTGGAGGCAACTACAACCATAACTACAATAAAGGCTACAACAACAACAAGTATCAAGGAGGGTTTAGAGGAAGAAGGGACTTCAAAAACTATACTGAAGATCAAGAAGACTCTCTACTCATCATAAGCATGACATCCAAGCAAGGTAAAGATGATGAGCATCTTTTCTACATTGACTCAGGTTGTTCCAATCTTGTGGCAGGAAATGTAGTTCTATTATCTGATCTTGAAGAACCCAAGGGAAGCATGAAGTACAAATAGGTGATGACACTAAACATTCAGTCAAGCAAATTGGAAATTTCAAAACATGAGATGGTAGTATGAACCTTTTGAGCAAAGTTCTATATGTGCCTACTATAACCAAAAAACTAATTAGTGTTGGGAAGATTGTAGAAAAAGGTCTACAGGTCAGATTCACTAAGCATGGAGCATATATGGAAGACCCCCAACAAGGCTTCAAAAGGATTGCCAAAGGTGAGAAGTCAAGTAGATTGTTTACTTTTGAGATTGAAGACACAAGGAACATAGCACTATCCAATTATAGAGATTACACCTTGTCTAAGTTGGAAATATGGCACAAAGGACTAGGGCACAAATCTCAAGCAAATTTGCAGGGATCAAAGTGTGCTTGGCATTCCCAATGTGACCAAGAAGCACATGATTTACAAATGGGGAGCTTGCCAATTTGGCAAAGCTCATAGGAAACCATTCAACAGGAAAGAATACATCCATGAAGATTATTTGGAGCTTCTACACATTGATGTGTGGGGCCCTAGCAAAGAACCATCCATCTCAAGCTCAAGGTACTATGTCTCTTTTATTGATGATTATAGTAGGTGGACAATCCTCTATTTCATGAAGCATAAGGATGAGATATTTACATGTTTTATGAAACATTTGGAACTAGTTGAAAACCAAACAAGAAAGACCTTGAAGAGAATTAGGTCTGATGGAGGTGGTGAGTACTTTTCACATGAGTTTGATCTATTTCTACAGGATAGAGGCATAAAGAGGGAAGTAACAACCAGGTATACTCCTGAATTGAATGGAGTGGCAGAGAGAAGGAACAAGTTAATTGTTGAACCACCTAGGTCTATGTTGAATGAGAAAAAATTACTTGATTATTTATGGGTAGAGGCTGTTTCCACAACCACCTATTTGATTAATAAACTTCCATCCAAATCGGTGGATGGTATGACACCAAATGAAGCATGGAATAGCAGGAGACTGTCATCGGATCATTGCAAAATATTTGGGTGCATTGCCTATGCACATATCCCATCTCAAATCAGAGGGAAGCTTGACCCTAAGGCTGAGAAATGTATATTCATTGGGTATGATCAGAATCAAAAGGGATATAGACTATACAATCCCACTAACAAGGCATTCATAGTTAGTAGGGATGCAGTATTTGATGAGAATAATTCATGGTTTGAAGATGATTGCAAGAAAGTCAAATTACCATATGATTTGGAAAATGATTTTCCAACCCTCACTTAAGAAAATCAACACCAAAGAGAGGACATCAACTCACAAGATGAGGAACAGATTGACTTCAAAGCTTAGAAGTCAAGAGGCAAGTTCAAATACAAGCAATTAGAGGATCTACTAGAGTCTTCCAAATCAAGCTTTAAGGAGATCAGAAAGAGAAAGTAAGAAGCCCATAAGGTATGGATATGATACATCCCTAGTCACAAAGCACTCTATGTATATCACAAAAGATTCTATGGCATAAGAGCCTTCTTCATTCGAAGAGGCTAAGAAGAAGAAAGAGTGGAGAGAAGCCATGCAAGATGAAATTGAAGCATTGTAGGAAAACCACACGGGATCTAGTTCCCAAGAAGCCAGATATGAAGGTATTTGGTTCAAGGTGGATATACAAAATTAAAATGAACTCTGATGGTTCTATAAAGAGTTATAAGGCATGGCTAGTGGCAAAGGGATTTGCCCAAACACATTGAGTAGAGTATGAAGAAACATTTTCACCTATGGAAAAAATGCTAATTATTAGGGTATTGGTAAGTCTTGCTGCATCAAAAAATTGGATATCACTTAGATATCAAGAATGCATTCTTAAATGGTTTGATATATGGCACAACCACCAGGTTTTGAAGATGAAGAAAAAGCAGGTTAGGTATGCAAGGTTAGAAAAGCACTCTATGGTCTCAAGCAACCTCCTAGAGCTTGGAAACATAGACTTGTTACCTATTTGCAAGATCAAGGCTTTGTGGCAAGCAAGTCAGACTCTTCTTTATTTTTTAAGAAGAACAAATCAGAGTTCATCTACTTATGTGTCTATGTAGATGATATCATTATTACAGGTAATGATTCTGATGGCATCAAGTAGGTCAAGGCTCAATTGATGAAAGAATTCAAAATCAGTGATCTAGGGTTGTTAACCTATTTCCTTGGCTTAGAACTTGTGTCTATAGATTCAGGCATATTCATCACAAAGGAAGTACATACATGATATGTTGGTAAAGTTTAAGATGGAGAATACTAAAGTTGTAGGTATTACTATGGAGCTCAACCATAAGGTAAGTTCGCATAAAGGTGAACTACTTGAAGATGTTACAAGCTATCAACAACTTGTGGGTAGTCTTAAGTATGCTACTTTGAAAAGAGTAGATATTGCCTATGCAGTAAGGGTAGTTAAGTATCTAAAGGGTACAATGAATGAGGGATTGTTCTACCCCTTTACTTCTGACATAGATATAAACATGTATTCTTATGTAGATTGGGCCGGATTCAAGGATGATAAGAGGAGCACTTCAGGGTATCTATCTTTTCCAGGTTCAAAACATCTTGATCATCCAAGAAGCAACCAACTATGGCCTTATCTTCCATAGAATCAGAATATAGAGGTTTGGCAAATGCAACTCACGAAGCGATGTGGCTAAAGCAATTGTATGTAGATTTGGAGATATTCCTACACTCCAATTATCTTTGGAGATAACACTAGTTCATTGCATTTGGCTGCTAATCGTGTGTACCATGCCATGACTAAGCACATTGAAGTGCACTATCATTATGTAAGGGAGAAACTTTTTAGCAAGGATATCCAATTATCCTATGTATCAACTCATTTGCAATGTGCACATATACTCACCAAAGCATTGGATGGAACAAAGATGAACAGGTTCAAATTGATGATTGGGTTGCACGAGATCAAGGAGCAATGAAGATCAAGCATGTTAGGCTTGAGGGGGCATTGTTGGTTCAATTAAGCCCAAGCTTACATACTTGATGACCTCACATAACCTTGATGTATTGGCACTACACTTGGAAGGCTTCATATGTACAACCTCTTGTAGCTTTGCATTACAATTACCTTTGTGAAAGTGGAATAAACCCATGAGGCGTTAGGAAGCACATAATCTCGTATCATTTGGTAGTTGAGTCAAGAAAGAATCAATCGTGTACTTTAGGATTCACCTTTAGGTGTAGATTTGAATTTGAATTCAAATCTTTGGCTCCAAAAAAAACTATAAAAGAAGATATGAAATGCTCGTGTGTATCTCGAGGTTTAGAGATCATATTCATGTACTTTCATTGAGAAGAGGAGCTCACCTCATAGCTCACTCTTTCCTCACTCATTGAGCAATGTTTTATTGCCAATGACATTGTACTTTTACATGATTTAAGACATACATGATCATTACTTCTCATTCTCATATCTCTATCATACTCCATCAGAATAGTGAACTTTTTGAGCTTGATCTCACTATATAGTGGATCATTTGTCTTGATTTAAAGCATGATAGCTCAAGCATACTGTCCAGATTAACCCTAAAAATTTCCATTAATAATGCTTCTCGCAATTATCAGATATTAATCAATCTCTACTCTTTGGTCTATGATTGTCAAGGCCCACAAAAGTCAAGATGCATCATTAATTTTCTAAACATATTTCTCTGCATATAGTTCATCATTTTAGATGATTTCACTCATGATTGGTAGCTTGTTAAGCTAATTGAAGTTCCTCAAAAGGTATTTTATCAATTGCAACTGTACTCAGAGAATGGTTCAAAACTCTAAGTAGGTTTCTCAACCAAAATAACAAGTTTTGTACCTTGGATCATATGCCTACCTATTTGTTTTGATCCTATCATTAGTGCGTCATCTTCCAAGCAACATATGTGATTAGTTATGCTTATTAGCTAGCTAGAGAGGCCCAAAACACTCTCCATCTAGCACCTACAGCAAGTGTGAAATAGGTTTTAGCTGCACCAATTCATCTCTTGTGATTATCCACCATCTCCTCAAACAGAAACCCTAACTACTTTATTAACCTTGATCCTTCAAACCAAAAATTTGTTTAACTTTAACCCTTGTGTAAGGTGAGACCTTTGTATATACAAACATGTATAATAAAATGAAACTTTAATCTTAAAAAGAAAAGAGAAAGAAGTGGGTAATAAAAATGAAAAATAAAAGTAGAACATTAAAAAGAAAAAAAGGGAAAATTTGAAAATAAAAATCAAAAAGAGAAAAAAAAATAGAAAAGAAGGATTGGATTTTACAAAATTGGAAAAGAAGAAAAAAAGTTTTTTTTTGAAATGAAAATTTGAAAATTTTGGAAAATTCCATAAAAGTAATAAATAAAAAGGTCTTTAATCTTGATAAGATCCAATGAAGAGATACTTGCTAATTTTGAAAAATAAGTAGTAGTTAATGATTTTCTTCAAATCCCTCTAGAAACCTTGAGGCCCTATAAAAAGAGAGATGATTGAGCATTGGGTTTTCCAAGAATCTTTTTATAGGTACTATTTTCTGCTTTTGTTCTATTCATGTTTTTTTGTATTTTGTGTATTGAGAGAGAGAAACAATATCACTCCATATCTCTTCTCCTCTCTCTATCCCATGCATCCATTGAAGTGTTGAAAGATAGAGAGGGAGGGAGAGAGAGAGGGAGAGAGAGAGAGAGATAGAAAGTGAAAGAGAGACACACCTATGTCTTTTCCCTCACCTCACCTCTCCATGATCCCCCTTAGAAAAACCTAGGGAGAAAGAAAATGGTCGTTGTGTACAGTATAAAGGAGGGAGAGAGAGAGGGAGAGAGAGAGAGATAAGAGAGAAAGGTATGTGCTTTAGAGAAACATTTTTTCACATCTTAAATCCACGCCATAGATTCCCTCATGTTTCCTTCATGAATAGAGAGAGAGAGAGAGAGGTGTTGGTGCTACAAAATTGCATAGGGAAGAATGGAGAGAGAGAGAGAGAGGGAGGGAGAGAGAGAGAGAGGGGGGAGAGGGAGAGAGAGGGGGGAGAGAGAGAGGAGAGAGAGAGAGAGAGAGAGAGAGAGAGAGAGAGAGAGAGAGAGAGAGAAATTTCATTACACCCACACTCAAGGTTGCAAAAGTGCATGAATGAGCAACCCATGAAATTATTAAAGAAATTGGAAAAAGATTGGAGAGGCAAGTTTTGTCAAGTGGTGACGTTGGTCTAGAAAATGGGTGTAAGACCTTCCCTAGCTTTTTGGATATGTATAGTAGACCTCTTAGAGTTGTGGTTAGTGCAATAAAACCCAATAAGTAATTTGGAACATCAACAAGAACAAGTTGGTGCAAAACCCATAACTTGCACCTTGACTAGCTCACAAAAACCTTCTAAAAATGGATGGAAGTTATGACTTCAAACATTGGGAGCAGCCACCACAATTACAATTGGAAACATTCCTCTTATGAGAATGTCATACATAGGGTTGGCTTGCTAAAATGCATAAAATCCCTAATTTGTATCAAGTAATGAAGGATCAATCACCTTAACACTCATTGGATGTCAGCTAGATTTTTTAGGATGTGTAGAAAATGACTTTTTGGAGTCTTTATATAGGCTCTTGAGGATATGACCACACCATTGCTTCATGAATTAGGTGGGTTTGGTAGTTTAGACTAATCAAAATCTTTTCCTATAATCTAGGAAAAGAGAAAGTTGAAGTCATGTCTCCTCCTTGAATGACTGATTGAGAATCAATCTCAAACACTTCTAACTCATGGCTTTTACTCTTTCCTTTTACAAAGACAAATACCTTGAACCTTACAAGGACTGATCATAAGTGATCAACTAATTAATACAAAGAAATAATGTGCACATAAGTGCTATTTTTCAAGGTATGGCACCATCCAAATGATGGATTTGATTCAGAGCATATCCACTTCAAGCATAATGCAAGCTTGATGTTCGAAAAACTCCCCAGAAGCTAAAGTATGCTTGAGTCTTCATTCTTTGATAGGTTGAATACCTGCCATACCTTTGAATCTACAAAGCTTTATCCCATCAAGTGCCTTTGTCATCACATCTACTATTGCCTCTCAGTAGGAACATATGCAATGTCACTTTTGTTTGCCATAATCTTCTCTCTTACAAAGTGGTTATGGACTTCTATGTGCTTTGTCCTTGCATGAAAAGCTAGATTTGTATCTAGATGCATGGAACTTACATTATCTCCAAGTAAGTGAGGTTTGGAACTTACAAGTACCAAATCTGAGTAGAACTCCTTGAACCATATTGTTTCTTCAGTTGGAATAGCTAGACCTCTATATTCTCCTTCAGTTGAAGATAAAGCAATTATTGGTTGCTTCTTAGAACTCCATGACACCGATTTTAAACTTGCAAATGCTAAGTATCCAGAGGTACTTCTTCTATCATCCTTTGTTCCTACCCAATCTAAATATGAATAGATTTTGATATCCAAATCTAAAGACTAAGGATGATAGATAAATTCCCTTCGAAATACTTGAGCACTCTCTTTGGATCATCCATGTGTGACCTTCTAGGTGAGTGCATGAAATGAATAAGCACTTCCACACTATATGATATGTCTAGTCTTGTTTGAGTAGCATATATCAAAAGACCAACTAAGCTTTGATAATCTGTAGGAACATCAATATGCTCACCTTCATAAACACTTAGTTTATGGTTCAAGTCTAAAGGTGTCCCTGCAAGCTTTGTGTTCTCCATTATGAAATTAAGAAGTAGGTCTTGATTGTATCTTCTCTAATTTACATACATCCCTTCATCTTTAAAAATCATTTGTATACCTAAGAAATATGTGAGCTCACCTAAGTCACTAATTTTGAAATCCTCTTGCATGTGTCTCTTAATCCTTTGAATGCCATTTAGATCATCACCTATCATAGTAGTATAATCCACATATACACATAGATAGATAACCTCATGAGGCTCCTTTTTTATGAATAAAAAAGAATTTCAATTGCTAGGTTTAAACCCTTGATCTTGAATGTATGTAACCAACCTGTAATGCCAAGCTCTAGGAGCTTGTTTCAGTCCATACGATGATTTCTTAATTCTGCAAAAATAAGATGTATGATTAGGGTTTTCAAATCCTATTTGTTGTGACATGTATACCTCTTCACTTATCCAACCATTTGGGAATGCATTTTTCACATCAACTTGGAGGAGTTTCCTATTTCTTGTAGCAGCTACACTATCAATGTTCTGATTGTAGTCATCTTTGCAATTGGTGAGAATGTTTCCTCATAGTATATACCATGCATTTGTGAGCATCCTTTGGCAACAAATCTTGCCTTGTACCTACAAACTAATCCATCTGAGTTTCTTTTAACTTTATATACCCATTTGTGGTAAATTACCTTTTGATTGGGGTGACATTAGAACCACATCCCAACTGTCCATCCCCTTCAATGCATCTATTTTTTCTTCCATGGCCTTTTCCCAAATAGGATTTTCCTCTGCATGTTCATAGCTTGAGTGTTCCTCTAAAATTGAGTCCTTTGCCAAGTAGATTGAATGCTTTGTAACAAATTTTGAGTCATATCCATACCTTTCTAGTTGTCTTTTCTACCTTGGTAACCTTCTAGGTGCTTGCTTGCAGCATTCTCCACACTCTTGAATCTTTGCTTTTTCTCTTGACTTCCATAGCTTGTACTCTTTTTCCTTTTCATCTTGTTTATCATATGTAACACTTCTTGGATCTTGGACCTGTGTATCATGCTTGCTTCCTAATTGATGAGAATCAAAATCAAGATCATATGGTAGAGTTAAATTCTGTTTGTCTTCACCATACCAAGACGTCTGTTCTTGAAACACAACATCTCTACTTGTAGTGAAGTGCTTGGTTGAAGGATTCTAGAAGTTGTAACCCATATAAGTTGAATCATAGCAATAAACATTTTCCTTTTTGCCCTTTCATCTAGCTTACCTCTTATTTGTGATGGTACATGAAGCCAAAGAACCAAACCTTGAAATGTCTAAGACTAGGTTTTCTTCCACACCATGATTCATAAGAAGTCATACCTTGGAGTGATTTGGATGGTAGTCTATTGACAAGGTACACAAAAATGAAAATAGCCTATGCACATAGATAATGTGGCAACCTCTTCTTTTCAAGCATTGTTCTAACTGATCCAAATAGTGTCTTGTTTCTTCTCTTTGAAATTCCATTAATTGAGGAGAGTACCTGGTAGTCACTTCCCTTTTCATACATTTATCTTGCAAGAACTCACCAAACTCTATGTAGAAGTATTCTCCACCTCCATCAGATCTAAGCTTCCTGAACTGATCTGCTTGTATGATTCTCCACATGTGCTGGATACTATGGTCAATAAATGAGAGATAATACTTGGATCCTGCCAATGAAGGTTCTCAGCTTGGCCGTATACATCTTTATCTACTAAGTCCAATAAGTTGTTGTAGATGTAGCCTTTGAGGTCGAATGGTTATCTTTATGCCTTCCCAATCTGACATGCATCACATCTCTTTCTCATGTGTTGGTTTGACATGTTTGGAAATCCAAGAACACTTTGATCCCAACATGTATCCTTTAAGGTTCTTTCATTGACATGAGCTAGCCTCTTATGCCACAGTTCAAGCTCACTTAGGCTTTGAGACCCAAAGTTAAATAGAGCTATGTTTTTGGTTTCTCTTACTTCAAAAGTAAAGAGCCTACCATGCTTTTCACCTCTGGCTATCTTCTAGAATCCTTGACATGGATCTTCCACAAAAGATCTATGTTGGGTGAACCTAAATTGCAAGCCTTTCTCAACTATTTGGCCTTCACTTATTAGATTTTTTGTAATAGTGAGAACATAGAGTACCTTCCTTAGAATATTTGTCCTACCATTGGAAGCTTTGACATTACCAATCTTCTCCATACTATTCTTTGTGTCATCCCATGTTTGAACTTCATGTTTATGCTTTGGACTTTCCAAATCAGATAAGAGAGCTATGTTGTTTGCAACATGATTTGAACATCTTGAATCTATGTAGAAAAAATGATCATCTTCTTTGCCTTCCTTCTATCCTAGATTCATCAAAAGCAATGAGTCTTCATGTTGTTGATATTCTGAAGAATTGAGTAAGAAGGTACTCTATAGAGATGTTCTTTTACATTAAGATAAATGTCCCCTATGCATTAGTGTACATATAAAGTAGAATGGTATGGAACACTTAGTTTCTTACCCACATTGATGTAGGAAAGACATTATGGGATATCTAAAATTGGGAGGGTAGGTACCGTTTAGTGTTGAAATGATTCTTGAAGTGAGATTTAATTCCAAGGGGATTGAAACCTCAAACATTAACTTCGAGTTGAAGGCCATAAATAGCATGACCTAAAAGAACACTTTAACTAAGTGAGGAAAAGGTTATTTAGAACTTACTTTGGTTTACTTCAACTAAATGTTGACCAAATATGTATGGAACACTTCATCCTACATCAAACCTAGGAATTTCAAAGCCTAGTTCGGGAAATTAGTCCTTCGTCTACATAAGAAATCAATGTAATGTTGTTTCAAAGTGGAAACTTGTACAAACATCTAAGTAGGATGTTAAGGTCAACTTAAATATACATTTTATTTTCTAAATAAAATTCAAAGGAAAGAGATGTCCTTAAAGTCTTAAATTCAAGAAATCACATCTTGATTGCTCGATTCATGCACTATTGCTATCCATATATGGACCAACATTGAAACTTGGGATACAAATATCTAGAATCAAATCATTTCAAATGTTAGTGCCCAAATATCACATAGCCAAATGAGCAAATTGACTAGGGATGCTTTCTTATCCACCCTTGTTATTCATTCCATACTTTCAGTAGGATCAGATTATCAAGTGCAAATGAACGTGGTGTTTTGTGTCTTTAAGGAAAGGATTAGATAGTAGATTCCCATGTATTCCCTTGTAGTACGAGCTGAATCCCACCATAGAGATGAAAACATGTTCCTCTAGACTAGAACATGAGGCTCGTAGATATTGTTGGTGCAAATCCCAAGCCTAGACACTTGGCTAGATATAAAGACTTCATGTGCAAATGTTTGAAGTTCCATGATAGCCATTGCTATGGATTCTTTTACTTTTACCACTTGTAAAAGTGTGTTTGACTTGGAGGAATAATTGTAACCACCACTAAACTCCCTGTAGCTCACGCGTAAGCACCACCTCCTTTACTTGTCAATCCGCGGAGACGTGAGGACCGGTATGAAGACCACGAGCAAGTGAAGGCACAAGTGCGTGAGTGAAAGCACACAAACATGCACACACATACACACACACGCGCACAAAGTAAGATCAAAGAGAGGAACAATGGAAAGCTTAGATTGCAAAAGAGTTCTCTTACAAAAGTTCTATTCTCTAACAAGCTAACCCCAAAAATGAGCTCTCTAGCTCTTTTTATAGTTTTTTGACTAGTTTTGGCCCTGTCCAGACCTAGTGTCCGACCTAGTTAAAAATTAGGTTCCAGGGCTTATTTGAGGGCTCAAACGAAGTCTAAAAATTATGAAAATTGGTAGGATGGTACTTCTAATACTCCTCAAGCTCGAGGACTCCTCGGCTTGAACAAAATGGAGTTACTAAAAATAGATAATGGTATTTACAATGGTTTTTAGTGATGAAAATCACTATTTTTGTAGGGGATTCTTCTGAAAATTTGACATACACTTCTTGGAGCTCCCTACTTGCTCCCTTTCCTTGTGTGTCCACCTTTTGATGTGCTTCCATGCTTTGTCCTTGACTTTGAGCTTCAACACTCCCCCCCCTCTCGAGTCTGTCGTCCCTGACAGACCCTTGTTGGAAGGGCTGTTCTATGTAGTGTTTTGAGAGGTGGTGTCCATCCGTTGTATGAGCTGGTTCCTTGGATTCCAGCAAGAATGTGTCGTTGTGAGCTTTCAAAACTGCAAGTTGCTCAAAAGAGGTTGTCAAGAGTGATTTGGAGCAACTACTGGCTTCAATTTGCTTCCGAGATATGGATGTTGTTCCCATGACGTCCGCTAGCTCTTCCAAAGATGATGTTGAGAGCAGTCATGCCAACTACTCATAACCCATAATGAATGATGGGTAAGTGTGTTCGTGCCTGGGTTGAAAAAAGTATGTGCCTTGTGCACGGCCTTGTAATGTAGCCCTACGCATGCTTACTTGGAAAATGCATTGGAAGAAGTATGGTGCAAAAATTGCGGGTCTTGAGCTAAGTGCTCAAGGGTATGCTGACGAAGAGGTTTCCTAAACTATCATGGTTATGGTGTTTCCAGAGTAAAGATACTTACCATGGAGAAGGTTGATGGATGTTTGTCTCTTCGTGTTGTACACTCGGCCTTTGGGATGGAACATTGTTGATGAATGTGCATGTTGATTGTCCACTGATGAGATCTTTTGAGTGGTGGATCCTCTCTCCTCTTTTCAAAGCAACATTTGTCAAATACTGAGAATTGAATTGCTTTATATTCCTTGGTAAGCAACATCGGGTAACTACACCAAGCTGAGTTTCACATATTCTCTTTAGCTCACCATATGCAGGAGTCTTCTCCTCTAGAACTACCCTTTGCAGATATCTCCTTGGATGCTCTGGTACATGAAGTAGTTAAGCATCACTCAAGTTGCGGACCTTCAAGCTCTTCATTCCTACCATGGTAAGAGAAAATCATAGTTGTAGATGCCATGTTCATGCCAAATGCTTGTCATCTACCAGATAAGGCAGCAATAATCTCACTGCTGGCCGAGACACACTTCTATCCAAATTGATAAATGCCTAGTAATCAACAATTCCACCTTCAACTAAGCATGACTCATTCATGTTTCATAAGCCAAACCTGGGAACAAGCTCTCTCCCGCTTTTCTTTCTCCCCCCTTTTTTTTTTTTTTTTGAGGAAAAGGATATCACAAAACAAGAATATAAAAGTTAGTATCAATAGAAATATTTGACATATGTCACTGTGCTCTTGTGCGTGGGATTCTCAAGTGTGTCTATGCACGGCCGTGTAATGTGGCCCTATATTAATGCATACTTTGGAAATGCATGACCTGAATGGTGCAAAAGACAGGGTTGTGCAAGGAGCACATGGTTGTTGCTCGTTCGAGGCTTTCGATGTTATTTGTGGAGGTTGATGCCGACCTTGGTGGAGGTATCCATTGAGTCTCGAACTGATGTAATCCTCCTTATTGGAGTCCATTTTAGAACATCATTTGGCACTGTAGAGGTCACTTCAGGCGTCTTTCTCTTTGGATGCTTTCTGAACTGTGGTATCCAGTGTGGTTGACGCTTTGGTTCGGTGGAGGCTACTTGCACTTTTGGCTTCCAAACCCATATCCTTTTTGCATGTCTTCCTACTAATGTTGAAGAGCTGATTTGATCTTCCTTTGGTCTCTATACGTGGTTCTTACCCTTTTCTCTTTTTGGCTTCTTTGTTGAAACCTTTTGCATGTGGGAGAACAAAGGTTGTTGTGGATGTAGGAGCTTCTTAGGTACCCACATCTGTAATTGCCCTTGTTGAGCTGCAGCTAACTTCTTAGGCACCCAAACTTGTTGGATACCTTGTGATTGAGCTTGTCTGAGCTGCTTCCTTCGTCTTCTCGCCTGGTTGGTTTGCATGGATGGAATTTGTGGGGGCAAGGTTGGTGGTTGCTCTCCTTTGCGTACCCATATTTGCTTCATGCTCGGAACTGCTTTTTTATCGAATGGTGTCTTTTTATTTGATGTAGCAGTTGTCGTGAACGGTTGTGTTTGCTTGTGTGGTGGACTCACTACTGTGGCTACTTGATTCTTTGGAGAAGAAGAAAGATCCACCCGCCTTCGAACCTGGTCTTCCACGATTGACTCCTTCTGCATCATAGAGCTTTTGACACATACAACATCTTCTTTCATATGATTAGTCTTGGAAGAACTAATAGAGTGTGTGGTGCCATGATTTAGGAGCATGCAGTTCTCTAATTCTAATGTAATGCATTGTTCATGTACCCAAACTTGAAGAATTTGACTTCTTAGGTTTAAGTTAACTGCATGGTCATAGATCCAATCTTGACCCAAGACAAGTGGTTCTGTAAGGTTCTCATCTTGACATACTAGCGCATTGACTTTCATTGGAACATCTTGAAGGTAGATGGGAAGTTCCACCTCGCCCAAACAAGGGGTTTACACACCTCCCAATCCTATGAGATAAGCTTCTATGGGATTGATGTTCAACTACAAGTCTTGGCAGTAGGAAAGTCTAACTGCACTACTTGCTGCCCCTGAGTCAATCAATGCTTTCACCGTCCTTGCACCCTTCCCTTGTCCTATCTCTATGGTCACAAAGGGTCTTCGGTCAATGACCTGAGAAGTCGCTATGCCTGACTTTTGACACATATCCATGTGATATTTTGGGGCTTTTGAGTTGACATCTAGGCCTAATCACCTTAACTTATTTCGCCTAATACGCTCTCTGGCCTCTACCTGTGCTTCTTCTCTCACTCTTAACTCTTCTTCTTTTCGCTTCTTAGCAGTGTTGAGTCTCATTAGCATATCCTCAGTAAGAGGTTCTTGATATAGCTTGACTCTACAACCACTAATATAGTTTTGCAAGATATCTCCTTCTAGAGTGGCCAATTGAACTGCACCACTAGTGGAAATTCTATTAATGATCATGGGTCCGTATCCTCTTTTTTCCAACTTATGGGCATGTTGTTTTAGTCTGTATACCAACACTAGATCTCCCTCTTTCAATCCCTTATCCTTGATGTGTGCATCAAAGTATGCCTTTTGCCTCTTCTTTGCAGCGTAGATGCCTGCTGCCGCTCGTAGCCTCGTCTCACCCAAGCGTTCGAGATCAAAGATCCTCGAGGACAATTCATGCCCATTCCACTCATACTCTTGTGCTACTTTTAAGGCAGGGATTAAGAAATCTAATGGTAGCACAGCGTTCTGTCCGAAGACCATCTGAAATGGGGTGGCGTTGAGTACCGTTTTGTAGGCAACTGAATAAGCCCAAACAGCATGATGAAGTTGTTTGTCCCAATCAGAGCGTTTATTATTTACCAGTTTTGTGAATACGTTACAGAGGATCTTATTGGTACTCTCGGCTTGTCCGTTAGCTTGTGGGTGATAGGGGGCAGATTTCTTATGTATCACCCAGAATTCTTGGAGAAGATTTTCAATGACTTCATTCAAGAAGTATGTGCCTCTATCGCTCACCAACTCTATTGGTAGTCCATATCTCGTGAACACATTCTCGAATAAGAACTTAGCCGTAGTCTGAGCATCCTTCTTTGTTGTGGCTTTGACTTCTACCCACTTTGTAAGGTAATCTATGGCTACAATGATGTACTCTGCATGGGAGTTTCTAGTTGGGGGTTAATAGGACCTATGAAGTCTATGCCCCACTTCGAAAATGCGCGTCCTCCCATCATTGGCCTCAAGGGCATCTCGTCTTTTCTAACTGGATATTGTGCACGTTGGCATGTGTCACATTTCTTCACATAGGTATGTGCATCCATATGAAGAGTGGGCCACCAAAGTCCTGAGAATAGAATGGTCTTGATCACTCGGTCAGGACCAAAATGTCCACCTGCAACACCGCTGTGTGTAGTTTCTAAGACTTTCAAATAATCTGATTCGTGAACGCACAGTCTTAAGTAACCATCTTTGCCTCTTCGGTATAGGTTGTCTCCTACTAGGGCATAGCCTTGAGCCTCTTGCTCCATGCTTCTTCTTCTTGCTAGACTAGCCTCTTTGGGTAATCTTCCCGATCTCATAAACTCTACCAATGGAGCACTCCATTCTGGACTTAATGACACTTGATAAAGGGTCGCATGCTCCACTGGGGGTCTCTCTCTGCACCTTGGACAATTCTTAATCCACTCATGTATTTCTTTGTCCATGCTAGGCCAATACACTCCTAAACGCTTTAGATTCTGCAATGTTCGTTGTTTAGAATAGTGATTTCCTAGCATTCCTTCATGGGCTTGTTGCAACCAACTACTATGTTCATCATCCTCCACACAACAAGCTAATACACCCTCAGTATCTTGTTTGTACATGCTTCCTGCTAATATGTGATATTTTTGTGATTTTACAATTTCTTCTTGTGATGTTTTCACATTCTTATTTGCAGGACCAAAGTTTAGGACTGGTACCAACTTATTTGCCCATTTAGGAACAACTTCTAAATTGAACAGATAAGCATCGGGTAATTCGTCAGACACTCCTTGCAGTGACTCTCCTGAAGTGATGCAAGAAAGGTGATCTGCCCGAAGGTGGGTTCTCCCTTTCCTGACAACAACTTCAAAGTCATATTCCATTAGTAAGAGGAACCATCTTACTAAGCGTCCAGTATTGCAAGGTTTATTGACCAAATATAACAAAGCTTGATGATCAGTGAAAAACTTGAACTTGTTGGCCAATAAATAGTGTCTAAACTTCTTCACAGCATATACCATGCCTAAGCCCTCTCGCTCAGTTGTGGTATAGTTCCGTTCAGCTGCAGTGAGCTGTCTACTAGCATATGCTATGGGCAAATCTAAGTTTCCTTCACTTGTGGGTTGTGCTAGCACACATCCTATGGCATGATTGGATGCATCCACATGGACATGGAATGGTTTATTCCAATCAGGAGTGGTGAGTATTGGTGCCGTGCACAAACATTTCTTCAGTTCGTTGAAAGAATTCTCGCATTCGTCGTTCCACTCAAAATTAGTTTCTTGGGAATGAGCACATAAATCATCCACATACACTTCTAAGCTCTTTCGCAAGAACTCTTTGAAGACATGACACATGAGCCTTTGGAATGTTGCAGGTGCATTGGTGAGCCCAAATGGCATCACACGAAATGCAAAGATTCCCCACTCTGTAGCAAAAGCTGTTTTGTGTTGATCTTCTGGGGCAATGGCTACTTGATTGTAACCTGAAAATCCATCAAGGAAGCTATAAACTTCCTTGCCTGCAACACGCTCCAATAGGTGTTCTGTGATTGGAAGTGGATAACTATCTCTAATCGTAGTGGCATTAACTTTTTTAAGGTTAATACACACTCGCAACTTCCCGTTCTTCTTGGGTACCACAACAATGGGGGACACCCATTCGGTATGCTCAATCTCATAGATGAATCCAACTTCAATCAACCTATCAATTTCTTCTTTTATTTTGGCTGCATAGGTATCATTATATGTGTAGGGCTTCTGTTTGGTGGGCTTAGCATCAGCAGTCATGGGGATAGTATGAGAGCAAATTCTTGGATCTACCCCTTTCAAGTCTCTATAGTGCCATGCAAACACATCCCTATATTCCCTTAATAGAGCTATGAGCTCCATTTCTTCTCTTGCACTTAGGTCCTCTCCTATATATGTGCATCTCTCTTCGTTCTCTTCAATGGTCACTACAATCATCTTGGTCTTTTCTTTATTATCATATGATTCTCCTATGATGGCCTCTCTCTTAGGCATTCGTACCAAAATTTTGCGGTCGTCAACTTCATATTTCTTGAAGTTTTCTGGTACTTCAAACAATGATTCCTCCTCTTCTTGTTTCACTGCTTTTCTTTTCTTTTTCTTTTGACTACTCTCACTTCCATCCTTTGAGTTTACTGTTTTAATACTTGTGAGAGGTTCTTCTTCTTTCTGGGTGAACACTCCTATATCTTCTAGATAGTGCTGCTCTGAGTTAAAGCAACTATCCATCACAATAGACTCCAGATCATCGTCATTCTCTTCTTCTTCTATGACATCACTAGGGTCACATTCTTCTAGCAAGGGTTGACACATGAACACTGAGATATCATAACCCTCCTCATCACAATGAGGTGTCCACTGTTCCTCATTGACAGCAATGTCCATGGTGGCTAAGATTTCTGGCCAGCCATGAGGCTCAAACTCCTCATCTGGAAAGATCATCGGTGTGTAGGCTGGGTCTCTAACTGGTCTATCTCCTAGCGAAGTTCCTTCTTCTCTTGCCTTTAAACATTTTTCCTCTTCCTTTGCGACCTTGCACATCCACAAATGAGTATCTTCATGTAGCCATGATGGATCAGGTGAACTTTCAGAATGCACAGAGATGGAATCTTCTTTCGCTTTGTGGATAGAATTCCATTGTAGGGGTGGTACATCTCTGAAGGTGTAATCCTTCAAATTGACCTTGGTGGTGACCCCTAAGTGCTGTAAGTACAAGGAGTTAGTTCCCCAATCCTGTACTATTTGCAATTGTCGTAGGAAGGGTCTTCCTAGGATCATCTCATAGACATTATTTTTCTCAAAGTCACATATATCAAATGTGTGCTCAAACTCTACACCACAAGTGGTTAGAGTGATCCCTTCTAGCAATCCTAGAGGTCTTTCAAAATGACCATCAGCCATTTGAAGCTTCATTCTAGTTGGTCTTAATGTGGGTTTGCCCCATTGCTTCCATAAGGAGGTGGTTGCAATGGCAACACCAGCACCTGAATCTATGATTGCTTTGGTTGTGTAACCTTGGTAGGTGATTGGAAGATAAGTATTACCTTCTTCACCCTCACACATGTCCCCTATTTTGTCTAGAGGTATCTCTGGTACCCTTTGTTTGGAGCCTGCTTTTGGCATGTTGGAATCAAGTTCTGGAACCTGATCCTTCACATGATTCCAAAGCTCAGGTTTTGCTTTGAGCAGCTCTTCTACAGTGAGATGACACTGAACCTTAGTGTTCTTCACGACATCCGTGTTCCTTGGAACCACTGAGTCTTCATTTCTTACTAGTATTGTGGGAGCTCTAATCTAGAGAGATTCAAATTCCCATGGGCCTGGAAATTGAGGCAGTTCTTCTAAGGTATTAGATTCAAAATCTAACCTTTCGTCTTCTTGTTGTTCTGCTTCATCTCCGTAAATAGATGGGCTTGGGGAAATTGATCATGAAGATCATCAATCTCAGGAATAGGAGGGGAATTACCCTTCTCCTTGGCCCATTTCTCTTCTTGTATTTCCCGCAAGAATTCTTGAGAGTACTGTTGAATTGAAGGAGGTATTCCTGGATCCGTGGAATTAGGAACATAAGCTCCCATTGGTGGTGAGCTTCCTCTTTCATTAACTGGTTGAGCCTGTGGAGGTAAAGAAACTTGTGGTTTGTTTACCAACTGCTCTAATCGTTCTAGTAAGCCCTGGAAATGCAAATCTGATTTGATAGAGTTTGTCTGATTGAACTTTTGACTAGTCTCAAGTATAGCTTGAGCTTGTTCTACCATTTTCATGCACATTTTCATCCGTTCAATCTCTAAGTCCGCTCTAGGGTAACTCTTGTCTAGATTTGCAGCTGTAGGCCCTTCTTGAAGTCGAGCCTCGTAGGCTTTGAACATCATGTCCAAGCCTTCTGGGGTTGGATCTGCAAGAACAGACCCTGGTTGTGGTCTATTTACAATGGGTGGTGGGGTGGGATGAGGTGGAGTGGATGGAGTTTCGGCATGCGAGGGGCTTTGAGATGCAATGTCTTCTATTTTTGTTTTCGCTTCTTTTAAGCTTTCTTCTAGTTCCGATAACTTTTTATTCCACTTGCGATTGGCCTTCTCTCTGGTATCCTTCCATGTTCTTGTTTTCCTCTTACTAGGCTCTCCTGATTCACTCGACTCTGATTGTTCTGTTGGTTTATCCTGTTGTAAGGCTTGTGCTCTAGTGACAGCTTGTATAGGAGCCACATTGCTACTACTTGAACTTGAATCTGCCACTAAGCCTACCACATTAATGGGTGTAATCTTGGGTGCACTGGAGGGGTTTCTTGGACAATATCTGGGGAGATGGTCTTTGCCGCAATCAGGATAAAAAGCCTGTATTGTGATAGCCTGTCCTTGACTCGGAGATGGTGGGTGGGGACAGTCACGAATGAAATGGTCACCTTGACATCTGAAACAAGATCCTCTAGGGGCTTGTGGTCTCATTTGTCTCAACTGGGGCCTAGGGTTAGGATTTGTGTACATGACATTGGAGTATTCTGGCTCCCAATTTTGCTCCATAGGTGGTACCTCATATTGATACGAGTAAATCTCACTATGTTCAGGTGACTTTGTGTAATAAGCATGTGGACTACCTTCATGGGAGTAGTCTGAACAATGAGCATGAGAGTCATTATCTGGTATCAATGGGGTTAGTGGCACCAATGCTCTATTTGGATTTTCCTCTCCCACAACATATTTGATAGGAATCACGTTGGCTGGAGCTGGTGGTTGGTTTCCCAAGACAGGTTGTGGCCTATATGGTACCTGATATTGCTGTTGTGGTCTATAATATGGCTGTTGGTATTGGTTCTGATACCTACCTTGTGGGTAAGGTTGCTGATAATTCTGTCTAACAGCCTGCCTATTGTAGGGATAATCTTGAGCCGTGTATTTTCTCTCAATAGTGCAATATGGAGCATTCCTTTCTCTAATGTTTTGGTTTTGCATTGGGCATACATTAGCCATGTGGTCACCCCCACAAGTATAACACCGATTCACTGGAGTGACTCTCTGTGTTTGTTTATTTTGGACTCCCAGCTTCTTGGCAACTTGCTCAGCTATCTCCTCTATTTCCGTGGAGATTTTTGAAGTATGATAGTAGAACTATCTGAATCCTTATAGAGTTTGGATAATCCTAACTCCTCACCCAAGTTATCTTCTATGTCAATGCATGTCCGCACGCACTCTTCTATGGATCTAGGCTCTTTCAAGTACACATATGATCTTAATTTTGTGCTCACTAAGCCATCTAAGAACAAAGCCACTTGTTTAGCTGGTGTGGGTAACTCTGGAGTAGGGCATCTTTCTAGGTACTATCTGAACCTTCTACCTACTAGTCGCACTGTTTCTTGGGGTGTCTGCTTGAAACTGTGGATCAGGGACGATGTGTTATGCCTGATACCACTCTTGGAAAATTCTACAATGAATTCGTCTAGCAGTTGACCTATATCACGATAGTTGCGACTACTCAGTGGTTGAAACCAAGCCAAGGCAGTGCCCTTAAGAGTCAAACCAAATGCCTCGTACTGGGTGAACAAGTCCTCAACCTGTTCAGCTCTTAACACTTGTTTGAACTCGGCCACATGATCATAAGGATCTCCTGACCCGTCAAAATAATTCTTCATTGCCTTGATCACTTGAGTGGGTCTAAGGGTTCTTGGGTGCTCTCGGGGTCTAGGCAATGGAAAATCATGTTCATCTCTTTGTTGCCTATGTGCTTGATGTCTCTCTCTTTCAAGTCTTTCATTTTCAAATCCTGATCTATTCCTGCCTACGGTGTGTGCAAAACTTACCTCAGGTCTCTCTCTAGCTCTTTCTCTCTGAGCTTCATGAGCGTGGGATGATCCTATTCCTTGGAGGCCATGGGAAACATTGGATCTTGGTGGGGGGAAAATCAATTCATTCTTCCAAGTATATGCATGTCTATCATGTTCTGTTACCAAGAAAATTTTCTCTGATGTGTTATCCAGGTAGACAACTTTGCCTGGTATCTCTGGATCCTTGAACTCGTAGATGATGACTATGCCCAATCGGCTAGGTTGATCTGGCTTGAATCTCCAAAAGGCTTCCTCTGTTTCTCTATTCAAAAATAGTTCTATGCTTTTGTTATCTTGAGGGATCTAGTCTGGAGTGATCACTCGGGTCAAAACTGACTTACCTCTAGGAGTCTCGGGTCCTTGTCCTACATTTCCTTGTTCTAGGTCTCCTATTTCATTCTCAGGAATGACATTTCCAAACTCATCAGTCCTATCTGGTAGGTTGGTGACCACATACATGGCTCCTTCTTTATCAATGTATGAACCCTCTTCGAACTTGACCACCGGGTGTTCAAGTCCAAAGGATTGATCTGGATTTTTGAGTTGGACCACTGATCGCCTCAGACCATCCTCATAGATGCGAGCACCTAATTGGTTGGTCCGAATATATTCCAACTGTGTCTTATAGGGACCTTCTGGTGTTTGTAGATGGGCAGTCCTTGAGCCACCTGCAGGTTTTCCCATACTAAAAGACATTTCTGAATCACTTGTTTCTGAACTTAGTAAAATATGACCACTTAGTTGTTGTGCCCAAGACTTGGATGTATGGTTGACACTAGAAGATCTAATGCTTTGTTTATCCTTGCCTAAGTGTCTACCAGATCTCAGGTTCATAAGCTTTAGTCAAGAGTCCAAATTTCCCCTTGGTATGGTTCAAAATTCTTTGGAGTCCCCTTGGTTCCCTAGTCCCACTTGAGGTTCAACGAGCTTTCCAACGAGCTATAGAGCTCAAAAAATGGACTTTGGATGAAAAAGTTATGCCAATTCAGGCTCCTGGGGGTCAAAACAGGCAAACAGGACCTTTTGAAAAAATAGCGATTTTGTACCTTGAGAATCGTGTTCACAAAATCATGTTTTCACAAAATCGTGTTTTGAAAATCGCGATTTTGAGTAGAAAATCGTGTTTTGAAAATCGCGATTTTGAGTAGAAAATCGTGTTTTGAAAATCGCGATTTTGATCACAAAATCGTGTTTCTAAAAATCGCGATGTTGATCACAAAATCATGTTTCTGAAAATCGTGTTTTTTGACATGAAAATCGCGATGTTGAGCACAAAATCGTGTTTATGAAAATCACGATTTTGAGCACAGAATCGTGTTTTAGAGAATCGTGTTTTTTGATATGAAAATCGCGATTTTGAGCACAGAATCGTGTTTTTGAAAATCGTGTTTTTTGACATGAAAATCGCAATGTTGAGCACAAGATCGTGTTTATGAAAATCGCGATTTTGAGCACAGAATCGTGTTTTAGAGAATCGTGTTTTTTGATATGAAAATCGCGATTTTGAGCACAGAATCGTGTTTTTGAAAATCGCGATTTTGACTCAGAGAATCGTGATTCACAAAATCATGTTTTTTGCTGAAAATCGTGATTTGTGAGAATCGCGATTTTGAGCCCGCTGAAAATCGTATTTTCTCAGAATCGTGTTTTTGGCATGAAAATCGCGATGTTGAGCACAAAATCGTGTTTTTAGAAAATCGTGATTACACAGAATCGCCTTTTTTTCACAAAATCGTGTTTTTTTACTGAAAATCGTGATTTTTTGAGAATCACGATTTTGAGTAGGGAATCGTGTTTTCTCAAAATCGTGTTTTTTGACTGAAAATCGTGATTTGTGAGAATCGCGATTTTGAGCCCGCTGAAAATCGTATTTTCTCAGAATCGTGTTTTTGGCATGAAAATTGCGATGTTGAGCACAAAATCGTGTTTTTAGAAAATCACGATTTTGAGCAAAAAATCGTGATTACACAGAATCGCCTTTTTTTTCACAAAATCGTGTTTTTTTACTGAAAATCGTGATTTTTTGAGAATCGCGATTTTGAGTAGGGAATCGTGTTTTCTCAAAATCGTGTTTTTTTGACTGAAAATCGTGATTTGTGAGAATCGCGATTTTGAGCACAATCACAGAATCGTGATTCTGAGAATGACCACAGAATCGTGATTTTTTTAGCCAACTTTTAGGCGGGAAAACAGAAAATCGTGATTTTTCAAAAAATTTTCAATTTTCACAGAATCGTGATTTTCATCACAGAATCGTGTTTTTTTGGCAGGAAATTCAAATTTCTGAGCGCCGGCTATGGCGAGCTCCGTATGAGCAGAAAATCATGAAAAAAATACAGCGCTTGCTCTCCCTTGCTTCTCCTAACTCCTTCCCACACAATAATGCATGAAAAATGGTATGAAGATGGTGAAAATGCACTAAAAAACAAGAATTTTCTATGAAGAAGAAGATGGAAGAAGGTGGAGATGATGATGATGATGAAGATGAAGAGGAAAAAACAGAAAATGAACTGAAATGACAGTTTTTTTACCTTCCAACGTCGCAAATCTACGATCTTACCATCACAACGCTCGTCCTCGAAGCTCTCTCCCCGGCAACGGCGCCAAAATTTGGTGTAGCTCAAGCGTAAGCACCACCTCCTTTACTTGTCAATCCGCGGAGACGTGAGGACCGGTATGAAGACCACGAGCAAGTGAAGGCACAAGTGCGTGAGTGAAAGCACACAAACATGCACACACATACACACACACGCGCACAAAGTAAGATCAAAGAGAGGAACAATGGAAAGCTTAGATTGCAAAAGAGTTCTCTTACAAAAGTTCTATTCTCTAACAAGCTAACCCCAAAAATGAGCTCTCTAGCTCTTTTTATAGTTTTTTGACTAGTTTTGGCCCTGTCCAGACCTAGTGTCCGGCTTAGGTAAAAATTAGGTTCCAGGGCTTATTTGAGGGCTCAAACGAAGTCTAAAAATTATGAAAATTGGTACGATGGTACTTCTAATACTCCTCAAGCTCGAGGACTCCTCGGCTTGAACAAAATGGAGTTACTAAAAATAGATAATGGTATTTACAATGGTTTTTAGTGATGAAAATCACTATTTTTGTAGGGGATTCTTCTGAAAATTTGACATACACTTCTTGGAGCTCCCTACTTGCTCCCTTTCCTTGTGTGTCCACCTTTTGATGTGCTTCCATGCTTTGTCCTTGACTTTGAGCTTCAACACTCCCGGAGTTTGTTATTTGGAAAATTCAAGACTTTACTTGAGAGAATATCTCCTAGATTAGAGGATCACTTTTAGTGAGATCCAATGAAGAATTCAAATTCAAAATTCAAATGACTCATCTATAAAAGATGATTGAAAAACTCGCGGGATAGATCACTTCTGAGTTCTTGATGATTACTTTGTAAGAGAGTGAGGCTCACTTCATAGCCTACACTACTCATTATCATTAGGCATTGATTATCATTCGAATGATCTTGTACAACATTGTCTTTTAATACAATAGATCAATACTTTTCATCTATGGTCTCTCTGTCATAGTTACTCAGAATAGTCATTTTGTACTCCTCATATCTCAGTCATTTCTTCACCATTTTCAATGTTCTAAAGCTTTTTGGAATCAGCTATATATCCTATACATGTTCACAAATTCTGAAGATAATCTATTCAGAAGATTTGGAGAAAAGCGTGTCGAAGTACCTAGTGGTCAAACTCTATAGAGGTCCTAAAAAATCGAGGGTAATGATTTGATTGCTAAATTTATTGCTCTCTGTATAGTGCATCATTTTAAGTGATTCCACTTGGAATCATTAGCACATTTGGATAATTTGATATCTCTTAAAGGATTTTTTCTAATTCCTAGTGTACGGGAAGCACTCAATTTAACAAGCAGCAGGTATATGAACAGAAATAGAAGGTTTTCATTCATCCTTTAACTTGGATGTCGTGTGTTTTGAATCAATCATTGGTCACATCATTTCCAAAGTACATAGGCACTTGTTTAGTTTCATTGGAAAGCTACAAGGGCCTACAACGCAAATCTGGAGCAAAAAGGGGCTGGTACAAAGCAAGGATTGGCAGTACCTACTCATCTCTTAGAGTGTCCATCCATCTTTTGCAACAGTGGTATCAAAGCAAAGCTAAGGTAAAATGGAAGATGGTTTTCCTTCTTTCATTGATAAATTGGACAAGAACAACTACCAAGCATGGCCCTTGAGCATGAAGATGTACTTGCAAGGAAGGAAGCTCTATGGATATATCTCAGGAGATGAGGAGATGCCCATTTTGAGAAGCAAAGGACAACCTACAATAGAGGAGCATGAAAGACTCAATACATGGTGTGCCAAGGATGCATTAGCAAGGTCATAATTACTTAACGCAAGGTCTGATTTTCTTCTTCCACACATTAGGAACTGTAAGACATCCCAAGAGACTTGGGAAACATTGTCTTCATATTTCTCTTATAACACAAGGGCTACAAAGAACAATTGTGGATCGAGTTAACCACTATAAGAAAGCAACCTAAGCAAGGCATCTCAGAGTATGTGACCAAAATCAAGGATGTAGCTGATCAATTGGCAAGCATAGGAGAAGAAATTGAAGAGGAGCCTATTGTAAGACAAGTAATCAATGGCATTAAAGCAGATGAAAAATGGGAGAGCTTCACCACTGCCATGGTTTTGTACATGGACATGCAGCTTCCCGACCTTACCACACTCATGGGGCAACTCTTCACCAATGAATCCAAACTCAACAAGAATGGAGATTCATCAAGAGGAAATAGCTCTTCTGTTCAATAAAATTCACAAAGTAAAGATACTTCCCTAACGAGGGTGTCTACATAGGACCATAGACATCACTATGAAGAAGCTACAATTTTTTAGTAGCTCGAACAAAAACATCTTTTGGGAACAATGAACGTTGCATTTTGCCCAAAATACAACCTTTACAAACATATTTACCAAGTGCCTCAAGTTTGTGCAGAGAGGACACCATTTCAAATTTGTGCAAGCATAGTAAACTAGCAAAATTTTGATGACCAAAGTGTGCACACCAAAGCTTTGCATCTGACATAGCATGAGAATCATGTGTTGCACATGCTAAATCATTTAGAAAATTCTCATAGTCTATGAGATTATACAACCTAGGACATAAAATGCCAAAATCCATAATGACATCATCATTTGATAGATCATGAATTGTACACCTATCATCAACAAATTTCACAACCAAGCCAATCTTAGATAATGGTAAAACAGATAACAGATTTTTCTTGATCCCTCGCACAAATAAAGCATCTGAAAATGTAAAAGAACTACCATCAGTAGTACTTAGAATGATCTTACCAATTCCCATGATAGGATAAGAGGAGTTGTTGGCATATGTGTGAGTATTCCCTATAGGAGCATGCTAGAGTGAAGTGAAACATTGCACTATGAGGTAATATGTTTGGTTGCCCCACTATCAAAGTACCAAATATCTACGTCTATTGCAGACACACATTGTTCATAAGAAGATGGGTCACAATTGCAAACAATAGTAAATGCTCATTCTTCATTCTACACAAGATTAGCAGACTCTGTTTTAGGTGTGGAGGCTTCTAGAACAACCATTCTAGCCTCTTTCTTCTTTGCCTCTTTTGTAGTTAGTTTTGGAAAACTCTTTATGACATGATCATTTCCTTTATATTACTTGCAAAATAATTTCTGTTTTTCTGTTTTCTTGTCGTCTCTTTCATCCTTCTTTGATTGTGCAGAATTAGCAGATTTCTACTTACTACTAGATGAGCTCCATTTACGTTTGCCCTTCTAACTATCCAGGAAAGCTTGACCTGCAACATGCATAATGGACCTCTTCTACCTAGACTAGTCTTTCTACAACAGAGTAGAGACTAACTCCTCAAATGTTAAGTCATTTGGATTGCCTTCCATTATCAATCAAAGAGTAGAAGCAAAACTCTGATATGAATCTGGAAGACTGTTCAGAATAGTCTGCACAAGTGAACTATCAACCAAGACTTCATCAATAGAAATCAACTATATAATGTGGTTAGTGTATCCTAAGCATCCTTTGTTGTTTTGCAGGAGTGAAAGTGGGGAATAATGCCACGTTTGACAGACAATGTTATCAATGCATGTGCGTGAGCATCTCTGCCATCCCAAAAAAATTGATCTATAGTAGGTGCAATAGGAACCATAGTACAAATAGGAACCTAAAGAATATCACCATCTTCGATGCCATCTACATCAGCTTTAGTAACTATATTTGCAGGTGTAATAGGAAATTTTTCAACATAGTGCACAATATTCCGTAGTCCTTTTATGACCAATACATGATGCACCATATAAGCCCATAATGGGTAATTGGTACCTCCAACTTATCCTCAATAGCCAACATACAGAATACATCATTGCTTTCAGCCATGGCCATTGACTAAAATACCTTGATGCAAAAAATGATTGTATCTCAAAAAGTTGAATAGAACTACCCTAACAAGTTCTACTAAACTTGTAGTAGACTTTGAGCGGCTTATACTGGAAAACCAAAACTTGTATATATCTTTGGCAGAGAAAAAGGAAATTCCATGCACAAGCACTGTGATAGTGCATTCAAAGACTAAAACAAGCTCAGATCACGATTTTGACACTAACAAAGTGAAGCAGTTTGAACTTCTAATCACCCTGAGTATGCTCACTAAAGTTTGTGTGATTTTGAGATTGTGATCAGAGCAGTTTTGATGATGCTCCAGATAAAGTCGTGACATGCTCTGATACCAGTTGTTGGAGTTTGAGGTCTGCGGAAGAATGCAAATAGCACAAGGAATAAGAAGAAGCTTGGATCACAACACACAATATTGAATGTATTACCAAGAGAATGTACAAAGATAAATGAACCATTAGGGTAGAAGGTCTATATACAATATGATGGGAAAAAGCCTCCTAAAGAGGGAGAAAGTGCCCCGATGGTCCTAGTGTGTTCACACACATCACTACCTAAATATATCAACAATACATTGTGAGAGTAATACAAAATCTAAAGTCAAGAGATTAAGCTTGCAATTTGCATCAACTGGGCCCCTACAAGCCTAAGAAGCTTAAGTCTTCAATTCTTCAAAATCTCTTGCAATCCAATCATTGATTTGAACCTATTTAGCATAATTCCATCCAATGCCTTTGTAATCATATCTACACATTGTTGATGAGTTGAAACATATGATAATTGAATCCCCTTGCTTGTAAAATTCTTGACATAATGATAATGTACTTCTATAAGTTTGGTCCTATCATGATAGATTGGGTGAACATCAAGATGCAACGAAGTGATGTTATCCCCAAAGATATGAAGAGTAGATGATTGAAGACCTAAATTAGAGAATAGGGACTTAATTCACATTACTCTATATTCAGCCTCAATTAATGAGAGTGCAATGGGAAGTTGCTTCTTTGAGGACCATGAATTCAACTTTGTACCTACAAAGGTGAGGTATCTAGATTCTCCTATCATCTTTAGATCTTTCCCAATCTACATCTAAAAATGACCTGATATCTATTAGAGGTATATAGATTTCTCTTACAAAACCTCCAATCTCTCACAAACTACTAAGAAGCTCACTCTCTAACAAGACAACCTCTAAAATGAACTCTCTAGCTCTTTTTATAGTTTTTTGGTTAGTTTTGGCCCTATCCAGACCTACTATCTAGCCTAATTAAAAATTAGGTTCTATGGCCTATTTGAGGGCTCAAACAGACTCTAAAAATTATGAAAATTAAATTGTGTATCCCACATGGTTGGTTCTTTGGTTCTATGGCTACTAATGCTTTTGGCTTTCAAACCCATATCCTTGATGATTTCTTCTTACTATTGCCAAAGAGGTCAGTTGATCTTCTTTTGATCTATGTGCCTGGTTCTAACCCTTGCCTCACCTTGACTTCTTTGTTGGGACCTTTCTCGTGAGTGAGGGCCTAGGGTTTTGTGTATG
Source organism: Ceratopteris richardii (assembly GCA_020310875.1). NCBI lineage: Eukaryota > Viridiplantae > Streptophyta > Polypodiopsida > Polypodiales > Pteridaceae > Ceratopteris > Ceratopteris richardii. Next base: position 254,926,453 of record CM035406.1, on the reverse strand, counting down.
TAAGAGTTCATTGGGCACCCCCATTGCTAATTGCCCTTGTTGAGCTGCAACTAATTCCTTAGGCACCCGAATTTGTCAGATACCTTGTGGTTGAGCTTGTCCTAGTTGCTCTCTTCTTCTTTTGGTGTGGGTGGCCTACCTAGATAGGAATTGTTGTTGCAAGGTTGGTGGTTGCTCTCCTTTACGTACCTAGATCTGCGTCATGCTCAGAACAACTTTCTTCTTGAATGGTGTCTTTATATTCAATATAGTAGTTGTCTTCAACTCTAGTGCTTGCCTTTGTGGTGGAACTACTATGGCTCCATTAGTCTTTGAAAAAGAAGAGAGATCCATGCACCTTCGAGCCTGTTCTTCCATGATTGATGTCTTCTACATCCTAGAGCTTTTGACACATACACTACTTTCTTTTCCAAGACTAGTCTCAGTAGGACCAAGAGAATGTGTGACACCTAGATTTGTAATCATGTGATTCTCTAATTCTAATGTAATGCATTGTTCATGTACCCAAACTTCAAATCCAAGACAAGTGGTTCTATGAGGTCCTCATCTTGACACACTATCATTTTGGTTGTCATTCGGATATCTTGAAGGTAGATGGGAAGCTTCACCTTGCCGAAACAAGGGGTTTCCACACCTCCCAATCCTATGAGATAGTAGTGAGTAGCACCTCCTTTAATGTCAATCTGGGAATAGATGAGGATGGTATGAAGACCTCGAGCAAGTGATGTGCACAAGTGGTGATGGAGAAGCACACAAGCATTCACACACATACATACACACATGCACACAAGCAAGAACAAAGAGTGAGACAATGGAAGCTTTGATTAAGTTCAAAAGACAATTACAAGAGCTCTAATTAGTTCAAACTACAATTTGTTCACCTCAAAAATGAGCTCTCTAGCTCCTTTTATAGTTTTTGACTAGCTAGTGGCCTTGTCCAGACTTGATGTCCAACCTAGTAAAAAATTGGTTCCTCGGCTATTTTGGAGGCTCAAATGAGCTCTAAAACTTATAAAAATTGGTACATAAATACTTTTGGTACTCCTTAAGCTTGAGGACTCCTCGGCTTGAACAAAATGGAGTCTAATCTACCAAAAATGGTATTTATAATGTTCATGTAGTGATGAAAAATACTATTAAAAGGGAGTTATCTCAAAAATTGCATGGCCTATTTGCTGGATCTTCTTTGATTGCTTTTCCTGCTTGGCCCTTTTCTTTACTCTGATTCCTTATGTCGACTCCCTTGTCTTGAGATGCCATAACTACTACCAACACTCCCCCCTCTCTCACGTCTGGCATCTCTGACAAATCCTTGCTGAGCTGAACGTTTGATGTAATATTTGACAACATATGTTGCCAAGTGATGTTCTTTGAGCGTTAGTTCTCTGGCTAGATCTGTGAGTAAAGCATCCCAATCTACAGGCCCGGGTACCTCCGGATGTGGCATACACAGCTTGTCTGAGTCTAGCTCCTGTTCCACAGCAAATAAGTGTAATAGATGAGAGGGTCTAGGAATGAATATTTCTGAGTGATACTCCTAGAACCTTGTGATAAACATTTCTTCGAACATCTATTTGAAGCATGCTCCGAGATATTTGACATGAGCGTGCCACGCATATACAACATTGACGGATGGGGTGAAGCTCATTTCATAGACTAGATCGAGGTTGCCTTCATTGAAGCCTAGGGCCGAGAGGTGAGATTCTTTACCATTTTGAATGTAAGGAATGTGACAAGCATGAGTTGGAATATTTTGAGGCACATTTGTGCCATTACATCTAGTACGTTCTTGAACCTAATGCCCAAATGCCTAATGGTGAAAATCGTATATGCGGTGGAAAGATGAGATTAGGACCCTCCACACTTTGCCTTGGTAATCGGATGGTGAAGGGCCGTACTTGCCTTTGCGGTGGTGGGATCATCTCTAGTGTTTATGTAGCGCCTCTAGGTTGTGCACATGGAGGTTGAATAGTTCCTCTCATTGTCTTTGATGGGGGTGCGATGGATGATGCCCTTCGATGAAATTCTTGTGCCCTAGACCAAATGAGTGCCCTTTGGATTGGCACGTGGTATGCAAGGCACCGGTACACAATTCTAGTAAGTGCACAACATCCATATAGTACTGACTTCTATTTCTTATACCAACGCTGATGTGCAAGATGGATCTGGTTGATTATCCAATGTGGCATATTGATCATAAGGTTCAGCGTGTCTACCAAATATAAGCCAAACCAGATTTTCTTGGGTGGCATCGTAAATCTCTCTTGGGTTGGGAATGCAAAATGCTACATGCACATTTAGAGGTGGATGGCAATAGTTGGGGTCATTGCCACCATGTCCTTCAGATTAATGAGGTTCCTGTTCTTCATATTCTCAGGGATCATTATCTCCTTCTCAATAGGGATGTGCATGCCTCTTATGTCTAGAGCTCTATCACCAAATTGTTGGTTAATTTAAAGTGCTTAAGTTCATTCCCTCGTGTAAGCGATGGAAGCACGAAGGTGCTTGTTCCTTTCTTATCTTTGGTAGGATTGAGTGTGCTAATTAAATATGAACACCTCAAGAAGTCATGCTTAGGTAATTGAGCACAAAAATAGTTGTCCAGTCCGGCCTTCCTCCATACCGGTCATAATCTTTTGATGTTTTGAAGCTTTTCAAACTCTTGCATAAAGAAATGATAACATCCCCACCGTCCATTAAACTATATCTCAGACTCGCATAAGTAGGTGCCATCCCCAAGGGGTCCTGTGACTTCACTGAACCAATGAGAGTTCTTACTAACTTGTGATGTGTGCCCCTGGGGAGGATTTTGAATTCGAATGATGTGCACTGCTCTCAAGTCTTGTGGCCTGTCTTTCAACTCCTCCTGGATAGGAATGCTTTCAATGTCCACAATTTGAGGACATGTGCCTGCCTAGGAGCTCGTTCCTACAACCTCTACCATGTTGAGGGTATTGATTGCCAGTTCTGTGAGAATATGTAAATACAGGTTAACATTGCAATGGACACAAAATGACCATTTGTCCCCGTTACAACATTAACATGATGAACTGTGATGTGGTTCATGGGTTAGTTAGTGCTCGTGTGATCGCGAGTGTGAAGTGTGGTTAGTGGATGAAGGGTCCCTAGGTGCTAATTGAAGTAGTGCAATGTGGTGTGGATACCGTTAGTATGTGGAGGAGGCCTTACACAGTGGGCTCAGGGGGGTTTATTACAAGGTTTGAGTTGCCAAACGTAGTGTATGTCTTTACATTGTGATTTAGTGGAGACTTCGGGCGGCTTTACAATAGTGTCTACTTGGAAATGAGGCTTTTTAGGGACCCATTTACAAGTGATCTTGCTCGTGCTCATGGATGAAGATGTGATTGTGCGTGTCAAACAATTATGGGTATCGAATGTTTGAGTGTGTGGGTAATGTTGTACATTGTGTGGTTTATGTGTAGCTATTTGACACCACAAGCAAGCCTTAGGCACCAAAATTTGTCTTGATTGTGGGTCATCCTTCATTGACTTCTTGGGTACGCAGACAAACATTAGTTTTGTAGGCAAATCATTTAGAAACTTCGTATTAGTGTCCTATTGTCGATCACTAGTATGATGTTTAGTGGATGGTTCTAACTTAGCCGCAATAGGATGCTCGCCTTTTCGTACCCATATTTGCTTCGATGGTTGCGACACCTTGGTAGGGGCTATCCACTGTTTGTGACTATTGCTTCTCTGCTTCCTCCTCTTCCAATGGGTTGACAGTTCCTTGGCCATGACTTTCTTTGGAACAGAAGGGAGCTCCAACTGTTTCACATCTCCTAGATTGGCAATTTTTTGCATCACAGAGTGTTGGACAAGAAAAGCATCTTTTTCCATAAGTGTGCTCTTGGAAGGACCAAGAGTTGGTGCCTTTCCTATTTCCTTGATTACTTTAGTTTCTAGCTTGATGGTAATGCGATTCTGACTTACCCAAACCTGAAGAAGTCCACTTCTTAGGTTCAGGTTGACTGTATGATCATATATCCAATCTTGACCCAAGACAAGAGGCTCAGTGAGATCCTCGTCTTGAGACACTAGCACCTTAACTATCATAAGAACATCTTGGATGTAGAGGGAAAGCTCCACCTCACCCATGCAAGGGGTTTCCACACCTCCAATCCTATGAGGTATGCTTCTATAGGATTGACACTTAGTTTCAATTCTTGACAATAAGAAAGTCTAATAGCACTAGATGCTCTCCTAGATCTAAGGTCACAAAGGGTCATCGGTCAACTATTCTATGGGAAAGTACTCTTGGTGCCTCGCACATGACCATGTGATATCTTGGAGCTCCATAAGCATCATTAGGCTCATCTCTACCATGCCTTCTCAATTTCATTCTTTGGATGCATTCTAAAGCTTCTGCTTGTGCTTCTTCACGGATTTTTTTTTCTTCTTCCTTACGTTTCTTGGCCGTGTTGCATCGATTAATCATTTCCTCAGTAAGGGGTTCTTGATATAATTTGACTCTACATCCGCTGATGTAACTAGGGAGGACATCACCTTCTAGAGTAGCTAAATGAACTCCTCCACTAGTTGAGATCCTATTTATGATCATAGGTCCATAGCCACGCTTATGTAGCTTTCTTGCATGTTGTTTCAAGGTATATACCAAAACTAAGTCTCCTGCTTTCAAGCATTTATCCTTTACATGGGCATCGAAGTATGCTTTTTGTCTTTTCTAAGCTGCATAAATCCATGGCTACTCTCAGTTTTGTTTCACCTAAGCGTTCTAGATCAAAGATTCTAGATGAAAGTTCATGGCCAGCCCATTGATGCTCTTATGCTACTCTCATTGTGGGTATCAGGAAGTCTAATGGTAGCACTACATTTTGGCCAAACACCATCTGAAAGGGAGTGGCTTGGAGTATTGTTTTATAGGCAAATTTGTATGCCCAAACAACATGGTGTAACTATTTGTATTATTCACTAATTTGGTCAGCACATTGTATAGAATATTATTGGTGCTTTCGGCTTGCCCATTAGCTTGTGGATGCTAGGGGGCAGACTTCTTGTGTATCACCAAAAGCTCTTGGAGATAATTTTCAATGACTTCATTCAAGAAGTGAGTGCCCCTATCATTTACTAGCTCTATTGGTAACCCATATCTAGTGAACACATTCTCAAATAAGATCTTAGATGTAGTTTGAGCATTATTCTTCGTTGTGGCCTTCAATTCTACCCACTTGGTTAGATAGTCTATGGAAACAATGATGTATTCAACATGTGGACCCTTCGCTGGGGGACTAATAGGACCAACAAAGTCTATTCCCCACTTAGAGAATGCCCTTACTCCCATTATGGGCTTCAATGGCATCTCATCTTTACGTATCAGATACTGAGTTCACTGACAAACATCACACCTCTTCATGTAGGTATGTGCATCCATGTGAAGAGTTGGCCACCAAAGACCTGCAGAAAGTATTGCCTTGATCACGCGATCTGGTCCAAAATGTCCTCTTGCTACACCTTGGTGATCAGTTTCCAAGATCTTGAGACATTCATTATCATGGACACATAGCCTTACGTATCTGTCTCTTCCACGCTTGTATAAGTTACTTCCAATGAGGGAGTAGTCTAATGCCTCCTGTTCTAAGCTCCTTCGTCTAGCCAAAGTCATCTCTTGAGGGAATGCTTTCGTCTTCAAAAAATGCTACTAACGGTTCCCTCCAATCTGGTATTAAAGACACGATATAGAGTAGCATGTTCCACAGGTGTGTTAGTACTACAGATCGGGCATTCCGTACAGATCCTATGGACATCTGCTTCCATTGTTGGCCAATATACCCCTAACCTTTGTAGGGTCTGAAGGGTTCTTTGTTTAGAATGGTGTTGTTGTAAGGCACCCACATGTGCTAATTGCAACCACTTCACGTATGCCTCCTCTTCCACACAACAAGCTAATTTTCCTTAATCTCTATGCTTGTGCATACTCCGTGCCATGATATGGTACTTTTGGGCTTTTACTACCTCCTTTTCTTGAGTGTTTATTACTGGATGTCTAGGCCCATATGTCAATACTGGCACTAATGTCTTGTCCCACTATGGCACAACTTCCAGATTAATCAAGTAAGCATCAGGAAGATCATCTGATACTCCTTGTGGGGCCTCTCCGGATGTGAGCCTTGAGAGATGATCTACTCTCAAGTGAGTCTTGCCTTTCCTCACCACTACCTCAAATTCATATTCCATTAGTAAGAGGAACCATATTACTAATCTACTTGTATTGCATGGCTTGTTTACGAAGTACAATAGAGCTTGATTATGAGTACAAAGTTTAAACTTATTTGCAAGCAAATCGTGTCTAAACTTTTTTACCGCATACAACATGCCTAATCCTTCTCTTTTGATCGTGGTATAGTTTCATTCAGCTGCATTCAACTATCTACTGGCATAGGCTATCGGGAGATCCATATTACCTTCACTAGTGGGTTGTGTGACTACACATTCAATGGCATAATTGGATGCATCCACATGAACATGAAACAGCTTATTCCAATCTCGTGTAGTCAAGATTGGTCTTGAACACAATCTTCTCTTCAGCTTGTTAAAGGAGTTTTGACATCCTTCAGTCCACTCAAAGTTAGTCAAGAGGGAGTATAGAGACTTTGCTATGATCGCATACATATGAATGAATCGGTGATAGTAGTCACAATGCCCCATGAAAGCTTGTACCTCCTTGACATTCTTTGGCATAGGTAGCTCAACAATAGCTCTCACTTTCTCCTCATCTGTGGATATGCCATTCTTTGACACTATGTGTCTTAAAATCTTGCCTTGCTTGACCATGAAAACACACTTTTCTGGGTTCAAGCAAACTTAATATTCTCTATATTTGTCAAAGATAGCTCTCAGCTTGGGGATATGTGTTTGCCTAATGTTGGAATGAGCACAGAGGTCATCCACATCGACTTCCAAGTTCTTCCTCAAGAACTCTTTAAAGACATGGCACATCAACCTCTGAAAGGTAGCTGCCACATTGGTGAGACCAAATGGTATTACCCGAAAAGCAAATATGCCCCACTCTGTGGCAAAAGTTGTCTTATGCTCATCTTCTTGAGCTATGGCCACTTGATTGTAGCTAGAGAATCCATCAAAGAAGTTGTAGACTTCCTTGTCTACTGCTCTTTCTAATAGATGTTTGGTGATCAGAAGCAGATAGCTATCTCTAATAGTGGTTGTGTTAACGTTCTTCAAGTTAATGCAAAGTTGCAACTTGCCATTCTTTTTAGGCACCACTACAATGGGGGATACCCATTTAGTGTGCTCAATTTCATAGATAAATCGAGCTTCAACCAAGCAATCTATCTCTTCCTTGATCTTGGCAACATAGTTATCGTTATATGTGTATGGCTTCTACTTAAGGGTTTTGGCATTTGAGGTCATGGGAATCTTATGTGAGCATATGTCAAGGTCTACACCTTTCAAGTCCTTGCAAATCCAAGTGAATACATCTCTGTATTCTCTTAGCAAGGCTATCAACTCTTGCTCCTCTTTTTTCGTGAGGTCATATCCTATGTATGTGCATTTTTCTTCTCCTTCTTCTATGGTTACAAAATTCTTCTTGGTGGTTTCTTTGTTATCATAGGCCTCTCATGCTTGTGCATCACTGGCATTCTTATCATGAATCTCCTATCTTCTATTTCATAGTTCTTAAAGTTTTCAAGGACCTCAAACAAAGATTCTTCCTCATCTGATGTGGCTTCTCTCTTCTTCCTTTTCTTACCTTCATTCTTAGTGGTTATCTAGGTGGTTAACCTCACATCCTTCGTAATTTCTTCGTGTCTCTAAGGGTGAGCTTCTACTTCATAGAAATATTCCTCATCGGATGCAAAAGGTGGCTCCATAATAATTAACTCTAAATCAGAGTCACTTGCATCCTCAAATGCATCAGTGCTAGGTTCACACTCTTCAATAACCGAATCATGCATGATTGACTCAATTGTGAAGACTAAAATGTCATAGCCATCCTCCTCACAATGGGGTGTCCATTGTTCTTTATTGATAGCAACATCCATTGTCTCTAAAATTTTCGCCCAACCATGAGGTTCAAATTCTTCATCGAGAAAGACTACAGGTGCATAGGCTTGGTCTTGAATTGATCTATGAGTTTCCTTTGCACCTACTTCTCTGGCTTTTTCTTTCGTCTCTTCTTCTACTACAACCTTACACATTCATAAGTGGGTGTCTTCAAGCATCCATGAGGATCCTGATCCTATGGAATGCACTGAATCTATATCATCCATGGCTCTATGGACGGGATTCCACTATATAGGAGGCACGTCTCTATGAGAATAATCCTTGAGATTCACTTTCGTTGTGATGCCTAAGTGTTGCAAATACAAAGAATTGGTTCCCCAATTCTGTACTAGTTGCAATTATCTCAAGAATGGTCTTCCAAAATCATCTCATAGGCCTAGTTTTTGCTAAAGTCACATATAGCAAAGGTGGTCTCAAACTTTACACCAAAAGTGGTGAGAGTTATCCCTTCTAACAATCCTAAAGGTCTCTCTATATGACCATCAGCCATCTGCAACTTCATTCTTGTTGGCCTGAGTGCTTGTTTGCCCCAAAGCTTCCATAGGGAAGTGGTAGCAATTGCTACTCCTGCACTTGAGTCCAAAAAATCGCTTTGGTTGTGTAACCTTGATGAGTGATTGGAAGGTAGGTTTTTCCTTCTTCTCCTTCACTCATGTCTCCTATCTTGTCCAAGGGTATTTATGGAACTGTTCCATGAGATCCTACCTAGAAATGAGGTTTAGCTACTTCTAGCACTTGGTTGGCTATGTGTTTCCACAATTCTGGTTTAACTTTAAGTAGTTCTTCCAAAGTGAGATTGCACTGCACTTTAGTGTTCTTTACTACCTCTGTATTCCTAGGTATGATTGAGTCCTCATTCCTTACCATGAATATGGGTGCTGTTGTACAAGTAGACTTTGCTTCCCATGGGCCTGTGAAATGGGGTAGTTCCTGCAAGGAATTAGACTCAAAGTCTAATCTCTCACGAGATTGGGTATCCTCTTGCTGTTCATAAATGGAAGGAATGTCTTGTGGGAATTGATCGTGCAAGTCATCCACAAGTTCAATGGGAGGAGGAGCTTCACTTTCTTCAGCCCATTTTGCTTTTTGAATCTCTCTTAGAAATTCTAGGGAGTATTGATTCAAAGAAGAAAGTGTGTCTAGTTCTGTGGAATTAGACACATAAGCTTCCTAGGGAGGAGGCTTTATCCTTTCACTCACTTTGTCCTTTCCTTGGAAGGAAGCTTCCTTTCCAAATCTCGCTATTAAGCTCTCAAATCTTTCTAACAGACCATCAAAGTGCAATTGTGTATTAGCTGAACTAGAGTAGTTGAAAAGATGAGTGGCTTCAAACATGGTTTGAGCCAGTTCTACCATCTTTACACAAAGCTTGGTTCTTTATATCTCTAGGTCAACTCTAGGGTAACATTTGTTATGATCTGTCACATTTGGCCCTTCTTGGATTCTGGCGTGATATGCTTTAAGCATCATGTCCAGGTCATTCTAGAGTGGGCTCTACTAAGACTGATCCTACTCTAGGTGGTGGTGGGATTATGCGAGGTGGATTGGAAGGTGGTGGATTGGAGGGAGATGGGAATGGTGGTGGTGGAGTGCTCTGAGAGTGAGTTTGAGATGTAAGTTCAATTATCTTGGTTTTTTTTTCTCTCAAGCTTTCCTCAAGTTCACTCATCTTCTTCTCCCATTGCCTTCTCATTCTCTCTCGACTATCCCTCCAGGCTCTCGACCTTTTCTTAGCTAGGCTCTCAGTCTCACTAACCTCAAAAATGTTTTTCCAGGCCTAAGCCTTGGTTCTATTGGATTGCTTGAGCTCTAGTGACCACTTGTAGTGGGGTAGTGGAAGTCACACTTCCCATGGAGTCTACCACTAACCCAATAACATTGATAGGAGTGATTTTCGGAATATTGTTGGGGTTCTTAGGACAATCTCGTAACACGTGCTCCTTCCCACAATATGGATAGAAACCTTGAATTGTCACCGATTGAGTTTGTGTAGGTGCAGGCATAGTTCAACTTCTCGCCAAGTTCCTCGATAGATGTGGATTGTTTGGATATGAGGCTAGTAGAGCCATCTGAATCTTTGTAGATTTTTGAAAGCTCTAATTCCTCCCCTAGATTATCCTCAATGTCTATGCACATGTGTACACACTCTTCTATGGTTCTAGGATCCTTCGAGTACACATATGATCTCAATTTAGTACTTAACAATCCATCTAGAAATAAGGACACTTGTTTGGCAGGAGTGGGTAGCTTTGGATCAGAGCATCTCTCTAGGTATTGTCTAAACCTCCGTCCTACGAGTCTAATCATCTCTTGAGGTGTCTGATTGAAGCTGTGTATCAGTGAGGAAGTATTGTGCCATATGCCACTCTTAGAAAATTCTGTGATGAAAGCTTCTAGAAGTTGGTCTATGTCCTTGAACTGCCTCTTTTGTAGTGGCTGAAACCATGTAAGGGTTGTGTTGTTGAGAGTTAGACCAAATGCATTGTACTGTGTGAACAATTCATCCACTTGCTGTGCCCTCTAGACTTGTCTAAATTCTTCCACATGATCATACGGGTCTCTAGTGCCATCGAAGCAATTCTTCATGGACTTAACTAGTTGTGTAGGCCTCAAGGTCCTAGTGTGTTCTCTAGGCCTTGGTAGAGGGAATTCATTTCCATTTCTTTGATTTCTTGGGTCTCTATGCCTCTCATTTTCCATTCTATCAGCCCTTGTTCTTGTTCTTTCTCTTCCCAGTGGGTTAGCAAAGCTTACTTCTGGCCTATCTCTACTCATGTCCCTTTGAGATCCATCAGCCTGGGATGTCCCAACTCCTTGGTGATCATAAGGGACATTGGATCTTGGTTGGGGAAATAAAAATTCACCCTTCCAAGTATAGGGATGCCTACCATGCTCTCAGATCACAAAGATCCTCTCTGAAGTAATGTCTAAATAGGTCACTTTGCCTGGGCAAACAAGATCTTTAAACTCATAGATTGTGAGCATTCCTACTTCATTAGGCTAGTCAGGCTTATACCTCCAAAAAGCCTCATCAGTCTCTCGGTTTAACAGTAGATCTATGTTATTATTGTCTTGGGGAGCCCATTCTGGAGTGATGATTCTAGTCAGGACTGATTTGCCTCGGGGCATTTTGAGCTCTCTTCCTAAGTTCCCTTGCTCTATGTCACCTATGTATGTCACGGGAATCACATTATCAAATTCATTTGTTCTATCCAGTTGTTGGGGACTACGTACATTGTTCCTTCCTTATCTATTTATGCATCATTTTTGAACTTGACTACTGGATGTTCTAGTTGAAGGGGTTGATCAGAGTTTTTAATCTCCACAATGGATATTCTTAGACCGTCCTCATAGATGCGAACACCTAATAAGACAATTGTGTTTTGTAAGGGCCTTCGGGTTTCTCTAAGTAAGCCACACCTGAACTCCCTATGGATCTCTCCATACCATAAGACATCTTTGATTCGCTAGTTGTTCGTGTACATGACACTCGCATACTCTGTCTCCCAAATAGGTTCACTCGGTTCCTCACTGTAGTAAGACTCACATTGTTCAGGAGACTGCATGTAGTAAGCCTGGGGACTATCAACATGGGTAGAATCAAAGCTATGGTCACTGGGATCACTTTCTGAGATTAATGATGTTACTAGGACTATAGCTCTATTCAGGTTTTCTTCTGCAACAGCATACTTTATCGGAATCACATTAGTAGGAGCAGGTGGTTGCTGAGCTAGCACTGGCTGGGATCTCAGTTGGGCCTGATATTGCGGTTGGTAATTTTGCTGAGGCCTAGAATATTGTTGTGGTGAGTGTTGACTCTAGTATCTGCCTTGTTGAGGGTATGGCTGAGGGTAGGTTTGCCTAACCGTTTGCTTATTGTATGGGCAGTCCTGTGCTGAGTGATTCGTGTACCTTCGCTCTATGGTGCAATATTGGCTGCTAGGATTCACTTGGGGTTGAGCCATGATGGGGCACACATTAGCCATATGGTCTCCTCCACAGGTATAGCATCTTTTTCCGGGGGCAAATCTAGGAATCTGCTTGCTAGAGACACCTAATTTCAGAGCTACCTTTTCTGCTAGATCCTCAATTGAGGTGGATTGTGAGGAAATGAGGCTACTAGAACTATCTGAGTCTTTGTAGATTTTTGAGAGCTCTAATTCCTCCACTAGATTATCCTCAATGTCTATGCACATGCGTACACATTCCTCTATGGATCTAGGGTCCTTCAAGTACACATATGATCTCAGTTTGGTGCTTAACAATCCATCTAAAAATAAGGCCACTTGCTTGGCTGGAGTGGGTAACTCTAGGGCCGGGCATCTCTCTAGATATTGCCTAAATCTTCTTCTTGCAAGTCTCACAGTCTCTTGTGGGGTGTGCTTGAAGCTGTATATCAATGAGGAAGTATTATGCCTTATGCCACTTTTAGAGAATTCAATAATGAATGCCTCTAGAAGTTGATCTATGCTCCTGAACTGCCTCTCGTTTAGTGGCTGAAACCATGTCAGGGCAGTGTTCCTAAGGGTCAAACCAAAGGCATTGTATTGCGTGAACAGGTCTTCAACTTGTTCAGCTCTCAAGACTTGCTTAAACTCAGCTACATGATCGTAGGGGTCTCCCGTGCCATCAAAGTAGTTTTTCATGGACTTAACTAGCTGGGTCGGTCTCAAGGTCCTCTGTGCTCTCTCGGTCTTGGCAAAGGGAAATCATCGGCATTTCTTCAGTTCCTTGGGGCTCTATGTCCCTCAGGTTCCCCTCTATTTGTTTCCGTTCTCGTTCTTTCTCTTCCCCAAGAGTTGGCAAAGCTTACCTCAGGTCTCTCTCTACTCCTTTCTCTTTGAGTCCCATGAGCTTGAGATGTTCTAGCTCCTTGGAGACCAAAGGCCACATTCGATCTTGGTTGGGGGAAGATAAATTCGCCTTTCCAAGTGTAAGCATGCCTATCATTTTCTGTAACCCCAAAGATCCTCTCTGAAGAGTGATCTAAGTAGGTCACTTTCCCTGGAATATTAGGATCTTTGAACTCATATATCATGATTGTTCCTACCTCACTCGGCTGACTAGGTCTATATCTCCAAAAGGCTTCATCCGTCTCTCGGTTCAAGAGGAGATCTATGCTCTTATTATCTTGGGGAATCCACTCTGGTGTGATAATCCTCGTGAGAACAGATTTGCCTCGGGGGGTTCTAGGTTCTTTGCCCATGTTTCCTTGCTCTAAGTCACCTAAGTCCATTTCCGGGACCACATTCCCAAATTCAAATGTCCTATCTGGATGACTGGTGACTACATATATTTTCCCTTCCTTGTCCAAGTATGCTCCATTTTCAAACTTGACAGCTGGGTGCTCTAGTCCAATGGATTGGTCAAGGTTTTTAATCTGGACCACAGATCTTCCTAGGCCGTCCTCATAGATGCTAGCACCTAATCGGTTGGTCCTAAGGTACTCGAGTTGCATCTTGTAAGGGCCTTCCACCCTATGTAAATATGGCACCCCAGAACTTCCTGTAGGTCTCTCCATACCGTGGGACATCTCAGACTCGCTAGTCTCAGAACTAGGGTAATACGAATGATGGCTCAACTGCTGGGCCCAAGACCTAGCAGTATGATTGACACTAGCCTCTAAAGATCTAAGACTTTGTCTGTCTCTCCCTAGGTGTCTACATGACCTAAGGTTCATATGCCCTTTGTACGTTGCTGATTCTTTGGTACCAGTCACTTGTTCCTTTTAAGTTCCTTTGGATGTGTTTTCTTGTTTTTAATTAAGCGTCCTTAGGAGCACTTTAGTGTGTCATACTTGATGTTCTGCGTCCGCTAAGTTTAAGTTCTTTTTCTTTAAGTTATCCCTTGACTGCAATTTAGCCTATCCTTGCACTTGAGAAATTAAAGGCTCTTCAAACTTGAGTGTTCCTATCGTATCCCTAGTCAATCAGAACAACTACTCGCACTTAGCATATGCTAAGAATAGACTGAGGGGGTTAAGTGATGTTCCAACCTCAAGTCGCTCCTCCTGGCGATGCTTGTCTACCCAGGAAGCACGTTCCCAAGCTTGTTCACCCTGGCACTTACTTTGCTTTCTCCAAAAGCTCTCGATGATCCTGTAAGAACCACAAGTTTAGCTCCAATTTGATCCTTCAATTGACAGACAATTTATTTCAGACACTTTTTAATGACCCTTGTTCCCCCTTTTGTATTGCTAAAAAATTTCCTCTAGAGCTCCCTTGGTGTACCTACCCCTCGGTATGTCAACTTCAAAATATCATATCTAAAAATCAACGCATTATTCTTATAAAAAACAGTTGAGGGCACGTAGTATATGCCACGAGCTTTCCGACAAGCCCTAGAGCTCAAAAAATGGATTTCGTATGAAAAAGTTATGACCGTTTAGGGTTTAGGGGGTTAAACAAACAAACAGAACCTTTCAAGAGTTTTAATGCATTTTTCTAAGGCCTTTGTAAGTGTGTGAGTATTTGAGTATGCAAATATGCCCAAAATTTAGCCTAAATTTCCAAAAAATTACCCCTTAATTTTTTTGTCGAAAATGTCTATCTATCGCGATAGACGGTGTCTGTCGCGATAGACGGTGTCTATCGCGATAGAGTGGTCTGTCGCGATAGATGGTGTCTATCGCGATAGAGTGGTCTGTCGCGATAGACGGTGTCTGTCGCGATAGAGTGGTCTGTTGCGATAGACGGTGTTTGTCGCGATAGAGTGGTCTATCGCGATAGACGGTGTCTGTCGCGATAGACGGTGTCTGTCGCGATAGAGTGGTCTGTCGCGATAGACGGTGTCTGTCGCGATAGAGTGGTCTGTCGCGATAGACGGTGTCTGTCGCGATAGAGTGGTTTGTCGCGATAGACGGTGTCTGTCGCGATAGAGTGGTCTGTCGCGATAGACGGTGTCTGTCGCGATAGAGTGGTCTGTCACGATAGACGGTGTCTGTCACGATAGATGGTGTCTATCGTGATAAATGGTGTCTGTCGCGATAGACTGAAAAAACGCAAATTTTTGAGAAACTTCTAGTGATTTGGAGTGCTCTAATGGTGTAGGTTACCGTGCCAAACACGCATTCACAAAATATTAAGTTTTTCTGTCTGTCGCGACAGACAGAGGTCGTCGTCCCGGGACCTGTGCAGAGTCTGTCGTACCTGCGCACACTGCTGGAGAAGGTGATACAGCTAGTTCGTGCAACAAAAGCTCAAAAAACACACAAAAGTAGATTGCATGCAAGCTCTCTCTCGCTCTCTCACACAATGGAATGAGGGAAATGAGGTGGGGAGTGGAATATGATCAAAAAACTGAAATTTTTGTGGAGATGGAGATGGAGGTGGGAGATGGTGGGGATGATGATGGTGATGATGGTGATGCAAAAATAAGAAAAAATGAAGAAAAATAAGGAAAAGAAAGGATATTACCTATAACTCCAATGTCTCAGCTCGACGTCTTACCATCACACGCTCTTCCTCGAAGCTCTCTCCTCAGCAACGGCGCCAAATTTGGTGTCACTCTAGCACAATGGTGAGTACCAACGTGAGAAGATTCCCATCCACTGCATTTGGCAACCTAAAACTTGTAATAAACCCCCGGACCCCAGTTGTAAATCCATGCCCACCTACTAACTACGTCACTCTCACACTACATCATTCCACTTAGTTCTTAGGTCCACCCAATTCCTAACTACACACACACGCACCGAGCACTTATTAACCTACTAATCTCTCCCGAACCTCATGATAATGTTGTAATGGGGACAAAAACGGTTCTATCTTGTCCTTTACAATGTTAACACATGTTTCTATATTCTCATAGAATCAGGAGGCAAGAAGTAAGATGGCAGAAGCGACAGGTCCGAGCTCACAAGTAGGAATACTTACTGCAGGAATTGATGTGGATAGTCTACCTGTTGATGTGCCACCAACTGAACGACCAGTGGAGCTGCAACACCTTCAGCAGATCTCGGTACCGGATCCACCCACAGGGATCATAAAAAGAGTCCATGCCAATTCTCATTGGTTCAATGGCATGCCAGGTCCATTAGGAGAGGCCAAGTATATATGGGAGTCTAAGTGCGAGTATGACAGATCATGGGTTCGATTCCAATTTTTCTCCAAGGAGTTTGAGACTCTACAGAACACAGAGGATCTCCAGACCATATGGCAACGTGCAGGGCTAGCAGAATACTTTGAAGCACCACTACCTAAACCGGATCTCCTCCGATGCTATTATTTGGTCTCCACATTACAAGCTAATGAAGAAAAGGACAAACCAGGATCATTTGTTCTTCCTTCCTTGCTGGGCAACAACGAGTTAAAGAGGTTTGAACTTACCTTGGAGTTGGTGAGCTCTGCTTTGAATATGCACGGCACACATGTACCTTCTGAGAAGGACGCTCTCGTTCCTACTAACATGAAGGATAGGAAACTACTGAAGCTTAAAGACATGGCAGCACTCACACCAAACGTGTCCATCCCTCTCTGTATGTGCATGCAACATTTTGCTTTCCCCGGCCAAGACCGCTTCACACAACCACACAAAAGAATCTGGTTCGCTCTCTACTTAGCGGAGACAGGTGCATTACCAATTAAGCTGCCTGTATGGATTATAGATCAATTGTATGAAGCAAATAAAAGGTCTTCTAGGAAATTAGTGGTGAACGGTTGCTGTGCAATCACACACATTATTTACCGGTGCCTAGCATACGATGTTCCCATTGAACGTGCCTTAACTTGGGCACAATTACAAATGTTTAAGAAGCTCAAGACGTCCACATATCAATCCAAGCACATGAGGGGTGCGATCCCTTGTGTCCAGACAAGGGAAGTTCTGACTACTCCTGAAGTATCGCCACGGGGGGAGGCCACTGTACCTCCCTTTACCATTAGGATACCCAGGTCTGGATTTGAAACTACGACACAAGCTGCCCCTTCAGCTCCTCCTGCTCCATCTGAATTTGAATTTGCTACAACGAGAGATGCTGAAGGAATGGATCCCCTGGACTTCGAAGCATTCTTACAAAGTACACAACTCTCTGATGTAGAGTTTTATTCAGATGCAGAAGAACAAGGCACATCTTCACAAAGAAGAAGAAAATCTACAGACGGTCGCCATGTATATTGGAGTGACGCTCAGTAAGGTCAACAACAAGGACACCTAGAAGAAGAAGGAGCATATGAAGAGGAGACCACTGAAGCCCCAGCCTATACAACAGAACTTCGAAGGCTGTATCAAATCATGGAACGAGTGCGATCGCAACAACTGCTCACCGAACAGAGCAGTAGAGTACTCATGACTCAGCTGTTGGAAGAAGCAGGAGTTGACTCAGAATATAGTGAAGGTCTCTTATTAATGGCAGAAACATATGGGGTAGTAGAAGCAGTGCGGACCGCCCTTAGGAGGTCTCCAGTTCAATATGATCCACGAAGATTCCAGACACGACCACGGTCAGGTAAGAATATCCAGATCCCCATTACAACGGCAGAAGGGCCAATTATTACATCCGAACCCATCGGGACAACCTCCCATGCAACAGAAACTGCTAGCCAAGAGCACCCAGTCACCCATGAGGAATCCACCGAGCCACTACCACCCACACCCCCACCATCGCCTCCTAGAGCAGAAGCCGTGGAGAGCACCTCGACCACTCAACCCACCGAACAAACCTTCCTCTTCCGTACTCCCATCTCTAGTTCAACCCTATTCTCCACCTCTGATAACCCAATCTATGAAGCAACCACCATCACTACACAATCCACCGAATCCCTCATAGAGCCTGCCCTAGGACAACCATCCCCCATGCCCTCAGCCATAGGTCACCCTGACTCTAGATCCATATTCATGGGATTCCCTGCTGCCACGCAACCTTTCATGACCTCCCCGCCTCTACGAACTCAAACCCCAACCACCATCTCTCCACTTCTCCAATCCCTCCATGCCTTCCTTGCTAGAACTTTTCAACCCAGGTCTCATCCTTTCCCTTTATTTTCAGCCCCCAACCCCACTTCTCATCTATACACCACTTTCACACACACACCACCTACCATTCCAATATACATGGTAGACCCCACACTCGCACCCACTCCTGAAAGTATGGACATTTCACCACCCACGGCACCTCCCCCTCCCCCCACGCTTCCACCTCCTCCCATTCCCCCTCCACCAATATCACCCACACACATGTCTTCAATAGACACATCATTCACTCTTCCCCTTCCCCAATTCCCTTCCCATGCATCTTCCATTGTAAACACCACCCCCTCATCTATAGGCAATGCATTGGACACCATGCTAGCTTGTATATCAAACTTAAGGACAAATTACAATCAGCTCCAGCAACAGAATGAACACCTGCAAGAGCACTCGGAGACACTACAACACCGCCTTGCTGCACTAGAAGAGGAAAATGCTCGCCTCCACACACAATTCCAAAATCTCCAAGAGGCTCATAGCATATTGGAGGTACAGTTACAGAACACAGATCAGGAAGCAATACAAGTGGTAGAAGGTCATCTACGGACACAGCTGGAACGCAATTCAAAGCTTCAGCGAAATATGGCCCTACTCAAGCGCCATCTTGCTGCCGCTCATGAAGAGAATCGACGCCTGCAATTACAAAATCAGGAAAACTTAGAAGCAGCTATCGAAAGCACACCTGGGGCACCCATCAGCCCATCAAAGTTTCAAGCAGTGACCCCCGACAATATCAAGATCATATTGGAAGACTATGCCATGCTGCTTGAAGCACATGACCAGCTATCAGAGGAACTGGGTCAACTGAAGCAGAAACACCAAAAAGAAACAACAGCTGCCTCTCAAACCACCTCCTTCGCGGCTTCACTTCTCACAGACTCAGAGGCCTTAAAAGATCTCCAGAAACAGGTCACCGAATTGCAAGCACGTCTACTACAATATGAGAGACCACCTTCCCCTCTAGAAGCTCCCACCGACGAAGAGGTAGTACAAATTCCTGTGGAACAAACATTTGAAGAAGAATACGACCCACAACCCTTCCTAGGAGGCCAACAAACAGAAGAAGCTCAGGACACATTCGAAGCACCATGGCCTCCATGGCTACGTCAAGTGGAGGAAATCGGGAGTTCTCACGAAGAGCGCACAGTAGTGCAAAATCAGGCCATGAGGGTCATAGAGGAAACTGTGCTACAATCTGCTTCCTTCAAGAACCTGTCATCGAGACGCCTTATCCTCTCATCTGAACTCCAATACCGGCCTTATTATATTATTCTGGCTGATTATAATGTAGAAATACAGAGAGTCACGAGTAAGATTCCTACCTTTGCTTCCCAATTCCAACCCGAAGACCTTCCTCCAGAGGTGCAAAAAGGCAAAATTCGTCAACCCACCTGGCGGCAGAAACTTCTAGAGACATATCTAGAAATGCTACGCACATGGAACAATGCGCCTTTACATCTCCTATACAATCCATGCTACGGTCCAGTTCCACGCCGCAGGTCTTGGAAGGCATTCAATATCAAAGTGTAGAACAATGCGCAATGCAAGGAATGGCTAAACTACCCGTACATTGCGCCACCACAGGGACCACCGTCGGTAGCGTACATGATGGGAACAATTCGACATTGGATGCCGCGATTGAAGCCCATGCCAGATGTGGCAGCTCAAATGATGCTTAAGATTTTAGATATGATGCAGGTAGTACTGAAAACCTTTAAAAATGAAGCCGCACCACAGGTACGTCTACCGGGGTTTACCAATGGAAATTATGATTTGGTGTATGACATGAGCACCACCCCCAGTATTCGTGTGGCTTACGCCTGGCATGCACGCATCAAATACCTCCCTGCATGTTACAAACAGACCTTCGAAGAAATGTTCAGGTCAGGTTTCTGGGAGTATCACTCGGAGGTCTTCGCACCGAAGCCAACACACCTGCTCCATCTCTTTGCTTGTGAACAAGCAATGTACTCTGAGTACTACACCACACCACAACCAGAGGTCCCTGGCGCAATAAATTGGGATGTATTGGAAGCTGATCTAGCAAGAGGCTTAAGGATAGGAGAACACGAACTTGCCACCAATGTCATCCAATACTATATCAACCACCCGATAGAACAGAGGTCTGTCAGGGGCGACAGACGCTAGGAAGGGGGGAGTGTTGGCATACAAGTCAGATGAAGAGCATACTAGCACAACGGAGCAGTCATGCACAATACGGCAACAAGGCCCAATCATTTTTTCCATGGACCATTTACAACTCAAGTGATTTTAATCACTACACAAACATTGTAAATTCCGTTTTTGGTAGAATAGACTCCATTTTGTGCAAGCCGAGGAGTCCTCGAGCTTGAGGAGTATTAGAACTAGCTACATATCAATTTTCATAATGTTTAGACTCCCTTTGAGCCCTCAAATAGGCTCTAGAACCTAATTTTTAACTAGGCTGGACACTAGGTCTGGACAAGACCAAAGCTAGTTAGAAAACTATAAAAAGAGCTAGAGAGCTCATTTTTGGGGTTGGATTTTTTGTGAATTGAGCTTATGTAAGAGACTTTTTGACTAATGCAAAGAACTCCATTGTTCCTCTCCTTGTTCTTGCCTTGTGTGTGCGTGTGTGTATGTGTGTGCATGCTTGTATGCTTCTCACTCACACACTTGTGCCTTCACTTGCTCATAGTCTTCATACTAGTCCTCACGTCTCCACGGATTGACAATTATGAGGTGAATCTTCTCACGTTGGTACTCACCATTGTGCTAGAGTGATATTGTGCCTCATACATAGCTCTTTTGTTATTTCCTTGGGTTAAATAGGTGTATAATTGCTCTTTGCTTGTTTGGGGTGGATGAGGTTCACTAGAGGATTGAACCTGTTTCTGTGCCTCCTCATGTTCCTCTTTTGTAGCTTCCTCCATTTCTAGTTCAACCTTCCTTGGGTCCAACCTTCTTTTCTTTACAGGAATTACTTCCTCAGATATCATCTTCCTTTTCATACATGTTCCCCTCATGCGGGTTTGTCCTTCTGTTTCCATTTCAGCCATTTTCCTTGGAGGACTCTTGATTCCAGCCATAAGACTTTTGAAATAGCCAATTTCAATTGATCTTCCATCCCTAGAACATGATAAATGATTCTTGTTAAGAACTGGGCTCCATTCATGAACTTCTTATGTTCTTAGTGTTTTGCTGCTTCTTTCAGCTGTTCATGGATGTATGGTGAGACATCCATTACTCCAAAAGGTTTGGTTATATCCTTGTTGTTGAACATCAATAGTGTCACTGACTTATGTGGCATGGTATACCTTGGTAGTTTTGGAAAGCAAAAGTACTGTAAGAACATCCTTACGGCATATTCTTCATTCTCCCTTCCTTTAAAATCAGTGAATTTTGCATATCCTGTATAAGTTTCCTTATTCTTTTTGACAAAGCTCGGGTCAAGTTTGGTTCCCATTGTGTAGAATTGCAATGCTGCCTTGATATGTTCCGCCTTGATAGTAATACCTACTTCCTGATTATCCTTGTTTTGAACTTTGCACCTGAAATAGGCATCATTCCCTCTTCCTATTTCCATCAAACTGCTCATTACTTGTGCTACTCTCTCAAAATCAATGAAAAAGATAGGCTCCTCCAATATTCTGTGCAGTCCTACTGCCTTCCATCTTTTCATATTGACTTCCACTCTTTGGAACCTGTAGAACTCCTGGCACAACATTGTATACTTATATCCTCCTACTCCCACTGTGAACATGTGTTGGCCAATGATGTTTAGGGTCTCCTTAAGTTCCTTCACCACCTTCTCAGCCTCTGGAATTTCTGGCTCTTCATCTGACTCTAGGTCCACCTGTTCCTCCACAGCTTCACTATCCAGAAACCAATGGCCTCTTGATAGAGTTATTGATTCTGCCTTGAAGTCATGGATTGATAATTCCTTTGTATTCACCATTCTGAAGAAAAATAAAATGTACAAAGAAAAAACTCCACCCTTATGAGTCACAAGAAATCAAAGAGTAATATTAATTTTGAGATGTCATGACATAAGAATGAAAATAAAATCCCAAATAAATTCTGTTTCTTCAGAAAGACTCAAAAAGTGATCATTACAGGTGTAGCAAGATGTCTAGTGCAGTCCCTTTTCCTAACCACTTTTTTGGAGAAAAACAAATCATTTATCAATGATAGAAACAAAAACTAATTAATAAAAAATAAAAAATAAATAGATCTCTACTATTCTTCTACCTAGATCTTGCTTCGTGCTATATAATTTTTGTAAAGACAACAAAAAATAAACAACTTTTCTTAATTTTTCTTTCTCTTTTTTTTTCAACAATGATTTTTTTTCTCTTTTTTTTTTTTAATAATTTTTTCTATTTCTTTTCTTCCCCTCCTAATTCTCTTTTTTAGAAAAGAAAATCAGGTCTAATATATATTTTTTCATAATTTTTCAACATGTTATGATTTTCTAGATATAGATCAAATCTGGATGATCTTTTTTCCACTGGAACAGCTCTGATTTTTTAACCCAGTACTTCCTGATTCCAATTGGTCTAGTTCCAGGCAAACCACCATTCCCTCCGGATAAGCATTTTGTAGGAGCTTTTGGTTTCCATATATATTTTGTCCTGGATTTTTGTTTCAATGAGCAGACCTCCTGTAGGCTTTGATTCCATGTGCTTCTTGTTCTGATGCTTTGATTCTTTGAACAATGCCATGATTGCCATCTTCTTCCTATCTCTCCACCCCTCTTTGTTCTTCCAATCTTTTGCTGATTTTGATTATATGAAGCTTGATCATTTAACATTTGTATTGGTAATGTCTGTGTATCCTCAAATGCAAATGTGAATCCTTCCAAATGTATATCATGCACATCTGATAATTTCCTGTTTCTCATTACTCAATAAAAATATTAAAAACCTTTTGTCATTTATGTTCAATTTAAGTTTCATTTTTTCAAAATCCAAAATCACTTTACCTTGTTGAAGCCATGGTTGACCTAAAATCACTTTTTCAGCCATCAAATTATCTGGCCATTCTTCACAGTCTATTTTCATATATTCTTCATTAAATTTTACTTCAATAGTCTGTGAAGACATGCTCTGTACTATTTGACCCTCCAAAGTTTTGATTAGGGTTCTACTTTTAGTTCTTTTTATGTTGAATTTACCTACCAAGGCTGAACTAATCAGATTTACTTGTGCTCCAGAATCTATCAAAACCCTAATGCTTTCATTTTGAAAATCCATTATCATCACAGGGACATGTTTCTTTGGTTTGAGAGGAGTTTCACACAGACAGACTTCCTCTTTGATTTTTCTTATCCTTTCCATAGCTTCCTGTTGAGCTTCTTTTCTAATGTCTTCCTCTTCTCTTTTCCTGTTTTGAGCTTGTTGCAACCTTCTCCATTCATCAACAGTTAATGGGCAATCATACCTCTTAACTCTACATCCACTTATGAAGTTTGGCATGATTTCTCCGTCTATGTTAGCTAGTTGCATGGCTCCACTATTGCTTATCTGATGTATAATGTATGGTCCGTGTCCTTTTTTCTGGAACTTTTTTTGATATTCTTTGACTGTGTAAGCCAACACTAGATCTCCTACCTGTAGATCTTTCTCTTTGATGTGAACATCATGATAAGCTTTTTGCCTTTTCTTGTCCACATATAAACTCATAATGGCTTGGAGTCTAGATGCTCCCAACTTTTCCAATTCCATTACTCTCTCTGATAGTTCATGTCTAGTCCAATTGTAGTGACTTCCTACTTTTAATGTTGGAATAAGGAATTCCATAGGTAAAACTGCATTTTGTCCATATACTAGATTGAATGGTGTGCTCCCTATTGCAGTTTTATAAGCCACTCTATAAGCCCATAGGACATGATTAAGTTGTAGATCCCAATCATTCATGTTTGTGTTCACTAATTTTGATAGTACAGTACAAAGTACTTTATTAGTACTTTCTGCTAACCCATTGGCTTGTGGGTGATATGGGGCTGACTTTCTATGAATGATCAGGAAATATTCAGTGATGTTTTCTATGATCTGGTTTACAAAATGGGTCCCCCTATCACTTACTAGTTCAATTGGAAGTCCAAATCTGGTGAGGAATCTGGCAGTAGTATTAGCATCATTTCTTTTTGTGGCTTTGGCCTCCGCCCACTTTGTCAGGTAGTCTGTAGCCACTATGATGTATTCAGCATGGGATTGTTTTGCTAGAGGATGTATAGGTCCAATGAAATCCAATCCCCATTTACTAAAGGTTCTGGCTGAAATTAATGGAACCAATGGCATATCATTTCTTCTATTTGGTTGACTTACCCTTTGACAGACATCACACCTTTTTACATAGGTTCTTGCATCAAGAAATAGCGTTGGCCACCAAAAGCCAGAATATAAAATGTGTTTAGCAGTTCTGTCACTTGAGAAGTGTCCTCCTGACACTCCAGAGTGTGCAATTTCCAACATTTCCAGATATTTATTCTCAGGAACACAAATTCTTAGGTATCCATCCATTCCTCTCTTATACAACTGTTCTCCTATCAATTGATATTCTTCTGAGATTATTTGTAAATTTTTTGAATCTGTACCAGCTATCACTTGTTTTCCTTTCTTCTTCCTTCTCAATACTTCAATGATATTTTCACTCCAATCTGGATTTTTCTGGAACCAATATAGAGTTATGAATTCTGAATCTTGCAATATTTGGCACTTCCTGCAATTGGCAATGTATTTTGATACATCTTGAATTTTATTAGGCCAATGTACCCCCATCCTATTGAGATTACTTAGGGTGACTACCCTAGAAGCATGAGTGCAAGGGTTCCAATGATGAGCTCTCCTCATATATTCTTGTTGCTCCTCCTCAGGAGTGCAATATTCTAATATGCCTGTGTGGTTGAGATGGTACAAATGCCCAGCTAGCAACATAAAGTTCCTGCTTTGCAATACTAAGTGTGCATTGTTCCCAATTGTTCTACAAGGTCCCATGGTTAACAATGGTACTAAAGTCATGGCCCACTCACGAACACTCTCTACCTTAAACAGATAAGTGTCTGGCAGATTGTCATCTAAAGGTGAACTGGGTTCCTCAGACTGGATTCGAGATAAGTGATCTTCTCTCAATTGTGTTTTCCCTTGTCTGACCACCACTTCAAACTCAAATTCCATTAGCAAAAGAAACCATCTGACTATTCTCCCTGTGTGACAAGGTTTATTTACCAAATATAACAAAGCTTGATGGTCTACAAAGAACTTAAACTTGTTGGCCAAAAGGTAATGTCTGTATTTTTTGACAGCAAATACCATGCCCAATCCCTCTCTTTCAGTGGTTGTGTAATTTTTCTCTGCTAGATTCAATTGTCTACTAGCATAGGCCACTGGAAAATCTATCTTGCTTCCTTCTATTGGTTGTGCTAAGACACATCCCAAAGCATAATTTGAAGCATCCACATGAACATGAAAAATTTTGTCCCATTGAGGTGTCTTCAGAATTGGGGCTGTTACCAAACAAGTTTTTAGAGTTTCAAAGGCTTGGTCACACTCCTTAGTCCACTCAAACTTTATAATTAGGGCATATAAGGGTTTGGCTATGTCAGCAAATTTGTGTACAAATTTCCTATAGTACCCACAATGTCCCATGAAAGTTTGAAGTTCCTTTACACTTGTTGGTCTTGGGAGCTCTATTATGGCCTTTATTTTCTTCTCATCAGTTGAAATTCCATTCTTAGAGACTATATGACCCAGCATTCTTCCTTGTCTCACAAAGAATACACACTTTTCTGGATTTAAACATACTCTGTAGGTTCTGCATTTCCTGAATATATTTTCTAAATCCTGCAAGTGATCTTGTCTTTTTAATGAAAAAGTACAAAGATCATCTACATAGATTTCCATTACCTTTCTCAGAAACTCTTTGAAGATATGACACATCAATCTCTGCAAAGTTGCTGGAGCATTAGTTAATCCAAAGGGCATAACCCTAAAGGCATAAATTCCCCATTCTGTGGAGAAGGCAGTTTTATGTTGGTCTTCCAATGCTATAGGAACTTGGTTGTATCCTGAAAAACCATCTAAAAAACTATAAACCTCCTTCCCTGCAACTCTTTCTAGAAGATGATCTATTATAGGTAGTGGATAATTATCTCTTATAGTTGCTGCATTTACCTTTTTCAAGTTAATGCATACCCTAAGTTTCCCATTCTTTTTTGGTACCACAACTATAGGAGATATCCATTCTGTATACTCAATTTCATAGATGAAATTGGCAGCTAATAGCTTGTCAATTTCCTCCTTTATCTTAGCAGAGTATTTATCATTAAATGTGTAATGTCTCTGTTTACTGGGTTTTGCTTTAGGTGTAATAGGAATCTTATGCTCACAGATTTTAGGATCAATACCTTTCAAATCCTTATAGCTATAAGCAAATACATCCCTATAATTTCTTGCCAAGTTTCTTAGTGCCTCTTCTCTTCTTGAGTGGTCATGTCATCAGCCACTACAATGTGTCTTTCTTCTCCCTCCTCCTGAGTGATCATGATCTTTTTAGTTTCTTCCTCATTATCATAAGCCTCTCCTTTCTTCTTTTCCCTCTTTGGTTTCCTTTTGAGAAGTAATCTATTTTCCACTTCATAAGCCTTGAAATTTTTTGGTACATCAAACTGTTGATCTTTGTTCATTAAAATGTCTTTTTCTCATTCTCCTGATTTTCTTCTATTTCCATGTGTTTGTTTTTCTTGTACTTACCTGAGATTTTATCCTTAATAGCATCTTCAGCTTTTACATCCTCCAAAAAGTGTGCCTTTCCTTTTTCTAATATCATTTCTTCTTCTATGTCCTCTTCCGTTATGGATACCTTTATCATTTGTATTCCAATGTGAAAAACATCATATCCTTCTTCATTTTGAAATTCCACTCCTACATATTCATCACTAGCTAGGTCCATGGTAGCCAAAATTTGATTCCACCCATAGGGCTCAAGTTCCTCATCCTTGAATTGTTGTGGTACATAATTCTCATCTTGTAACTTCCTTCCTTCCACACAATCCTCTCTTCTTAATCTCCTCTTCCTACGGGTAAGATTTCTTATCACATTGCACTTCCATACTGATGATTCAATGTCATCCTGGTCTTCTATTTCTGATTCCTCACTCAACTCTTGATTCTAATGAATTTTATACCATTCTTGAGGAGATATGTCACAGTAGTGCCCATTTCTTAGATTTACTTTGGTTATTCTTCCTTTGCTCTGCAGGTATAAGCAATCATTACCCCAATCTTGTACAATTTGCATTTGTCTCATGAAGGGTCTTCCTAGGATAATTTCATATGAAGTGGATTGTGGGAATTCTACTATAGCAAAGGTATGTTCTATGTCTATCCCACATATGTCCACAATCACTTTTTCCCATATTCCTGGGGGTTTTTCTATGTGTCCATCTGCAAGTTGCAATCTCATTTTTGTGGGTATTAATTCATTTTTCCCCATTTTCCCCAAGTTTGTTTAGTCATGATGGCCACTCCTGATCCACTATCCAGAATAGCTTTGGCCTGGTTTTTACCAAATTGTATTTTAAGGTTGAGTTTCCCTCTTCTCCTTCACAATATCCTCCTATCTTATCAATGGGAATATACCACAACTCCTCCATCTCCTGTAGTTGTGGGTGAAGATTTTCTGGTGTTGTTTCCCATTTTTTCATTTGGTTCTGTAAGTGAGGATTTTGTTTCATTAACTCTTCCCATGTGGTATGATACAGAATTGTGCATCGTTTATCTATATTCACCTGGAGTGTTACTTGTGGGTTTTCTTCCTTGATACTATTTCCTCTTGTTTTTGTGGTCTCAGATTCTTCAACTATTTTTTGAGAATTGTCTTCTTCCCCCATTTTGAGTTGCACTTCCCGTATGATTTATTTACACTTCTGCATTCTTTCATGTTCTAAATCTGGCATAGGATAAGCCATTGTATGATCAGTAGGGCTTGGTCCCTCTTGAATTCTTCCTTTGTATGCTTTTATCAGAGTGTCTAGACTTTGTGAATTTCCTATTTCCAACTAGGTTTGTGTCTTTTGGGGAGAAGTACTGTTCAATTGTTCCCTATTTTCTTCTTCAATATTTCTACTCATTTTCTGTTTCCTCTCCCATTTCCCTTTTTGTCTATTTTTCTTTACCTTTGAGATTGAACCTTCATTTTGTTCCTTAGTTGTTCTTTGTTGTTTTGTTTGTGACCTTGTTATAGCATTTACATTTACTTGGTCAATGTCACTCAACTCCTCCTGTTCCATGATACTGACTACTTTTAGTGGTATGTTATTAGGTGTGTTTTGTTGTTTTTGAGGATTTTTTGGGCAATCCTTAATCAAATGCTCCCTGCCACAATCCTTGCAATATGCTCCTTCTATTCTTAATGTAGGAGGTTGTGAACAGTCTCTAATGAAATGATCTCCCCCACACCTATAACAAGTTATCTTTGGTCCTCCTTTGAATTGAGGTTTTTGATTGGACATATAATTATTGGTTATATACATGA
Organism: Ceratopteris richardii; assembly: GCA_020310875.1. Taxonomy (NCBI): domain Eukaryota; kingdom Viridiplantae; phylum Streptophyta; class Polypodiopsida; order Polypodiales; family Pteridaceae; genus Ceratopteris; species Ceratopteris richardii. The sequence continues at coordinate 254,897,905 of CM035406.1, read as the reverse complement.
AAGTGGCAGTGTCCATCTCAATTCTTCCATTTCCCAAGTCTAAGGCTTGTAATTCTGGCTCTCTTGATTCATAACCTTCCCATTCTTCTTGATATCCTTCATTCCATTGATAATCTTCCTTGTATGGTGACTTGGTTCTTGAGTTTCCCTCCTCTATTGGTGTGTATTTGATTGGTACCACATTTGTTGGTATAGGAGGTTGTTGCCCAAGCACAGGTCTTGGTTGCTCAGTATACACTGATTCTCTTTGGCTCCCATAGTCTCTCTCCTTTATGGGTTGTTTATTATAGAAGCATTCCTCCCTGGTATGGTTGGTCCATTTCCTCTCTAGTGTACAATATTTGAGTGTCTTTCTATCTTGCAAATGTGGAGGCTTTTGATATGGGCACTATTGTATAAGATGACTTTCTCCACAATTGTAGCATTTTTTATTTGTGTTTATCCTGGAGTTTATCAAATTGGTTTTTGGGCTTTAGCAATGGCCTGAGCCAACTCTTCTGCTGGAGGAATTTTATCTTCATTTGATCTGGGTTGATCAAATGCTAACAGATCTTGGCCTCTGTTATCTTCCAAATCTATTGCTTCTTTTACACAAGCTCCTAGATCAGGACATCTTCTGTAGTACACTAGGGTTCTTAATTGTGGACTTCTTAACCCTTCTATGAATAGGGATACTTGTCTAGCCATGGAAGGTACTTCCTCTTTAGGGCATCTGTCAATATATTGCTTAAATCTCCTGGCTGCTTCCCTGACATTTTCATCTTTTTGTTGTTTAAAATTGTGTATTAGAGTGGCTGTGCTATGTTTTATTCCGGTCTTTGAGAATTCCCCAATAAAGGCATCTAGGAAGGATTCAATATCCAGGTACATTTCTTTTCTCAAAGGGATGAACCAAGATAATGCTGGTCCTGTTAGGGTTAGACCTAATGCCTCAAATTGAACTTTATAATCTTCCACCTCCTCAGCTCTAATTAATTGCCTAAACTCTGCAGCATGAGCATGAGGATCTGAATACCCTTCATATTGATTTTTCATACATTTGGCTACTTGATATGGTCTAAGCATTCTACCCTGAGGTTGCCAATGATGTCTTCTTCTGAGTGAAAACTCATTATAACTTTCTGGTTCCTTATCAAAAGGATTTGGGGAAGCATGTGTCCTCCTCCCATGTTGTTGCTCAGTACTAGTGTAGTTTTCATGTGGTCTAGGTAAGTCTGGTTGTCCCATGTTATGTTCCCAAGGTCCTTTGTTAGCACATTGCCCTAAGTCATTTGAATTTTCTGGGTCTGGGGAGAAGATGTACACACACCCTTGCCTATCCTCATACCTACCATCTTTGAACTGGGCTACTAGTGTTATGTTTAGGGGAACTTCTAAGTTTCTCAATATAATGAGAAACTTATGCATTCCATCCTGATATACATAGGTGTCAAACCTATTTGTATACATGTATTTGAGGATATTCCTATAATCCCCAGTTTCAATGGGCTCATTTGTTTCAGTTAAATTTTCCATGTTTTCTTGCCCTAAATTTCTTTCTTGCCCTTGCCCTACCACTGACTCTATCTCCTTCCTTCCTAGGTCTTGCCTAGTATGTGAATTTAGTTTGTTCCCAGACCTAAGGATCATTCACCTAATTTTCACTCTTCTGAGGTCAGAATCGTGTTTTCCACGATTTTGATCTCAAAATCATGTTTTTCACGATTTTCTAACTAGGATAGTGTTTTTTCACGATTTTATGACTAAAATCATGTTTTCCACGATTTTGAACTCCAAATCATGTTTTCCATGATTTTGTGTTCAAAATAATGTTTTTTCACGATTTTCTGACTAAAATCATGTTTTTCACGATTTTGAACTAAAATTCGTGTTTTTCACGATTTTGTGTTCAAAATAATGTTTTTTCACGATTTTCTGACTAAAATCGTGTTTTTCACAATTTTGAACTAAAATTCGTGTTTTTCACAATTCTGTGCCGAAAATCGTGTTTTTCACGATTCTCTAACTAAGCTAGTGTTTTTTCACGATTTTGTGCTCAAAATCCTGTTTTTCACTATTTTGTACTCAAAATCGTGTTTTTCACGATTCTGTGCTCAAAATCGTGTTTTTCACGATTTTGTGCTCAAAATCGTGTTTTTCACGATTCTGTGCTCAAATTCGTGTTTTTCACGATTTTGTGTTCAAAATCGTGTTTTTCAAGATTTTGTAACTAAGCTAGTGTTTTTTCACGATTTTGTGCTCAAAATCGTGTTTTTCATGATTTTGTGCTCAAAATCGTGTTTTTCACGATTTTGTACTCAAAATCGTGTTTTTCACGATTTTTGCTCAAAATCGTGTTTTTCACGATTTTGTACTCAAAATCGTGCTAAGCTAGTGTTTTTCACGATTTTGTGCTCAAAATCGTGTTTTTCACGATTTTGTACTCAAAATCGTGTTTTTCACGATTTTGTGCTCAAAAAACCCATTATCTTTCTCAAAAAACCCAAATATGCTAGAAATTCCAAAAAATTTTCCTTACAGAAAATCACGATTTTGTGCAGAAAATCGTGTTTTTTTTTTTCTGTAGATATTATCTTGTGCAAATTTGAGTATTCTTTCCTCTTGTTCTCTTTCAATACCCTCTACCCTTTGTAATTCACCAAATTCCTGTACTTTTGCATCAAAATCACAACCTTACTCAGAAAATCGCGATTTTGTGCAGAAAATCGTGTTTTTTCTATACTTCTGATTTTATGCAAATTTGAGTATTCTTCTCTCTTATTCCCCTTCAGTACCCTTTACCAACTCCAATTCCACAATCACCTGCAATTTCACCTCACAGTCACAATCATTAACCAGAAAATCGTGATGTTGTACAGAAAATCGTGTTTTTCAAATCTGCTAATTTTTGACAAGTTTTTTGCTTTTCTCTTACTTGGTCCCTATTACTCTTATCCACAAAGCTTCAATCCAACTTCCTAAGAAGAAAAGAAATTTGTTTGATTGTTTTTGATGAATTTTATGAATTTTTTTTATAGTTTGCCCTAAATAAAGGTAAACACTTCAATTAGGGTTTCTTGTTTGGTGATCTATTGATCCTATGTTCCTTGATTGGTTATGATCTCTTATGGCTTAGCTATCAACACAATTCATGAGAAAAACTTTCCAAAGAAAATGTGCTATGGAACACAAGCATCAATTTTTGCAAAGATAAACTCAATCACACATTTCTTTTCAAAATGCAGATCAGCTTTGTTTCTCAAGATTTATGCTTTGATTTGGTTAACAAATGAATCTTCTCTACTTGCATCTAGCTACTTTACCTGACCTTTCCTTAGTGCAACCATGTTATCTTCCCAAGATCAACAATATTGCCTAGTACTTGGTCAAAAAGAACTCTAAAAATGCAAGAATAGACACATGTTACCTCATCTTCAGCTTTCCTGATTCAAATTTTCCACACACCTGCACTTTTACTTCAACAATGTAATGAGCAACTATCAATTTACAAAAATTTCAGCACTTCCAACTTTAAAAGATGATCTATTGCTTTCTTTTCCCAAAAGACAAACAAAAACATCTACCTTTTCATGTTCACATTTCTTGATTAAAGAGTATTACCTTTTCCTTGTGTTTGTTACCATCATCAATAGAAGATCCAGCAAGGTCCAACTTCAATGAAGCTTTTGAAATACTCCCCGGCAACGGCGCCAAAAAATGTTTGTTATTGATCTTTGGAGTTGTCCTCTCCAATCATTCAGCATAAAGAATCAACAAGACATCTTTATTTTGTCAATCCTGGAAGTATTCTTGAGACCACAGCCCCTTCAAGATGATAGAATCCAAGAAATAAGAGAATAATGGCTAGATTTCTGAGAATAGTGAAAATGAAGAGGAATTTCTAGGGTTTGGATTATCTTGAGCAAATCTCCACCATTTTCTACAATCTTCATGTCTATTGCATACTATTTTATCAGCAGAACACAATTATGAAGTCAAAATAAAAAAATATCACCTGCACCTTACAGACGAGACAATCGCGATTCTGTGCAAACAGACGATTTTCATCTCCAGCACCATTCTTCATCAACTTATCACTCAACACATCAGTATTCAGCTCTCTTCATACACATTCAACAGATTTACACATTAGAAGCTCACAAATCTCCATGGATACACAAGAACTAGACTCACAAATCAAAGAAACCACACAAAAGAGGAGAGAACACGATTTTCAGCAGAAAACTCCTTCTCTATTCACTTGGATAGCATGTAAACAAATGATTAACCAACCCCCTCATAATAGAGGAAAGTAGCTTATATACATTTTCAAGTGTCCCTTTTCACACTTGAATTTTGGTCCTTTCCTCTATTATTCTAAAAATATGCTATCTAGGAGTTTCCAAAAATTCTCGAAAAATTAAATAAGATTCTATACTATTTAAGGAAGACTCTTCCTTATTTTTACAACAATTGCATAAATATTTTTACAAATTTCTATCATTTTACAATTATTTTTCTTCGAAAAGGCTTCCAAAAATGCATCTTCTAACATCCTTCCCCTCCTAAACCTTTTGGCTCCTGACAAAAGACTTTCCTACTTTTCTGCACTGATCACTTTTCTTCACTTCTTCTTTCTTTGATATACTTGTGACAGCAAATCATGACTTTTCCTTTCTGTAACATTTAGATTATTGACCATTTCAAATAATGCCTTTCTCCACTGTACTGCAGCTTCTGGTTTATCAATGACATCCTTTTTTAAATACTCCGTATAGGCAGCTTCATATGCTATAAGACTGGACTTAGTAACAACTGACAGATTTCCAAAAATATCTGACTCTCTTTCAAAAAACCCGTAATCAAAGGCGTCTTCAAAAATTTGCAAGTAATGACTGCCCAAAAATATCACTCTGCTGTAATATGCCATTAAGCGAATTCTGTCAGGTGTTTCTCTCAAATCAAATAATAATGCATCTGTTGGAGAATTAAAGCCGATATAATTTAGAGTTCTGATATCTGTGTTCGGTGTAAGTTTCTATACAGGCCAAAATTAATCTCATTATTCTGATAAGTCGAATGCACGCAGGGTCATTTACATCCTTGTATGTAGCTATTACAGACTCAACCTTTGGACCTGCTATTTTCGGAAAATTCAACCACTTAGGGGGAATTTGTCCTTCTCTTCGTCTTTCCCAAAAAATTGTCCATTCCCTCCTTCGTGCCACTGGATAGTAAGCTGAATTGATTTTTAAATGAAGAGGTGCCTCCTTCCAAATTTTTCTACATTCTTTGTTGGCATCCAACCATTTATTTCTCCACTTTGGATTGGCTCTTTCGAATAGTTCTTTAGTCACATTGATATCCTCTTCATACTCAAGATATTTGTTTGGAGGTAGCCCAACTCTGGCCATCTGATAGTTCTTTATACTCTCCATAATCATACACAATGGTATTCCCAATCCATCTGTGGCCCAGTGATGCTGATCTGGATTAATTCCCTTATTTAATGCAAATGTGACAATTTGTTCTTCATACTCATCATGCATCTTCCTGATAAACTCCATTCTAGAATCTCTACTTGTCAGCAATTTTTTTACAAAATCTTCTGAATATTCTCCTTCTAATCTTTTATCTGCTGGTTCACTGTCATGTTATATTCCCTCATTATTTTCTACCCCATATTCTTCTGTATAAGTGGTCTCCACGTGTGTTTCTTCCTGGATTTGTGGCTTATCCAATTTTTTCTGTAATTCTTCTATCGTCATCATCACACTTCCATTTTGTTTTGCCCATAGCTCTCTTTCTTTTTTCCATTCATCTTGTTCCTTTTCTCTCCTTGTCTGCCACTCACTTCTTTCCCTTTCCATATCCATGTGTAACTTATTATATCCTCTCATAGATGTAGCAGCATGTGTACTAGCCTGCTTTTCTAATTCCTTGGCTTCTTTCAATTCTCTTTGTAATTTCTGAATCTCTTTGAGTAATCCTTCCTTTTCTTCCTCTGTCATCTGGGCTGTCTGACTTTCCTCCTTCAACTGTCCTTCCTCCAATAGTAGCTTGTTAATTTCTTCATTTGCTTTAGTCAAAATTTGATAAGAGGTTTGCAAAGTTCTATATCTCCCCTCAATCTTTCTCAACTCCTTTTCTAATTTAGTGTTCTGCTCTGCTAGTTTTACACTCTTTTCTTCTAAATATTGAATCTTATTCTGCTTCTGCACTTCTAGCTCCTCCAAAGCAATTATTTTATTGGTAAATTCCTCATTTTTCTCTTGTACCTTCCTCAGTTGCTTTGACATCTGCTCCTTCTCCCTTTTATGCTCTTTAATAATCATACTTCCTTTCTCAAATTCTGACTCTGCTACCATTCCTGAAATGATCATGTTCCGGCTAGAAGGTCTGAACTGTTCAATGTTATTCATAATGATCTGACATGCTGATCTTATACTCTTTGGTATTCTTTCCAATCCCCCTTCCATTTCCATTTGTTTAGTTTCTAGTTGTTTGTCCTCTTTGCATTCACTCTCCTCTTCCTCTTCTTCTTCATATTCTATAATCTTGGCCTTGTTTTCTCCATTGCTTGGATGAGTGTCTAGTGTTTCTGAATCTGCCATGTCTTCTTGAACACCTGAATTCTTTTGCTCTAAAACATATGAAATAAGCTTTATTTCCTGTATCTTTTCCTTCTCCATCACCTGTTGAGTCTCTTCAGAAAGGTGTCCTTCCTTTATTTGCATCTCCTTTCCCAAGCTCAAAGTTTCCTGGAACAGGTTATATTCAGCTTTCCCAACAGAGCTTCCCTGACATTCACCTGTTTGTTCTTCCTGTCTTTCCTTTTCCTGGGCTAGAACTGATTTAGTTACTTCAAAATCTTTGACCTGATCATTAATTCTTTCCTCTTTGTGTTCTTCTTCCTGCTCATCAATGTTCATGAGGTCCATTACTACCTCTTGTTCTTGATCCTCATTGGATGTAAATTCTTCATTGTTCTTCAGATCATGCAGTACATCCTTTATACTCTGGATGATCTCCTTTTCCACTACTCCCCCTGTGACTTCTTGAATATTGCCTTTCACAACTATTTCCTCTTCTTGCTGGATTGGATCTTGATGTGTACCTTTTTGATTTATTACTGAGCTGCTTAGTTGTGCCTTCTTGGCTATTTCTTCTATGCTCTCATCTAGTTTGAAGTAGGTTTGTGAGGGTTTTGTCCATATGGATTTCATCCCAGTATGCACTAGTCCACAACTAACTTCTTCCCTTATTTCACTTGTCTGTTCTATCATAGCTGCTTTTCCCTTCATCAACCTTCTTTCATCTTCAACACTGAGCTGTTTTCCTGCCTTATCCTGAATTGGCTTCTCCTGAGACTTCTTCTTCAATTCCTCACGTGTTTTTTGTTTCTCAGAGGCCTGTGTAATTACATTAGGAGTATTTGGTATTGACAAATTTAGACTTTTTAGCAAAAAGCTCTCAATGTCACTTTCAGAATCAGATGAAATGTGTGAAGGTCCTCCTCTTTCTGGTTTTGTGGGTCTTGATACTTCTTCCACAGTGGATGGCCTCTGTGTTTCTTTTCTGACAAACACTTCTTCTGTTTCGGCTGTCATCATTTGATCATGGAGTGCTTCATAGTGCTCCACCTCCTCCTGAACCCAATCTGTAGCTTTGCATGAATAATCTTCCAGCATTTTCTGATATTGTGCCTCATACATAGCTCTTTTGTTATTTCCTTGGGTTAAATAGGTGTATAATTGCTCTTTGCTTGTTTGGGGTGGATGAGGTTCACTAGAGGATTGAACCTGTTTTTGTGCCTCCTCATGTTCCTCTTTTGTAGCTTCCTCCATTTCTAGTTCAACCTTCCTTGGGTCCAACCTTCTTTTCTTTACAGGAATTACTTCCTCAGATATCATCTTCCTTTTCATACCTGTTCCTCTCATGCGGGTTTGTCCTTCTGTTTCCATTTCAGCCATTTTCCTTGGAGGACTCTTGATTCCATCCATAAGACTTCTGAAATACTGTGCCTTTGGAGCCAATTTCAATTGATCTTCCATCCCTAGAACATGATAAATGATTCTTGTTAAGAACTGGGCTCCATTCATGAACTTCTTCTGTTCCCAGTGTTTTGCTGCTTCTTTCAGCTGTTCATGGATGTATGGTGAGACATCCATTACTCCAAAAGGTTTGGTTCTATCCTTGTTGTTGAACATCAATAGTGTCACTGACTTATGTGGCATGGTATACCTTGGTAGTTTTGGAAAGCAATATATTGAATGCCTTCCAAGACCTGCGGCGTGGAACTGGACCGTAGCATGGATTGTATAGGAGATGTAAAGGCGCGTTGTTCCATGTGCGTAGCATTTTTGGATATGTCTCTAGAAGTTTCTGCCGCCAGGTGGGTTGACGAATTTTGCCTTTTTGCGCCTCTGGAGGAAGGTCTTCGGGTTGAAATTGGGTAGCAAAGGTAGGAATTTGACCCGTGACTCTCTGTATTTCTGCATTATAATCAGCCAGGATAATATAATAAGGCCTGTATTGGAGTTCAGATGAGAGGATAAGGCGTCTCGATGACAGGTTCTTGAAGTAAGCAGATTGTAGCACAGTTTCCTCTATGACCCTCATGGCCTGATTTTGCACTACTGTGCGCTCTTCGTGAGAACTCCCGATTTCCTCCACTTGACGTAGCCATGGAGGCCGTGGTGCCTCGAATGTGTCCTGAGCTTCTTCCGTTTGTTGGCCTCCTTGGAAGGGTTGTGGGTCGTATTCTTCTTCAAATGTCTGTTCCATAGGAATTTGTACTACTTCTTCGTCGGTGGGAGCCTCTGGAGGGGAAGGTTGTCTCTCATATTGTAGTAGACGTGCTTGCAATTCGGTGACCTGTTTCTGGAGATCTTTTAAGGCCTCTGAGTCTGTGAGAAGTGAAGCCACGGAGGAGGTGGTTTGAGAGGCTGCTGTTGTTTCTTTTTGGTGTTTCTGCTTCAGTTGACCCAGTTCCTCTGATAGCAGGTCATGTGCTTCAAGCAGCATAGCATAGTCTTCCAATATGATCTTGATATTGTCGGGGGTCACTGCTTGAAACTTTGATGGGCTGATGGGTGCCCCAGGTGTGCTTTCGATAGCTGCTTCTAGGTTCTCCTGATTTTGTAATTGCAGGTGTCGATTCTCTTCGTGAGCGGCAGCAAGATGTCGCTTGACTAGGGCCATATTTCACTGAAGCTTTGAATTGCGTTCCAGCTGTGTCCGTAGATGACCTTCTACCACTTGTATTGCTTCCTGATCTGTGTTCTGTAATTGTACCTCCAATATGCTATGAGCCTCTTGGAGAGTTTGGAATTGTGTGTGGAGACGAGCATTTTCCTCCTCTAGTGCAGCAAGGCGGTGTTGTAGTGTCTCCGAGTGCTCTTGCAGGCGTTCATTCTGTTGCTGGAGCTGATTGTAATCTGTCCTTAAATTTGATATGCAAGCTAGCATGGTGTCCAATGCATTTCCTATAGATGAGGGGGTGGTGTTTACAATGGAAGATGCATGGGAAGGGAATTGGGGAAGGGGAAGAGTGAATGATGTGTCTATTGAAGACGTGTGTGTGGGTGAAATTGGTGGAGGGGGAATGGGGGGAGGTGGAAGCGTGGGGGGGAGGGGGAGGTGCCATGGGTGGTGAAATGTCCATACTTTCAGGAGTGGGTGCGAGTGTGGGGTCTACCATATACATTGGAATGGTAGGTGGTGTGTGTGTGAAAGTGGTGAATAGATGAGAAGTGGGGTGGGGAGCTGAAAATAAAGGGAATGGTTGAGACGTGGGTTGAAAAGTTCTAGCAAGGAACTTATGGAGGGATTGGAGAAGTGGAGAGATGGAGGTCGGGGGTTGAGGTTGTAGAGTTGAGGAGGGCATGAAGGGTTGCGTGGTAGCAGGGAAACCCATGAATATGGATCTAGGGTCAGGATGACCTATGGCTGAGGGCATGGGGGATGGTTGTCCTAGGGCAGGATCTATGAGCGATTCGGTGGATTGTGTAGTGATGGGGGTTGCTTCATAGATTGGGTTATCAGAGGTGGAGAATAGGGTTGAACTAGAGATGGGAGTACGGAAGATGAAGGTTGGTTCGGTGGGTTGAGTGGTCGAGGTGATTTCCACGGTTTCTGCTCTAGGAGGCGATGGTGGGGGTGTGGGTGGTAGTGGCTCGCTGGATTCCTCATGGGTGACTGGGTGCTCTTGGCTAGCAGTTTCGGTTGCTTGGGAGGTTGTCCTGATGGGTTCGGATGTAATAATTGGCCCTTCTGCCGTTGTAATGGGGATCTCGATATTCTTACCTGAGCGTGGTCGTGTCTGGAATCTTCGTGGATCATATTGAACTGGAGACCTCCTAATGGCGGTCCGCACTACTTCCACTACCCCATATGTTTCGGCCATCAATAAAGAGACCTTCACTATATTCTGAGTCAACTCCTGCTTCTTCCAACAGCTGAGTCATGAGTACTCTACTGCTCTGTTCGGTGAGCAATTGTTGCGATCGCACTCGTTCCATAATTTGGTACAGCCTTCGGAGTTCTGCTGTATAGGCTCGGGCTTCAGTGGTCTCCTCTTCATAAGCTCCTTCTTCTTCTAGGTGTCCTTGTTGTTGACCTTGCTGGGCGTCACTCCAATGTACATGGCGGTCGTCTGTAGATTTTCTTCTTCTTTGTGAAGATGTGCCTTGTTCTTCTGCATCTGAATAATACTCTACATCAGAGAGTTGTGTACTTTGTAAGAATGCTTCGAAGTCCTAAGGATCCATTCCTTCAGCATCTCCAGTTGTAGCAAATTCAAATTCAGATGGAGCAGGAGGAGCTGAAGGGGTAGCTTGTGTCGTAGTTTCAGATCCAGACCTGGGTATCCTAATGGTAAAGGGAGGTACAGTGGTCTCCCTTCGTGGCGATACTTCAGGGGGTAGTCAGAACTTCCCTTGTCTGGACACAAGGGATCGCACCCCTCATGCGCTTGGATTGATGTGTGGACATCTTGAGCTTCTTAAACATTTGTAATTGTGCCCAAGTTAAGGCACGTTCAATGGGAACATCGTATGCTAGGCACCGGTAAATAATGCGTGTGATTGCACAACAACCGTTCACCACTAATTTCCTAGAAGACCTTTTATTTGCTTCATACAATTGATCTATAATCCATACCGGCAGCTTAATTGGTAACGCACCTGCCTCCGCTAAGTAGAGAGCGAACCAGATTCTTTTGTGTGGTTGTGTGAAGCGGTCTTGGCCGGTGAAAGCAAAATGTTGCATGCACATACGGAGAGGGATGGACACGTTTGGTGTGACTGTTGCCATGTCTTTAAGCTTCAATAGTTTTCTATCCTTCATGTTAGTAGGAACGAGAGCATTCTTCTCAGAAGGTACATGTGTGCCGTGCATATTCAAAGCAGCACTCACCAACTCCACAGTAAGTTCAAACCTCTTTAACTCGTTGTTGTCCAGCAAGGAAGGAAGAATAAATGATCCTGGTTTGTCCTTTTCTTCATTAGCTTGTAATGTGCAGACCAAATAATAGCATCGGAGGAGATCCGGTTTAGGTAGTGGTGCTTCAAAGTATTCTGCTAGCCCTGCACGTTGCCATATGGTTTGGAGATCCTCGGTGTTCTGTAGAGTCTCAAACTCTTTGGAGAAAAATTGGAATCGAACCCATGATCTGTCATACTCGCACTTAGACTCCCATATATACTTGGCCTCTCCTAATGGACCTGGCATGCCATTGAACCAATGAGAATTGGCATGGACTCTTTCTGTGATCCCTGTGGGTGGATCCGGTACCGGGATCTGCTGAAGGTGTTGCAGCTCCACAGGTCATTCAGTTGGTGGCACATCCACAGGTAGACTATCCACATCGATTCCTGCAGTAAGTATTCCTACTTGTGAGCTCGGACCTGTCACTTCTGCCATGTTACTTCTTGCCTCCTGATTCTGTGAGAATATAGAAACATGTGTTAACATTGTAAAGGACAAGTTAGAACCGTTTTTGTCCCCATTACAACATTATCATGAGGTTCGGGAGAGATTAGTAGGTTAATAAGTGCTCGGTGCTTGTGTGTGTAGTTAGGAATTGGTTGGACCTAAGAACTAAGTGGAATGATGTAGTGTGAGAGTGACGTAGTTAGTAGGTGGGCATGGATTTACAACTGGGGTCCGGGGGTTTATTACAAGTTTTAGGTTGCCAAATGCAGTGGATGGGCTTTGATCTTGATTTTGTGGAGACTCTGAAGAGTTTGATAGGGGTATCTGCTTGAAGATGAGGCTTTTTAGGGACCCATTTACAAGTGATTCTACTAGTGCTCATGGAAGAATATGTGTCCGTGCGTGATGCATAAGACTAGGCCACAGATGTTCGAGTGAGTGAAACATGTTGTACCGGTTGCGGCCTTGGTGTAGCTATTTGAGCCCGCAAGCAAGCCTTAGGCACCCAGATTTGTCGTGATTGTGGGTTGGCCTTCATTGACTTCTTGGGTACCCAAATAGACTTCACCTTCGCAGAAGAATTAATGAAGGACTTCTCATTAGTGTCATGTTGTTGACTACTAATAAGAGGTTTTGGCCGTGGGGTCGGCCTGGTCTAAACAGGGTATTCGCCTTTTCGCCTCCATACTTGCTTCCATGGCTGAAACAATCTGCTCTGCTCCTTTTTTTGCCATTTAGTATCGGTAGTGTTCTGCTTCTTCTGTATTTGATCTGTCGTGGGTTGTTGCAACCTTCTGGTCTTTGGAAAAGAAGGGAGTTCTGTCCTCTCCCTGGCTCCGTTGTTGAGATTAGCCTCTTTCTGCATCATACAGTTTTGGACAAAAATAGCATTGTCAACTTCATGTGCGCCCCTGGAAGGACCAGGAGTTTGTGCCTTGCCTAGTTCCTTGAGTGCCTCATTTTCCAATTCAACTGTAATTCGGCTATGATCTACCCATACCTGAAGAAGTCCACTTCTTAGGTTGAGGTTGACTGCATGATCATAGATCCAGTCCTGACCCAAGACAAGAGGCTCAGTGAGGTCCTCATCTTGACACACTAGTACTTTGACTGTCATCACTTCGTCTTGAATGGAGATGGGAAGATCCACCTCGCCCATGCAAGGAGTTTCCACACCTCCCAATCCTATGAGATATGCTTCTATAGGATCGACAGTTAATTTCGATTCTTGACAGTAAGACAACTTGACAGCACTAGTGGATGCACCTGAGTCAATCAAAGCTCTTACAATATTTGCACCCTTTCCTTGTCCTATTCCTAGGGTTACAAAAGGCGGTCGGTCGATTATTCTATGGGAATGCCCACCTGAAGTCTCGCACATGGCCATAGGATAGCCTACAGATTCTTGAGTGTCAAGCATGTTGCGAACATTTGTTTTATATAGGGTACACGTTTCAAATTATGTAAATACCTTTGGGAAGTCTTCAAATACTTCAAGAAGGCTCATATTATTCATAAAATGTAGCAAAAATACCACGTGAGTTCTAGAACATGGTGAGTCAAATTAGTGAGTCACAAGGGAGCTTCAGTGGTGTCCTAGTGGAAGGTCGATGTGGCTAGTTCTCAAAGTCCATCAATACTTTGCTTATTTGAGCACTTGAGTCATGTAATACCTCCATCCAAGTGTCTACCACGAATTTAGATGTATTAGGAAGGTTTTAGATTAGTTTCCCATGCTATAAAAAGAGGAGAAAAGTCGTGATCTTGTGGGATGTCCAAGAGAGTATCTCTATGCTACTCTAGTTTTTGTATGCAGAGCTTGCAGAGCTTGTATCTCCCTCATTATATATCCAAATTACATGTTTGATATCTCATTTGAGAGCTCTTCTTGTCTACTTTCATAGTATCAATTTTCATAATCATTGGATTTGTGAGCTGAGAGCAACACTCTCTGCAAGTAGTGTGTGTTCTCTGTTTTTTATCCCTGCTGAAGGTCTCCATTAAACATCCAACTTGCAGAGGTCATATCTCCTTGTGTATGTATTCAAATCATGTGTTCTTTGGCTTGTTAGAAAGCTCTCCAAGTCTATTTGTATTCTGGAAATTTTCAGATTCATTGGAGTTGTGAGTTAAGAGCAGTAGTCTCTGCAAGTGATGTATGTCCTCAGGTTCATCTCTGTTTCAAGGTCTCCATTAAAGCTGCATATTGCAGAGGTCATAGCTCATTGAGTATTTATCCAAATTGAGTGTTCTTTGGCTCATTGGAAAGCTCTTGGTCTCTAGTATATGTGGTTAAAACAGTTTTAAAAACTTTTGAGTGAGTAGAGAGTAGTAAGCTCTGCAAGCATGACTGGTTTTCTATGATGAAGTTTGTGAGAAGGTCAACTTGTTCCTAGGGGGTTCCACCTACTTCCTGCTATACTTTGGAGGTCAATAAACTCCAACATTGGTATCAGAGCAAGTACTTGGAGACTTGGAGAAGGTTATCATACCTTGACGAAGAATTTGAAGCTATCAAAGAAGCAGTTCATCATCAACACTACACAAAGGTAGAAGAAGATTGCAAGGAGGCATCTGAAGCAACATCCAAGCAAAGAAAGGTGCACATACCTCATTTACAAGGTAAATATTATATTTCTTCTCATCACACACATTGGAAAGGAGGCTTAAAGGAGGAAGCTTAGCATTTGTATTATGGGAGACCAACATGCACAAATAGAGAAGCTTGATAACACCAATTATCAGGCATGGAAGTTTAGAATCACAGCATACTTGCAAGGTAGAGGCTTGTATGGTTTGATTGACGGCACAGATATCAAACCCACATTACCAGAGGACCCAAATCAGCAACAATTGAGGGAGTTTAGACTTTGGAATGAGAGAGACAAAAGGGTTATATTCATTTTATCACAAAATATTCAAGATTCAATGGTAGGACACATACAAGATCTAGACACAAGTAGAGATGTTTGGCTTGCATTGGAAAGCTTGTATGCTACAGGTACAAGAGCAAGGAAGATTCAACTCAAAAATGAGTTGAATAACATAAAGAAAGATACAAGGACATCGGTCAATGATTACATATTGAAAGTTAAAGAGATTGCAGATCAACTAGGATCAATTCAAGCTCATGTGGAGGACGACGACTTGGTTGCACATACTCTCAACGGACTCAAAGATGATGAGAGATGGAAACCCTTCATTACTTCAGTTTATGTCAGAGGAGAATTACCAGATTTTGATCAACTTATTGCCCTCATGGTCACGGAGGAGATGAATCTAAATGGTTCTACTTCAAATCAAAAAGGATCTCAAGGACAAGCTCTTTATGTAGGATCATCAAGAGGTGGAAACAGAGGTGGAAGAGGTTCAAATAGAGGTCGAGGAAGAAGGATCGATGATCAAAGGACTTCAAGTGGCTTCTTCAACACAAGAGGAAGAGGAAGATCAAGCGCTAGAGGTACGAGAGGCTACTACAACTACAACCAAAGACAAAGGAGTGAAGATAATAAGAACAATTGCTATATATGTGGAAGGTATGGACACTATGCCAAAGATTGTTATCAAAATGAAAATAATCAAGGTGGTAATCGAAGAGGAGGCTATTCAAGAAGAGGTAAACAACAAGGAAATTATGCAGTTGAAGGTAAAAGTGATGATTATGATTCTCTTCTTATGATGAATGTAGAAACTAAGATGAATTCCAATAGTGATGTATGGTATGTAGATAGTGGTTGTTCTAATCACATGTCTCATGATGCTTCATGGTTTTCTAATATGCATAATCCGTCATGTAAAGGTCATGTTGAAACAGGAGATGATACAACACATAAGATTATGCAGGTTGGAGATGTTGTTATGCAGGATAAGAGCAAGAAAAATTGCTTGAAGGATGTACTTTATGTGCCAACGATCACTAAGAATTTGATGTCGGTTGGTCAAATGGTAGAAAAAGGTCTACAAGTGAGATTTAATCATGCAGGTTGCTTCATTGAGGATCCAAAGCAAAGGAGGTTAATTGCTAGAGGTCAAAAACAAGGTAGATTGTTTACATTCAAGGTAAACCCAAATCATACAAACTATTTCTCTTATGGTATGCATCGAATAGCAGAGCTTGATCTATGGCACAAAAGGATTGGACACATGAATGTACACAGGTTAAAGGAGCTATCAAAGAAGAGGATTGTTGAAGGATTACCTGATCTTACTAAGCAACATATGGTGCATCTTTGTGAAGCATGTCAAATGGGTAAGCAGAGTAGACAACCTTTCAAGCATTCAAGTTATGTAAGTGATGGTTTGCTAGATCTCATACACACAGATGTGTGGGGACCTACTAAAGAGGCATCCTTGATTGGTAATAAGTACTATGTATCATTCATTGATGATCATAGTAGAATGACATTTGTGTATTTCATTAAACATAAGAGTGAGGTCTTTGATTGTTTCAAGAAGTTCAAATCATATATCGAAAAGCAAACAGGAAGGTATATTAAGAAGCTAAGGTCTGATGGAGGGGGAGAGTATTTCTCTCAAGTTTTTACTGATTTTTTGTATGATGAAGGTATCAAAAGAGAAGTTACATGCAGGTATACTCCACAACAAAATGGAGTCGCAGAAAGAAGAAACAGAATCATAGCAGAAGCATCTAGAAGTATGCTTAATGATATGTGTTTGCCTAATTATTTTTGGGCTGAAGCTGTTAGCACAAGTGTTTACATTATGAATAGAGTTCCGACTGCTGGAGTTCATCATTTGACACCATATGAGGTATGGCATGGAAGGAAACCAAGTGTAAGTCATTTGAAAGTATTTGGTTGTGTATGTTATGTACATGTACCTAGTGAGGTGAGATCTAAACTTGATGCAAAATCAGAAAAATGTATATTTATTGGTTATGCAGATACTCAAAGAGGATATAGATGCTATAATCCTCATACCAATAAGGTTGTTGTGTCAAGAGATGTAAACTTTGATGAATCACTTTCATGGTATGCAGATAAGAATTGTTTGCAGGACATGGATGAAAATGAAGAAGGTGTGGTTGAAGGAGATGAATGCATAGTTCAGCCATCAGGAAGTTTAAATGATGAAAGGAGTGGTCTAGATGAAGAAAGAGGATCACCTTTCAATGGAAGATTAAGGCAAGAGTCACCTCCAAGTGTTAAAAGTAAAGGTAAACTCAAACTTGTTGAAGTTAATGATGAAGGAGAGGAAATTAGTGATGTATGTGAGTATGGAGAATCATCAAAGGTTCCTAATAAGAAAGGAAGAGCATCTACATTGGAGGTAAGAAGAACTTCAAGAGTAAGTAAGCAACCTCAAAGGTATACTTATGAATCTTTCATGAATACTCATTATGCTTTTATGACAAAAGTTGAGCAGGAAAATGAACCCACATGTTATGATGAGGCCAAAGGAGATGAAAAGTGGGAGAAAGCAATGAGAGAAGAAATGGAAGCACTTCAGGATAACAAGACTTGGAATTTAGTTCCAAGTACACCAAAGCAAAAGGTAATTGGTTGCAAGTGGGTTTTTAAGATTAAAAGAAATAGTGATGGTAGTGTGTCTAGATATAAGGCTAGACTTGTAGAAAAAGGATATAATCAAACTCAAGGTGTGGACTATGAGGAAACATTTAGTCCAGTAGCAAATATGGCAACGGTGAGAACTTTGTTGGCTTTAGCTGCAAGTAAAAGGTGGAATATATATCAACTCGATATAAAGAATGCCTTTCTTAATGGTGAGTTAAATGAAGAAGTGTATATGTCACAACCAGATGGTTATGTGGATGCAAAATATCCTAATCATGTATGCAGGTTAAAGAAGGCATTGTATGGTCTTAAGCAGGCACCAAGGGCATGGAATGCAAGGTTGGTAAAGTATCTTATGCTGCAAGGATACACAGCGAGTCATGCTGATCCTTCACTTTATGTAAAACATGTAGATGGCATGTGTGTCTATGTATGCATTTATGTGGATGACTTGTTGATTACAGGGAATAATGCAAAAGCAATTGATGAGATAAAAGGTAATTTGGGAAAGGAATTTAAAATTTCAGATCTTGGTTTGCTCAGATACTTTCTTGGGATTGAAATTGTGTATAGCGATGAAGGTATGTGGTTGATACAAAGAAAGTATATATGTGATATGCTGAAAAGGTTTGGTATGCAGGAATGTAAATTTGTTTCTACTCCAATGGAATGTAATGTAAAGCTGAGTGCAAAGGAAGGTGATGAGTTGCATGATATGAATGTATATAGATCCATGGTAGGATCTTTGATTTATGCAACAAAAACTAGACCTGATATATGTTATGCAGTGGGAGTATTGTCACAGTTTATGCATGAACCTAGAGTACCTCATATGCATGCAGCGAAAAGAGTGCTTAGGTATTTGAAAGGTACCATGAACGAAGGATTATTTTATAGTCATGATGTTGATCTAACTCTTAAAGTCTTTAGTGATGCAGATTGGGCTGGAAGCAAAGATGACAGAAGATCCACAAGTGGATATGTGGTAATAGCAGGAAACAAGACATTAACATGGAGTTCAAAGAAACAGCCTACAATTGCTTTATCTTCTACAGAGGCTGAGTATAGAGGTTTAGCATTGGCTACTACTGAGGTTATGTGGTTTAAAAAGTTGTTTCATGACTTGAATGTGCAGGTTGATGTACCACTGATATATGGGGATAACTTGAGCAGCATTCATATGACCTCAAATCCTATTTTTCATGCTAGAACAAAGCATATAGAGGTTCACTATCATTATGTTCGAGAGAAGGCCATGAACAATGAAGTGCAGGTTTCTTTTGTTGGAACAAAGGATCAAGTTGCAGATATCTTCACCAAATCCTTGGATGGACCAAAGCTTCAAAGATTCAACTATATTCTTGGCATGAAGGAAATACCCTTTGAAACTTGAGGGGGAGAATGTTGCGAACATTTGTTTTATATAGGGTACAAGTTTCAAATTATGTAAATACCTTTGGGAAGTCTTCAAATACTCCAAGAAGGCTCATATTATTCATAAAATGTAGCAAAAATACCACGTGAGTTCTAGAACATGGTGAGTCAAATTAGTGAGTCACAAGGGAGCTTCAGTGGTGTCCTAGTGGAAGGTCGATGTGGCTAGTTCTCAAAGTCCATCAATACTTTGCTTATTTGAGCACTTGAGTCATGTAATACCTCCATCCAAGTGTCTACCACGAATTTAGATGTATTAGGAAGGTTTTAGATTAGTTTCCCATGCTATAAAAAGAGGAGAAAAGTCGTGATCTTGTGGGATGTCCAAGAGAGTATCTCTATGCTACTCTAGTTTTTGTATGCAGAGCTTGCAGAGCTTGTATCTCCCTCATTATATATCCAAATTACATGTTTGATATCTCATTTGAAAGCTCTTCTTGTCTACTTTCATAGTATCAATTTTCATAATCATTGGATTTGTGAGCTGAGAGCAACACTCTCTGCAAGTAGTGTGTGTTCTCTGTTTTTTATCCCTGCTGAAGGTCTCCATTAAACATCCAACTTGCAGAGGTCATATCTCCTTGTGTATGTATTCAAATCATGTGTTCTTTGGCTTGTTAGAAAGCTCTCCAAGTCTATTTGTATTCTGGAAATTTTCAGATTCATTGGAGTTGTGAGTTAAGAGCAGTAGTCTCTGCAAGTGATGTATGTCCTCAGGTTCATCTCTCTTTCAAGGTCTCCATTAAAGCTGCATATTGCAGAGGTCATAGCTCATTGAGTATTTATCCAAATTGAGTGTTCTTTGGCTCATTGGAAAGCTCTTGGTCTCTACTATATGTGGTTAAAACAGTTTTAAAAACTTTTGAGTGAGTAGAGAGTAGTAAGCTCTGCAAGCATGACTGGTTTTCTATGATGAAGTTTGTGAGAAGGTCAACTTGTTCCTAGGGGGTTCCACCTACTTCCTGCTATACTTTGGAGGTCAATAAACTCCAACAAAGCATAGGCGGGTCTCTGCCTTGTCTCCTCAATTTCATTCGTCGGATGCGTTCTAAAGCTTTTGCCTCTGCTTCTCTTCTAATTCGTTTCTCTTCTTCTTTACGTTTCTTGGCAGTGTTGAGTCGATTTAGCATCTCTTCAGTGAGGGGTTCCTGATATAAATTGACTCTGCATCCACTTACGTAACTTGGTAGAATATCGCCCTCTAAAATGGCTAGTTGAACTGCACCACTTGTGGAGATTCTATTGATAATCATTGGCCCGTAACCTCTTTTCTCTAATTTCCGTGCATGCTGCTTCAATGTGTAGACTAGGACTAGGTCCCCTGCTTTCAAGCCTTTATCCTTAACATGTGTATCAAAATATGCCTTTTGCCTCTTCTTCGCTGCATAGATTCCTGCTGCAGCTCTCAATCGTGTTTCGCCTAGACGTTCAAGATCAAAGATTCGAGAGGAGAGTTCATGTCCTGTCCAGTCATGCTCTTGTGCTACCTTCAATGTAGGTATCAAAAAGTCCAGAGGTAGTACAACATTTTGGCCAAATACCATCTGAAAGGGGGTGGCTTGGAGTACCGTTTTATAGGCAACCCGGTATGCCCAAATAGCATGGTGTAGCTGTTTGTCCCAATCAGAGCGTTTATTGTTCACTAGTTTAGTCAACACATTGCATAAGATCTTATTAGTGCTCTCAGCCTGGCCATTAGCTTGTGGATGATATGGGGCCGATTTCTTATGTATCACCAAGAATTCTTGGAGAAGGTTTTCTATGACTTCATTCAAGAAGTGTGTGCCTCTATCACTCACCAACTCTATTGGCAATCCGTACCTCGTGAATACATTTTCAAATAAGAACTTTGCTGTTGTTTGAGCATCATTTTTTGTAGTAGCTTTCGCTTCTACCCACTTGGTTAGATAGTCTGTGGCCACGATGATATATTCAGCATGTGAACCCTTAGCTGGGGGATTAATAGGACCAACAAAGTCTATTCCCCATTTAGAGAACGCACGTCCGCCCATCATAGGCTTCAGTGGCATCTCATCCTTGCGTATAGGGTACTGAGTTCTGTGACAAACATCACACCGTTTCACATAGGTATGTGCATCCATGTGAAGGGTTGGCCACCAAAAGCCTACAAATAGTATTGCCTTGATTACCCGATCTGGTCGAAAGTGTCCCCCTGCTACACCTTGGTGAGCAGTATCCAAGATTTTGAGATATTCACTCTCATGGACACATAGTCTCAGGTAACCATCTTTACCACGCTTGTATAGATTGTCACCAATGAGTGAATAATCCTGGGCTTCTTGTTCTAAACTCCTTTGCCTAGCCAGAGTCATGTCTGGAGGGAATGTTCTCGTCCTTAAGAAGGATACTAGAGGTTCACTCCAATCTGGCACTATGGACACTTTATAAAGAGTGGCATGTTCCACAGGTGGTTTAGTGCAGCAGATTGGGCATTCCTTGCATAACTTTTGGACATCAGGCTCCATAGTCGGCCAATGCACTCCGAGTCTCCTTAGTGTCTGTAAGGTTCGTTGCTTTGAGTAGTGTTGCTCTAACGCACCTACATGTGCTAATTGCAACCATTTAGCGTACTCATCCTCTTCCACACAACAAGTCAAGATCCCTTGATCTGTGTGCTTGTACATACTTCCTGCCATGATGTGATACTTTTGGGCTTTTACTACCTCTCTATCCTGTGTGTTTATTACTGGGTGGTTAGGTCCGTATGTCAACACTGGTACCAATGGCTTAGCCCACTGCGGCACCACTTCCAAATTAAACAAGTAAGCATCAGGAAGGTCATCTGACACTCCTTGTGGGGCTTCTCCCGATGTGAGCCTAGAAAGGTGATCTGCTCTCAAATGAGTCTTCCCTTTCCTTACCACAACCTCAAAATCATATTCCATTAGTAAGAGAAACCATCTTACTAATCTTCCTGTATTGCATGGCTTGTTTACGAGGTATAGCAATGCCTGATGATCAGTAAAAAATTTAAACTTATTTGCAAGCAAATAGTGTCTAAATTTCTTAACTGCATATACCCTTCTCTCTCAGTGGTGGTATAATTTCGTTCAGCTGCATTCAATTGTCTACTAGCATAGGCAATTGGAAGATCCATATTACCTTCACCAGTAGGTTGTGCAAGCACACATCCAATGGCATAATTGGATGCATCCACATGAACATGGAAAGGCTATTCCAATCCAGTGTGGTTAAGATTGGTGCTGAACATAATCGCCGTTTGAGCTCATTGAAGGAATTCTCACATTCCTCAGTCCACTCAAAGTTTGTCAGAAGTCCGTACAGAGGCTTTGCAATGATGGCATACATGTGTATAAATCG
Organism: Ceratopteris richardii; assembly: GCA_020310875.1. Classification (NCBI taxonomy): domain Eukaryota; kingdom Viridiplantae; phylum Streptophyta; class Polypodiopsida; order Polypodiales; family Pteridaceae; genus Ceratopteris; species Ceratopteris richardii. Next base: position 254,875,679 of record CM035406.1, on the reverse strand, counting down.
TCGGTAATAACCACAATGCCCCATGAAAGCTTGTACTTCCTTGACATTCTTTGGCCTAGGTAATTTGGCTATAGCTCTTACTTTCTCTTCATCCGTAGATATGCCATTCTTTGACACTATGTGTCCTAGAATTTTGCCTTGCCTGACCATAAAAACACATTTTTTTGGGTTTAGGCAGACTTGATATTCTCTACATTTGTCAAAGATTTGTCTGAGTTCAGGAATATGGGTTTGTCTAATGTTGGAATGAGCACAAAGATCATCAACATAGACTTCTAAGTTCTTCCTCAGGAACTCCTTAAATACATGGCACATCAGCCTTTGGAAGGTTGCGGGAGCATTGGTCAGCCCGAATGGCATTACCCTAAAAGCGAATATACCCCACTCTGTGGCAAAAGCCGTTTTATGCTGATCTTCTGGTGCAATGGCCACTTGATTGTAGCCAGAGAACCCATCTAGGAAGCTGTACACTTCCTTGCCTGCCACCCTTTCTAATAGATGCTCAGTGATAGGAAGCGGGTAATTATCCCTGATCCTGGCTGCGTTAACCTTCTTCAAGTTAATGCATACTCGTAATTTGCCGTTCTTCTTGGGCACCACCACAATGGGGGATACCCATTCAGTGTGCTCAATTTCATAGATAAATCCAGCTTCAATCAAGCGTTCTATCTCTTCTTTGATCTTGGCAGCATAGTTGTCATTATATGTGTATGGCTTTTGTTTTGAGGGTCTAGCCTCTGTAGTCAGGGGGATAGTGTGTGAGCAGATGTCTGGATCAACACCCTTCAAATCCTTGTAACTCCAAGCGAATACTTGTCTGTATTCTCTTAGCAAGGCTATCAATTCTTGCTCTTCTTCTTCCGTCAGGTCATGTCCTATGTAAGTGCATCTCTCTTCTCCCTCTTCCATGGCTACCACAATTTTCTTTGTGGTTTCTTTGTTATCATAGGCCTCTCCTGATTGTGCCTCTCGTTTAGGCATTCTTATCATGACTCTCCTGTCATCTATCTCATACTTCTTAAAATTTTCTGGGACCTCAAACAAAGATTCCTCCTCTTCTTGTGTGACTTCTTTCTTCTTCCTTTTCTTTCCTTCTTCCTTAGGAGTTACATGTGTGGCTAGCCTTACGTCTTTTGTAAGCTCTCCGTGCCTCTGGGGTTGAAATTCTACTTCATAGAAGTATTCTTCATCTGATGCAAAAGGTGGGTCCATAATGATTGACTCTAGATTGGAGTCACTTGCATCCTCAAATGCATCAGGGCTAGATTCGCACTCTTCTAACACTGCCTCTCCCATGATAGGCTCTATGGAGAAGACTGAAATGTCATAGCCATCCTCATCACAGTGAGGTGTCCATTGTTCTTCATTGATGGCTACATCCATGGTTGCTAGAATTTTTGCCCAGCCGTGAGGTTCGAATTCTTCGTCTGGAAAAACTACAGGTGCATAGGCTGGGTCTTGGATTGATCTATGGGTTTCTTTTGCACCTATCTCCCTGGCTTGTTCTCTCTTCTCTTCTTCTACTGCTACCTTACACATCCATAAGTGAGTGCCTTCATGCATCCATGAGGATCCTGATCCTAGGGAATGCACCGATTCCGTATCATCTTTGGCTCTATGGAGAGGGTTCCATTGGATAGGAGGGACATCTCTATGAGAGTAATCCTTGAGATTGACTTTGGTTGTAACACCTAAGTGCTGCAAATACAAGGAATTGGTTCCCCAATCCTATACCACTTGCAACTGCCGCATAAATGGTCTTCCCAAAATCATCTCATAAGCTTGATTTTTGCTAAAGTCACAGATAGCAAATGTGTGCTCAAACTCTACAGCACAAGTAGTGAGAGTTATCCCCTCGAGTAGTCCTAAGGGTCTTTCTATGTGCCCGTCAGCCATCTGCAATTTCATTCTCGTTGGCCTGAGAGCTGGCTTGCCCAATCGTTTCCATAAGGAAGTGGTAACAATTGCAACTCCTGCACCTGAGTCCAAGATGGCCTTGGTTGTGTATCCCTGATGAGTGATGGGGAGATATGTGTTTCCTTCTTCGCCCTCACTCATGTCTCCTATCTTGTCTAAGAGTATTTCTGGCACTGTTCTCTGGGATCCTACCTGGGAACGAGGTTTTGCTATCTCAGGCACTTGATTGGCTACATGTTTCCACACTTCTGGTCTAACCTTAAGCAGCTCTTCCAAAGTGAGATTGCACTGCACTTTGGTGTTCTTCACTACCTCTGTGTTCCTAGGTATGACTGAATCTTCGTTTCTTACCATGACTGTAGGTGCTCTCATATAGGTGGACTTTGCTTCCCATGGGCCTGTGAAATGGGGTAGTTCTTGTAAAGAATTAGACTCGAAGTCTAATCTTTCTTGAGATTGGGCACTCTCCTGCTCTCCATAAATGGAAGGAAGTTCTTGTGGGAATTGATCGTGTGTGTCATCCACAAGTTCAATAGGAGGAGGAACTTCACTCTCTTTAGCCCATTTCTCTTCTTGAATCTCTCGCAAGAATTCTGGTGTGTATTGATTCATAGAAGAAGAGGTGTCTGGCTCCGTAGAGTTAGGCACATAAGCTTCAGGCACATAGGCTTTCTAGGTAGGAAGACCTGCTCTTTCACTAGCCTTGTCATGGTGTTGAGGGGCGGGCTCCTTTTGTGATTGTGCAATTAGATTCTCTATTCTTTCTAGGGAGGGGGGGTTGTCTGGTTCAGTGGAATTGGGCATATAAGCTTTCGGTGGGGGATGGGTCATGTTTTTGCTTGCTTTATCTCTTTCTTGATTTTTTTCTTCCTTGGCAGATCTTGCAATTATGCCCTCTGACTTTTCTAGAAGTCCATCCAAGTGTAATTGCGTCTTGGCTGAGCCCGAATAATTGAAAAGGCGACTGGCTTCAAACATAGTCTGAGCCAATGCGACCATTTTTGCGCAAAGCTTGGTTCTTTCTATCTCTAGGTCAGCTCTAGGGTAGCACTTGTCATGATGCGTGACATTTGGCCCTTCTTGGATTCTGGCCTGATATGCTTTAAGCATCATGTCTATGTCTTCAGGAGTGGGATCAGCTAATACTGATCCTGCTTGGGGTGGTGGGTGGGTTACGTGGGGTGTATTAGAGGGTGGAGGGATGGAGGGTGATGGGGATGGTAGCAGTGGGAATGTGTGAGAGTGCGGTTGAGATGTGATCTCTATGATTTTGGCCTTGGTTTCTCGTAGACTTTCCTCAAGTTCACTCATCTTCTTTGCCCATTGCCTTTTCATACGTTCACGGCTATCTCTCCAAGCTCTTGTTCTCTTCTTATTTTGGCTCTCAGTATCGCTAGCGTCTGGGCTCTTTTCCTGTCTTACCCCTTGGTTTTGCTGCAATGCTTGAGCTCTAGTGATTACCTGCACTGGTGTAGTGGACATCACACGTCCTGTGGAGTCTACAACTAACCCAATAACATTAATGGGAGTTATTTTTGGCATATTGCTGGGATTCTTTGGACAATCTCGTAAGAGATGCTCCTTTCCACATTCCTGGCAATAGCCCTGGATCGTTACTGATTGGGTTTGGGTAGGTGCGGGCATGGGGCAGCCACGAATGAGGTGATCTCCCTGACATCTGTAGCATGGTCCTCTAGGGAATGGGGGTCTTACTTGCCTAGGTTGAGGTTTAGGGTTGGGGTTTGCATACATGACGTTTGTGTAATCTGACTCCCAACTAGGTTCATTTGGCTCTTCACTATAGTAGGACTCACCATGTTCAGGAGATTGCATGTAGTAAGCATGGGGACTATCGACATGTGTAGAATCAAAGCTATGGTCACTTGGGTCACTTTCAGAAAGCAATGATGTTACAGGGACTATAGCTCTATTCAGGTTCTCTTCTGCAGCTGCATATTTTACTGGGATCACATTAGGAGCAGGTGGTTGCTGTGCTAGCACTGGCTGGGGTCTCAGTTGGTTTTGGTAGGGTTGGTAGGTTTGTTGAGGTCTCACATACTGTTGAGGTGGGTACTGGCTCTGGTATCTGCCTTGTTGAGGATATGGCTGAGGGTAGGGTTGCCTAACCGCTTGCTTATTGTATGGGCAGTCTTGCGCGGTGTGATTGGTGTACCTTCGTTCTATGGTGCAGTACTAGCTACTAGGATTAACTTGGGGTTGAGCCATAATGGGACAGACATTCGCCATGTGGTCGCCACCACAAGTATAGCATCTTTTCACAGGGGCATACCTTGGAATCTGTTTGCTAGTGACACCTAATTTCTGAGCTACTTTATCTGCAAATTCCTCAATTGATGTGGATTGCGTGGAAGAGTGCTAGAGGCACTATCTGAATCTTTGTATATCTTGGAAAGCTCTAACTCCTCCCCTAGGTTATCCTCAATGTCAATGCACATGCGTACACACTCTTCTATAGTCCTAGGGTCCTTCAGATACACATATGATCTCAATTTGGTACTTAGCAATCCATCCAAGAATAAAGCCACTTGCTTAGCTGGTGTGGGTAGCTCAGGGACAGGGCATCTTTCAAGATATTGCCTAAATCTTCTTCCTGCAAGTCTCACGGTCTCTTGAGGGGTTTGCTTGAAGCTGTGAATCAGCGAGGAGGTATTATGTCTTATGCCACTCTTAGAGAATTCAATAATGAAAGCCTCTAGGAGTTGGTCTATGCTCCTGAACTGCCTCTCATTTAGTGGCTGAAACCATGTCAGGGCAGTGTTCCTAAGGGTTAGACCAAAGGCATTGTACTGCGTGAATAGATCCTCCACTTGTTCAGCTCTCAAGGCTTGCCTAAACTCAGCCACATGATCGTATGGATCTCCAGTGCCATCGAAGTAGTTCTTCATGGACTTAACTAGCTGAGTCGGTCTCAAAGTCCTTGTGTGCTCTCTAGGTCGTGGTAGAGGGAACTCATCCGCATTTCTTTGATTCCTGTGAGCTCTAAGTATCTCAGGTTCTACTCTATTTGTTTCCATTCTTGTTCTTTCTCTGCCCCCTGGGTTGGCAAAGCTTACTTCTGGTCTATCTCTACTTCTGTCTCTTTGAATTCCATGAGCTTGGGATGTTCCAGCTCCAGGGTGACCATAGGATACATTCGATCTTGGTTGGGGGAAAACGAATTCACCCTTCCAAGTGTAAGCATGTCTATCATGTTCTGTAACCACAAAGATCCTCTCTGAAGCGTGATCCAAGTAGGTCACTCTGCCTGGGCTATCAGGATCCTTAAACTCATAGATCATGATTGTTCCTATATCAATTGGCCGATCAGATTTATACCTCCAAAAGGCTTCTTCAGTCTCTCGATTGAGGAGCAAATCTATGCTCTTATTATCCTGGGGAATCCACTCTGGTGTGATAATCCTAGTGAGAACCGATTTGCCTCGAGGGGTTCTAGGTTCTGTACCCATGGTTCCTTGCTCTAGGTCACCTAAGTCCGCTTCTGGGATCACATTTCCAAATTCGTCCGTCCTATCCGGGTGACTGGTGACTACGTATATGGTTCCTTCTTTGTCCAAGTATGCTCCGTTTTCAAACTTGACAGTTGGGTGCTCTAATCCTATGGATTGGTTAGGGTTTTTAATTTGGACCACAGATCTTCCTAGGCCGTCCTCATAGATGCTAGCACCTAATAGATTCTTTTTAGTTGATTCCCGTGTTAAAATTCTTGTCTGATATCAGGTCGTAAGGTATATTTGAGTGTAGTTCTGCACTTAAAGTTGATCGTTCCACGTTAAGTTCTTTTCCTTTAAAGTTCTCGATAGTACAAAGATTATGTCCTTAGCTTGAACTTGAAAGTTTAGGTATGCTTCAACTTGATAATTGCCTATCGTCGCCCTGACTTACTCCTACCTCTAGTCGTTCTTAGCCTAAGCTAGGAATTGACGAAGGGGAGTTGAGAGTATTCCGACCTTTCTTACTGATCCTTGCTCTTTAGTGCTCGAGAAGTTGATTCTCAAGCTTGCACAAAGCCCTTGCTTGGATGCTCTCAATTGCTTCTCAATAGACCTTTCTTGCTGATCCTTGCTCTTTAGTGCTCGAGAAGTTGATTCTCAAGCTTGCACAAAGCCCTTGCTTGGACGCTCTCAATTGCTTCTCAATAGACCTGCATCAGTCCCAAGATTAGCTCCAAGCTTATCCTTCAATTGACAGACAATTTATTTCAGACACTTTTTTAATGACCCTTGTTCCCCCTTTTGTATTGTTAAAAATTTCCTCTAGAGCTCCCTTGGTGTTCCTACCCCTCAGTGTGTCAACTTCCAAATATCCTATTTGAAAATCAACGCCTTATTCTTATAAAAAACAGTTGAGGGCGTGTAGTATATGCCACGAGCTTTCCAACAAGCCCTAGAGCTCAAAAAATGGATTTCGTATGAAAAAGTTATGGCCGTTCAGGGTTTAGGGGGTTAACCAGACAAACAGAACCTTTCAGGGGTTTTAATGCATTTTTCTAAGGCCTTTGCAAGTGTGTGAGTATTTGAGAGTGCAAATATGCCCAAATTTTAGCCTAAATTTCCAAAAAATTTACCCCTTAATTTTTGCCGAAAATGTCTGTCTATCGCGATAGACGGTGTCTGTCGCGATAGACACAAACTATCGTGGGGGGCTGTCTATCGCGATAGACACAAACTATCGTGGGGGGCTGTCTGTCGCGATAGACGGTGTCTGTCGCGATAGACAGTGTCTGTCGCGATAGACGGTGTCTGTCGCGATAGAGTGGTCTGTCGCGATAGACGGTGTCTGTCGCGATAGAGTGGTCTGTCGCGATAGAGTGGTCTGTCGCGATAGACGGTGTCTGTCGCGATAGACGGTGTCTGTCGCGATAGCGTGGTCTGTCGCGATAGACGATGTCTGTCGCGATAGAGTGGTCTGTCGCGATAGACGGTGTCTGTCGCGATAGAGTGGTCTGTCGCGATAGAGTGGTCTGTCGCGATAGACGGTGTCTGTCGCGATAGACGCTGTCTGTCGTCTGTCGTGATTTGGTATGTCGCGATAGACGGTGTCTGTCGCGATAGACTGGATTTGTCGTGGAATTTTGGTCTGTCGCGATAGACAGGTGTCTGTCGCGATAGACGGGGTCTATCGTGGGTCTCTGTCTGTCGCGATAGACGGTGTCTGTCGCGATAGACTGAAAAAACGCAAATTTTTTAGAAACTTCTAGTGATTTGGAGTGCTCTAATGGTGTAGGTTACCGTGCCAAACATGCATTCACAAAATATTAAGTTTTTCTGTCTGTCGCGACAGACAGAGGTTGTCGTCCCGGGACCTGTGCAGAGTCTGTCGTACCTGCGCACACTGCTGGAGAAGGTGGTACAGCTAGTTCCTGCAACAAAAGCTCAAAAACACACCAAAAACAAATAGCATGCAAGCTCTCTCTCGCTCTCTCTCACAATGAAATGAGGGAAATGAGGTGGGGAGTGTAATATGACCAAAAAACTGAAATTTTTTGTGGAGATGGAGATGAAGGTGGGAGATGGTGGGGATGATGATGGTGATGATGGTGATGCGAAAGTAAGGAAAAAATGAAGAAAAATAAAGAGAAGGAAGGATATTACCTATAACTCCAATGTCTCAACTCGACGTCTTACCATCACACGCTCGTCCTTGAAGCTCTCTCCCCGGCAACGGCGCCAAATTTGGTGTCACTCTAGCACAATGGTGAGTACCAACGTGAGAAGATTCACCTCATAATTGTCAATCCGTGGAGACGTGAGGACTAGTATGAAGACTATGAGCAAGTGAAGGCACAAGTGTGTGAGTGAGAAGCACACAAGCATGCACACACATTCACACACACGCGCACACAAGGTAAGAACAAGGAGAGGAACAATGGAGTTCTTTGCATTAGTCAAAAAGTCTCTTACATAAGCTCAATTCACAAACAATCTAACCTCAAAAATGAGCTCTCTAGCTCTTTTTATAGTTTTCTAACTAGCTTTGGTCTTGTCCAGACCTAGTGTTCGGCCTAGTTAAAAATTAGGTTCTAGAGCCTATTTGAGGGCTCAAACAGAGTCTAAAAATTATGAAAATTGATATGTAGCTAGTTCTAATACTCCTCAAGCTCGAGGACTCCTCGGCTTGCACAAAATGGAGTCTATTCTACCAAAAACGGAATTTACAATGTTTGTGTAGTGATAAAAAAATCACTTGAGTTGTAAATGGTCCATGGAAAAAATGATTGGGCCTTGTTGCCGTATTGTGCATGACTCCTCCGTTGCGCTAGTATGCTCTTCATCTGACTTGTATGCCAACAGAGACACAAGCCCCTAGAGGACCATGTTGTAGATGTCAGAGCGATCATTTCATTCGTGAATGTACCCACCCACCATCTCCAGGACAAGGACAAACATCACAATACAAGGCTTTTGTCCTTAGTGCAGCAAAGAACAACTTTCGAGAGATTTTCCTAGGAACCCCTCTAGTACAACCAAGGTTACACCCATTAATGTGGTAGGCTTAGTGGTGGATTCAAGTTCAAGTAGTGTTAGTGTGGATCCTATACAGGTAGTTACTAGGGCACAAGCCTTACAACAAACCAAACTAGCTGAATAATTAGAGTCAAGTGAATCAGGAGAGCCTAGTAAGAGGAAAACAAGGACTTGGAAGGATACCAGAGAGAAGACCAATCATAAGTGGGCCCAAAAGTTATCCAAACTAGAAGAAAGCTTGAGAGATGTAAAAACCAAAATTGTAGACGTCGCATCTCAAAACCCCTCGCATGTCAAACATCCATCCACTCCACTTCATCCCACCCCACCACTCACTGTACATAGACCACAACCAAGGTCTCTTCTTGCAAATCCAACCCCAGAAGGCTTGGACATGATGTTCAAGGCCTACCAGGCTCGACATCAAGAAGGGTCAACAACCGTAAACCTAGACAAGAGTTACCCTATAGCAGATTTAGAGATTACACGAACAAAAAATGTGCATGAAAATGGTAGAACTAGCTTAGGCTATACTCGAGGCCAATCAACTGTTCAATCAGAAAAAGCTATCAAATCGGGTTTGCACTTCTAGGGCTTACTAGAAAAATTAGAGAAGTTGATAAACAAGGTGCAGGCTTCTTTGCCTCCATAGACTCAACCAGATGTTGAAAGCGGAAACTCACCACCAATGGAAGGTTATGTTCCTGATTCCATGGATGACAGGACACCTCTTTCAATTCAGCAGTACTCTCAAGAGTTCTTGTGGGAAATACAAGAAGAGAAATGGCCAAGGAGAAGGGTAATCCCCCTCCTATTCCTAAAATTGGTGATCTTCATGATCAATTTCCCCAACACATTCCATCTATTTATGGAGATCAAGTAGAGCAACAAGAAAATGAAAGATTAGATTTTGAATCTAACTCTTTGCAAGAGTTACCACAATTCAGGGGCCCATGGGAATCTGAATCTCTTCACATAAGAGCTCCCACAATATTGATAAGGAATGAAGACTCAATGGTTCCAAGAAACATTGAAGTCATGAAGAACACTAAGGTTTAGAGTCATCTCACCTTAGAAGAGCTACTCAAAGTAAAACCTGAGCTATGGAAACATGTGGCAAATCAGGTTCCAAAACTTGATTCCAATATATCAAAAGCATGCTCTAAATAGAAAGTCCCAGAGATACCTCTAGACCAAATAGGGGACATGAGTGAAGGTGAAGAAGGTAATAATTATCTTCCAATCACCTACCAAGGTTACACAACCAAAGCTATCTTAGATTCAGGTGTTGGTGTTGCGATTGCAACCACCTCCTTGTGGAAGCAATGGGGCAAACCTAAATTATGACCAACTAGAATGAACCTTCAAATGGATGATGGCCACATTGAAAAACATCTAGGATTTCTAGAGGGGATAACTCTAAACACTTGTGGTATAGAGTTTGAACTCACCTTTGCTATATGTGACTCTGGAAAAAATAATGTCTATGAGATGATACTAGGAAGACCCTTCCTAAGGCAACTACAGATAGTACAAGATTGGGGAACCAATTCATTGTACTTGTAGCACTTAGGGGTCACCACAAAGGAAAATTTCAAGGATTATACTTTTAGAGATTACCACCCCTACAACAGAATCCTATCCACAGGGAACCAGAAGATTCAATCTTTGTGCATTCTGAAAGTTCTTCAAATCCATCTTGGATGCATGAAGATACTCGCTTATGGATGTGCAAGGTCACAAAGGACGAGGAAAGATGCCTAAAATCAAGAGAAGAAGGAACTTCTCAAGGAGATAGACTAGTTAGAGACCCAACCTACACTCCCATGATCTTTCTAGATGAGGAGTTTGAGCTTCATGGTTGGGAAGAAATCGTAGCCACCATGGACATTGCAATCAATGAAGACCAGTGGACACCTCATTGTGATGAGGAGGGCTATGATATCTCTGTGTTCATGTGTGAGCCCTTGCTAGAAGAGTGTGACTCTAATGAGGTCATAGAAGAAAAAGAGGACGACGATGATCTAGAGTCCATTGTGATTGATAGTTGCTTTAATTTAGAGAAGAACTATCTAGAAGATGTAGGAGTATTTACTCAAAAAGAAGAAGAACCTCTCACAAGTATTAAAACTTTAAATTCAAAAGATGGAGGTGAAGGTATTCAAAAGAAAAAGAAAAGAAAGGTAGTGAAACAAGAAGAGGAGGAATCATTGTTCGAGGTACCAGAAAATTTCAAGAAATCTGGAGTTGAAGACTGGAAAATTGTGGTACAAATATTGAAAAGAGAGACAACCATAGGAGAAGCATATGATAACAAAGAAAAGACCAAAAAATAGTGATAACTATTGAAGAGAATGAAGAACGATGTACATACATAGGAGAAGACCTAAGTGCAGAAGAAGAAATAGAGCTTGTAGCTTTATTAAGGGAGTATAGGGACGTGTTTGCATGGACCTATAGAGACTTGAAGGGAGTGGATTCAAAAATATGCTCTCTTATGATTCCGATGACCATTGATGTATGATTTGAAGAGGATTAAATGAAGCAAAGAAAAGATTCAAAGACTAAGTGAAGAACTATACCCCACAAATTTTCTCTCCAGGAATTGGTGTTGGAGGATTATATGAAGTAAAAAACCATAGTTTGAAGACCTTAAGATAAAGAGTGCCCCATGGATTTTCCTTGTAGATCTTCCCTCCAGATTCCAAGATTCTCATGATTTGCTAAGAAGATTATATGAACTAAAGAGTAAGAGATTTGAAGATCGAAGTAAAGAATTATACGCCCCCGTGGATCTTCCTTGTGGAACTTCCCTCCAGGTTTCTGTTGCATATTTGAAGTAAAGAGAATCATTTGAAGAAAAACTTGGACCCGAAGTTTATGAAGTTTGAAGACCTGCCGTGAAGTAAAGTTCCTGCGACAAAGACCGAAGAGAAGCCCGTGGGCACCTTCTCGCACTGTAGCAGGAAGTCTACATTGTATTACCCGATCCGCACTGTAGCAGCCCATTGTATTCACCGATCCGCACTGTAGCAACCTATTGTATTACCCGATCTGCACTGTAGCGGCCTATTGTATCACTACTCTGCATCATTGATATTTATTGGAGGACTTCAGTTGTATTTATATTGTATCGCCGAGCATTGTTGTTTGTATTCACACTATACCTCAATCTTTTGTCTGTGACGATTACATTCCACTAGTGCGACCATCCGCTTTTCACTTTCTCTTCTGAGGTGCGGACCTACGACGTGCAATACAAGTCACCATATTCAGGGCCAGGTGCCCAGGGCACAGATGCCGCTCGTCGAACAGGGAGAACGACCCGTATCGGGGCTTGATCCAACCCCGCACTACTCTCTCCTCCTTGCCTCATTCCCGACATCGGGCTACATGGAAATCTTAGATTGGGCACCAAAAATATAGATGGAAACAAGAGGGGTTATATACATACATGGAATGTGATTTCAATCGAGTTACATATAGCCTTTGTGATGTATTTTTCACGTATATCTTTAGAAGAAATCCATCATGTAAAATCATTCAATTTGTGTATAATACCTTAAATAGCAATTACCAAACATCCATTGATAGTAATTGGTAAAATGAATTGAAACACTTTTTTCCAACCATGAGTTTCCAAGTAAGGTAACTCTTTAGCTTTTGTGAAAATAGCCTTCATTGATCCCATACATCTAGTTGGAGCTCTAAAAGGTGAAACTATTGACTTCATTCTTTTTAATTGCTCTTTCTATAGAACCCACGATAAACATATAATTTCATTACTATCATTTTGCTTATATTTTTACAAACATGTGTAGCTCAAGCGTAAGCACCACCTCCTTTACTTGTCAATCCGTGGAGACGTGAGGACCGGTATGAAGACCACGAGCAAGTGAAGGCACAAGTGCGTGAGTGAAAGCACACAATCATGCACACACATACACACACACGTGCACAAGGTAAGATCAAAGAGAGGAACAATGGAAAGCTTTGATTGCAAAAGAGTTCTCTTATAAAAGCTCTATTCTCTAATAAGCTAACCTCAAAAATGAGCTCTCTAGCTCTTTTTATAGTTTTTGGACTAGTTTTGGCCCTGTCCAGACCTAGTGTCTGGCCTAGTTAAAAATTAGGTTCCAGGGCTTATTTGAGGGCTCAAATGAAGTCTAAAAATTATGAAAATTGGTAGGATGATACTTCTAGTACTCCTCAAGCTCGAGGACTCCTCGGCTTGAACAAAATGGAGTTACAAAAATAGAAAATGGTATTTACAATGGTTTTTAGTGATGAAAATCACTATTTTTGTAGGGAATTCTTCTGAAAATTTGACATGTACTTCTTGGAGCTCCCTACTTGCTCCTTCTTCTTATATGTCCACTTCTTTGATGCGCTTCCCTACTTTGTGCTTTACCTTGAGTTCCAACACTTCCCCCCCTTTCGAGTCTGTCGTCCCTGACAGACCCTTGTTGTAGTGGTTGTTCCAAGTAGTTCTTTGAGAGGGAGTGTCCCTTCTGTATGAACAAGAGCTGTCTAGCTTCCAAATGTGGCACGATTGGTTGTCTGGTTCTTCATTTGTCACTGCGAGCCTTTGCAAGTTGTAGTCCCTTGGTATGTGCTTCTTCCTTGTATTCCAACATGACTGTGTCATTTTGAGTCTCCATTGATGACGTCTAGATCTTCCAAAGATGATGTTCATAATAGTCATGCCATGTACGCATAACCCATAATGAATGATGGGTAAGTGTTTTTGTGCATGGGTGGAGTAAAATATGTGCCTTGTGCACGGCCTTGTAATGTAGCCCTATGCATGCTTACTTGAAAAATGCATTCGAAGAAGTATGGTGCAAAAATTGGGGGTCTTGAGCTAAGTGCTCAAGGGTATGCCGACGAAGAGGTTTCCTAATCTATCATGGTTATGGTGTTGCCAGAGTAAAGATGCTTACCATGGTGAATGGTCGATCGATGTTTATCTCTTCGTGTGGTATACCTGACATTGCTTCCGTTGTCGATGAATATCCGTGTTGATGGTCCACCGATGAAATTGTTTGAGTGCCTGGTCCTGTCTCCTCTCTTCAGAGCAATATTTGCCAAGTATTGAGAATTGAATTTCTTTATATTCCTTGACAAACAACATTCGGTAACTACACCAAGCTTAGTTTCACATCTTCTCATTAGCTCACCATAAGCAGGAGTCTTCTCATCCAGTATACATACAAGGATTGGCAGTGTACCAAAACTACCCTTTGCAGATATCTCCTTGGATGCTCTTGTACACACAGTAGTTAAGCATCACTCAAGTTGTGGACCTTCAAGCTCTTCCCTCCTACCATGGTAAGGGGAAACAGTAGTTGTGGATGCCATGTTCATGCCAAGTGCTTGACATTCGCCAAATAAGGCAGCAATAATATCATCTGCTAGTCGAGACACACTTCTATCCCAGCTGATAAATGTCCAGTAATCAATGGTTCTACCTTCAACTAAGCATGACTCGTTCTTGTTCCATGAGCCAAACCTGGGAACAAGTTCTTTCTCTCTCTCTTTTTTTTTTTGAGAGGAACAATGTCACAAAACAAGAAGACAAAGGTTAGTATCAAAAAATGGTTTACATGTGTCAATGTGCTCTTGTGCATGGGACTCTCAATTGTGTCTATGCACGGCCATGTAATGTGGCCCTATTTTAATGCATACTTGGGAAATGCATGACATGAATGGGGCAAAAGACAGGGTTGTGCAAGGAGCACATGGTTGTCGCTCATCGAGGCTTTCGATGCTACTTGTAGATGTTGATGCCGGCTTTGGTGGAGGTATCCATTGGGTCTCAAAATGATGTAATCCTCCTTATTGGGGTCCATTTTAGAATAGCATTTGGCACTGTAGAGATCACTTCAGGCGTCTTCCTCTTTGGATGCTTTCTGAACTGTGGTATCCAGTGTGGTTGGTGCTTTGGTTCGGTGGAGGCTACTTGTACTTTTGGCTTCCAAACCCATACCCTTTTTACACGTCTACCCTTTTCTCTTTGTGGCGTCTTTGTTGAGACCTTTCGCATGTTGGAGAACATAGGTTGTTGTGGATGTAAGAGCTTCTCAGGTACCCACATCTGTAATCGCCCTTGTTTAGCTGCAACTAATTTCTTAGGCACCCAAATTTGTCGGATACCTTGTGGTTGAGCTTGTCCGAGGTTCTTCCTTCGTCTTTTGGCCTGGTTGACTTGCCTGGATGGGGTTTGTGGGGGCAAGGCTGGTGGTTGCTCTCCTTTGCGTACCCAGATCTGCTTCATGCCTGGCACTACTTTTTTGTTGAAGGGTGTCTTTCTATTTGCAATAGTAGTTGTCTTGAATTGTTGTGCTTGCTTTTGAGGTTGAACTACTATGGATGCTTTACTCTTCAAAAAAGAAGGAGGGTTTGCTTGCCTTTGCGACTCTCCTTCCATGATTGAGTCCTTCTGGATCATAGAGCTTTTGACACATGTAACATCTTCTTCCAGATGATTAGTCTTAGGAGAACTAAGAGAATGTGTGGTGCCATGATCTTTGAGCATGCAGTTCTCTAATTCTAATGTAATGCATTGTTCATGTACCCAAACTTGAAGAAGTTGACTTCTTAGGTTCAAGTTGACTGCATGGTCATAAATCCAATCTTGACCCAAGATAAGGGGCTCTGTAAGGTCCTCATCGTGGCACACTAGCATGTTGACTTTGATTGGGACATCTTGAAGGAAAATGGGAAGTTCCACCTTGCCCAAACAAGGGGTTTCCACACCTCCCAAACCTATGAGATAGGCTTCTATGGGATTGATGTTCAATTGCACGTCTTGGCAATATGAAAGTCTAACTACACTAGTTGCAGCACCTGAGTCAACCAATGCTCTCACAGTCCTTACACTCTTTCCTTGTCCTACCTCTATATTCACAAAGGGGTGTCGATCGATTATTCGAGAAGTATGTATGCTCGATTTTAGGCACGTGATATTTTTGGGCTTTTGGGTTGACATCTAGGCCTGGTCGCCTTAACTTATTTCTCCTGATGCGCTCTCTTGCCTCGGCTTGTGCTTCTTCTCTAACCCTTAGCTCTTCTTCTTTTTGCTTCTTAGGAGTGTGGAGTCTCATTAGCATATCCTCCCTAAGAGGTTCTTGATACAACTTGACTCGGCATCCACTAATATAGTTTGGCAAGATGTCACCTTCTAGGGTGGCCAATCGAAGTGCACCACTAGTGGAAATTCTATTAATGATCATGGGTCCATATCCTCGTTTTTCCAACTTACGGGCATGTTGCTTTAGCGTATACACCAGCACTAAGTTGCCTTCTTTCAATCCTTTATCCTTGATGTGTGCATCAAAGTAAGCCTTTTGTCTTTTCTTTGCAGCATAGATACCTGCTGCTGCTCGTAGCCTCATCTCACCTAAGCGTTCTAGATCAAAGATTCTAGAGGACAACTCATGTCCATTCCACTCGTGCGCTTGTGCTACTTTCAAGGTTGGGAATAGGAAGTCCAATGGTAGCACCGCATTTTGTCCGAAGACCATCTGAAATGGGGTGGCATTGAGTACCGTTTTGTAGGCAACTCGATAAGCCCAAATAGCATGATGTAGCTGTTTGTCCCAATTAGAGCATTTATTATTTATGAGTTTTGTCAATACAATACATAGGATCTTATTCGTGCTCTCCGCTTGTCCATTAGCCTGTGGATGATAGGGGGCCGACTTCTTATGTATCACCAAGAATTCTTGGAGAAGGTTTTCAATGACTTCATTCAAGAAATGTGTACCTCTATCACTCACTAACTCGATTGGTAACCCATATCTGGTGAACACGTTCTCCAACAAAAATTTAGCCGTCCTTTGGGCATCATTCTTTGTTGTGGCTTTTACTTCCACCCACTTTGTAAGGTAGTCAGTAGCAACAATAATGTATTCTGCATGGGAGTTTCTAGCTGGGGGATTAATAGGTCCTACAAAGTCTATACCCCACTTTGAAAATGCACGTCCTCCCATCATTGGTCTCAAAGGCATCTCATCTTTTCTTATCAGATATTATGCACGTTGGCATGTGCCACATTTCTTCACGTAGGTATGTGCATCCATATGAAGACTAGGCCACCATAGTCCTGAGAATAGTATGGTCTTGATTACTCGATGAGGACCGAAGTGTCCACCTGCAACACCGTTGTGTGCAGTTTCTAAGACTTTCAAATAGTCTGATTCATGAATGCACAATCTTAAGTAACCATCTCTGCCTCTGCGGTATAGGTTGTCTCCTACTAAGGCATAGTCTTAAGCCTCTTGCTCCATGCTTCGTCTTCTTGCTAGACTAGCCTCTTTGGGTAATGTTCTCGATTGCATAAATTCTACCAATGGAGCACTCCAGTCTGGAATTAATGACACATGATACAGGGTTGCATGCTCCACTGGGGGTCTCTCTTTGCACATTGGACAGTTCTTAATCCACTCATGAATTTCTTTGTCCATGCTAGGCCAATACACTCCTAAACGTTTTAGATTCTACAATGTTTGTTGTTTAGAGTAGTGATTTCCTAGCAGTCCCTCATGGGCTTGTTGCAACCAACTAGTATGTTCATCATCCTCAACACAACAAACTAATACACCCTCTGTAGCTTGCTTGTACATGCTTCTTGCCAATATGTGATATTTTTGTGATTTTACAATTTCTTTTTGCGAGGTTTTCACATTCTTATTTGCGGGTCCGAAGGTGAGGACTGGTACCAACTTATTTGCCCATTTAGGAACAACTTCCAAATTGAACAGATAAGCATCAGGTAGTTCATCAGACACTCCTTGCGGTGACTCTCCTGAAGTAATGCGAGAAAGGTGATCTGCCCGGAGGTGGGTCCTACCTTTTCTAACAACAACTTCAAAGTCATATTCCATTAGCAAGAGGAACCGTCTTACTAAACGTCATGTATTGCAAGGTTTATTGACCAAATATAACAAAGCTTGATGATCAGTGAAAAACTTGAACTTGTTAGCCAATAAATAGTGTCTAAACTTCTTCACAACATATACCATGCCTAAGCCCTCTCGCTCGGTGGTGGTATAGTTTTGTTTAGCTGCATTCAATTGCCTGCTAGCATATGCTATAGGCAAATCTAAATTTCCTTCACCTGTTGGTTGTGCTAGCACACATCCTATAGCATGATTGGATGCATCGACATGGACATGGAATGGTTTGTTCCAGTCAGGAGCGGTCAGTATTGGTGCTCAGCACAAACGTTTCTTCAGCTGATTGAAGGACTTTTCGCATTCATCGTTCCACTCAAAATTTGTCAACAATCCATAAAGAGGTTTAGCAATGATGGCATACATGTGGATAAGCCTGTGGTAATATCCACAATGGCCCATAAAGGCTTGTACCTCTTTAACATTCCTCGGCCTTGGGAGCTCTGCTATGGCTCTAACTTTATCCTCATCAGTAGATATTCCGTTCTTAGAAACAATATGACCTAAGATTTTACCTTGTCGTACCATGAACACACACTTTTCTGGGTTCAGACACACTCGATATTCTCTGCACTTGTTGAAGATCTGTCTGAGCTCAGGGATGTGGTATCTTCTTTCTTGGGAATGAGCACATAAATCATCCACATATACTTCTAAGCTCTTCCGTAAGAACTCTTTGAAGAAATGACACATGAGACTTTGGAATGTTGCAGGTGCATTTGTGAGCTCAAATGGCATCACACGAAATGCAAAGATTCCCCACTCTGTGGCAAAAGCTGTTTTATGTTGATCTTCTCGAGCAATGGCTACTTGATTGTAACCTGAAAATCCATCAAGGAAGCTATAAACTTCCTTGCCTGCAACACGCTCTAATAGGTGTTTCATGATTGGGAGTGGATAACTATCTCTGGTCGTAGCAGCATTAACTTTTTTAAGGTTAATACACACTCGCAATTTTCCATTCTTCTTGGGCACCACTACAATAGGGGACACCCATTCAGTATGCTCAATTTCATAGATAAGTCCGGGTTCAATCAATCTATCAATTTCTTCTTTTATTTTGGCTGCATAAGTGTCATTATATGTGTAGGGCTTTTGTTTGGTGGGCTTGGCATCAGCAGTCATGGGGATCGTATGAGAGCAAATTTTTGGATCTACTCCCTTCAAATCTCTATAGTGCCATGCAAACACGTCCCTATATTCCCTTAATAGAGCTACAAGCTCTGATTCTTCTTTTGCACTTAGGTCATCTCCTATGTACATGAATCTCTCTTCGTTCTCTTCAATGGTCACTACAATCTTCTTGGTCTTTTCTTTATTACCATATGATTCTCCTATGATGGCCTCTCTCTTAGGCATTTGTACCAAAATTTTTCGATCGTCAACTTCATATTTCTTGAAATTTTCTGGTACTTCAAACAATGATTCCTCCTCTTCTTGTTTCACTACTTTTCTTTTCTTTTTCTTTTGACCTTCTTCACTTCCATCCTTTGAATTTACAATTTTAATGCTTGTGAGAGGTTCTTCTTCTTTGTGACTAAACACTCTGACATCTTCTAGATAGTGCTTCTCTGAGTTAAAGCAACTATCCATTACAATGGACTCTAGATCATCATCGTTTTCTTCTTCTTCTATGACTGCACTAGGATCACACTCTTCTAGCAAAGGTTGGCACATGAACACTGAGATATCATAACCCTCCTGATCACAATGAGGTGTCCATTGTTCTTCATTGACTGCAATGTCCATGGTAGCTAAGACTTCTGCCCAACCATGAGGCTCAAATTCCTCATCCGGAAATATCATCGGTGTATAGGCTGGGTCTTTAATTGGTCTATCTCCTTGAGAAGTTCCTTCTTCTCTCGCTTTTAGGCGTTTCTCCTCTTCCTCATCAACCTTGCATATCCACCAATGAGTATCTTCATGCAGCCAAGATGGATCAGGTGAACTTCCAGAATGCACAAAAATTGAATCTTCTTTTGCTTTGTGGATAGGATTCCACTGTAGGGGTGGTACATCTCTGAAGGTGTAATCCTTCAAATTGACCTTGGTTGTGACCCCTAAGTGTTGCAAGTACAAAGAGTTGGTTCCCCAATCCTGTACTATTTGCAATTGTCGTAGGAAGGGCCTTCCTAGGATCATCTCATAGACATTATTTTTCTCAAAGTCACATATAGCAAATGTATGTTCAAACTCTACACCACAGGTGGTTAGAGTTATCCCTTCGAGCAATCCTAGAGGTCTTTCAAAATGACCGTCTGCCATTTGAAGCTTCATTCTAGTTGGTCTTAATGTGGGTTTGCCCCATCGCTTCCACAAGGAGGTGGTCACAATAGCAACACCAGCACCTGAATCTACGATTGCTTTGGTTGTGTAACCCTGATAGGTGATCGGAAGATAAGTATTACCTTCTTCACCTTCGCTCATGTCTCCTATTTTGTCAAGAGGTATCTCTGGAACTCTTTGCTTAGAGCCTACTTTTGGCATGTTGGAATCAAGTTCTGGAACCTGATCCTTCACATGATTCCATAGCTCAGGTTTTTCTCTGAGCAGCTCTTCTACAGTGAGATGACACTAAACCTTAGTGTTCTTCATGAGGTCAGTATTTCTTGGAACCACTGAGTCTTCATTTCTTACCAATATTGTGGGAGCTCTAATCTAAAGAGATTCAGATTCCCATGGGCCAATGAATTATGGCAACTCTTGTAAAGAATTAGATTCAAACTCTAATCTCTCGTCTTCTTGTAGCTCTGATGGGTCTCCATAGATAGAAGAAATGTCTTGGGGAAATTGATCATGAAGATCATCAATTTCAGGAATAGGAGGGGGGTTACCCTTCTCCTTGGCCCATTTCTCCTCTTGTATTTCCCGCAAGAACTCTTGAGAGTATTGCTGAATTGAAAGAGGTGTTCCATCATCTATGGAATGAGGAACATAAGCTTTCCTTGGTGGTAAGCTTCCTCTTTCAATAACTGGTTGAGCGTGTGGAGGTAAAGAAACATGCGGCTTGTTTACCAACTGCTCTAATCTTTCTAGTAAGCCCTGGAAATGAAAATCCAGTTTGATAGAGTTTGTCTGATTGAACTTTTGACTAGTCTCGAGTATAGCTTGAGCTTGTTCTACCGTTTTCATGCACATTTTCATCCGTTCAATCTCTAAATCTGCTCTAGGGTAACTCTTGTCTAGGTTTGTAGATGTTGGCCCTTCTTGAAGTCGAGCCTGGTAGGCCTTGAACATCATGTCCAAGCCTTCTGGGGTTGGATCTGCAAGAACAGACCCTGGTTGCGGTTTATTTACAATGGGTGGTGGGGTGGGATGAGGTTGCGTGGATGGAGCTTTGGCATGCGAGGGGTTTTGAGATGCAATGTCTTTGATTTTTGTTTTTGCATCTTTCAAGCTTTCTTCTAGTTCAGATAACTTTTTATTCCACTTACGATTGGCCTTCTCTCTGGTATCCTTCCATGTTCTTGTTTTCCTCTTACTAGGCTCTCCCGATTCACTCGACGCCGATTGCTCAACTGGTTTTTCTTGTTGTACAGCTTGTGCCCTAGTGACTACCTGTATAGGAGCCACGTTATTATTGCTTGAACTTGAATCCACCACTAAGCCTACTACATTAATGGGTGTAACCTTGGATGCACTAGAGGGGTTCCTAGGACAATCTCTCGGGAGATGTTCTTTGCCGCACTCAAGACAAAAGCCTTGTATTGTGATGTTTTGTCCTTGTCACGGAGTCGGTGAGTGGGGACATTCACAAATGAAATGGTCACCCTGACATCTAAAACATGGTCCTCTAGGGGCTTGTGGTCTCACTTGTCTTGATTGGGGCCTAGGGTTGGGGTTCATGTACATGACATTAGAGTATTCTGGCTCCCAATTTTGTTCCATAGATGGTGCCTCATATTGATATGAATAATTCTCACTATGCTCAGGTGACTCTCTGTAATAACCATGTGGGCTATCTTCATGGGAGTAGTCTGAACTATGAGCATGAGAGTCATTTTCTGGGACTAAAGGGGTGACTGGCACCAATGCTCTATTAAGGTTCTCCTCTGCCAATGCATACTTAACTGGGATCACATTGGTAGGAGCTGGTGGTTGGTTTCCTAGGACTGGTTGTGGCCTATGTGGTGCCTGATATTGCTGTTGGGGCCTATAATATGGCTGTTGGTATTGATTCTGATACCTACCCTAGTGGTAAGGTTGATGATAATTTTGCCGAATAGCTTGCCCGTTGTATGGACAATCTTGAGTCGTGTGGTTTGTGTATTTTCTCTCAATAGTGCAATACAGAGCATTAGAGCTTCCTTGGGGTTGAGCCTTTGTTGGACAAACATTAGCCATGTGGTCTCCTCCACAGTTGTAGCATCGCTTCAATGAAGTGATCCTTGGTGCTTGTCTATTTTGAACTCCTAGCTTTTTGGCAACTTGCTCAGCTATCTCCTCTATCTCCGTGGAGGTTCTTGAGGTATGACTAGTAGAACTATCTGAATCCTTATAGAGTTTGGACAGCCCTAACTCCTCACCCAAGTTGTCTTCTATGTCAATACATATCCGCACACACTCTTCTATGGATCTAGGCTCTTTCAAGTACACATATGACCTTAACTTTGTGCTCAGTAAGCCATCTAAAAACAATGCCACTTGTTTGGCAGGTGTGGGTAACTCTGGAGCAGGGCATCTTTCTAGGTATTATCTAAATCATCTCCCTGCAAGTCGCACTATTTCTTGGGGTGTTTGCTTGAAGCTGTGGATCAAGGATGATGTGTTATGCCTGATACCACTCTTGGAAAATTCTACAATGAATTCTTCTAGCAGTTGACCTATCTCTCTATAGTTGCGATTGTTTAGAGGTTGAAACCAAGCTAAGGCAGTACCCTTGAGAGTCAAACCAAATGCCTCAAACTGGGTAAACAAGTCCTCGATCTGTTCAGCTCTTAACACTTGTTTGATCTCAGCCACATGATCATAAGGATCTCCAAATCCATCAAAATAGTTCTTCATTGCCTTGACCACTTGAGAGGGTCTAAGGGTTCTTGAGTGCTCTCGGGGTCTGGGCAATGGGAAATCATGTTCATCTCTTTGATGCCTCTGAGCTCGATGTCTCTCCATTTCACGTCTTTCACCTTCAAGTCCTGATCTGTCTCTGCCCACAGTGTTTGCAAAGCTTACCTCAGGTCTCTCTCTGGTTTTTTCTTGTTGTGCTTCATGAGCCTTGGATGATCCTGCTCCTTGGAAGCTATGGGAAACACTGGGTCTTGTTGGAGGGAAAATTGATTCACCTTGCCAAGTGTAGGCATGCCTATCTTGCTCGGTTACTAGGAACATTTTTTCCAATGTGCCATCTAGATAGACAACTTTGCCTGGTGTCTCAGGATCCTTGAACTTGTAGATGATGGCTAGTGGGCAAGGTTGATTTGGCTTGAATCTCCAAAACCCGCATGATTAGCTTGACATGGGCAAGAAATATTTCTATAGGTGTAGCTAGAATTATGAGAACCTTTCTTATATCATGAGCCAACAGTACGGTCTCTTTTACAAGTGGACTTCCTCGTTTCCTTGCTCTTTAAGGATGCCTACAAGTCTAAAGTTGGTTTTCTTGTTGAGACAATTATCTACAATATGTCCAGGGTTTCTATAGTAGAGGCATAACTTGTTATCTCTCCTTCTTTGTTTCTCTTGTGGTGTTAGAGGTTGGAACTTAGTTACATCTATTTGCATAGGTTCGGGCATAGTCTCATCTCTAGGAGTGGGCCAGAAGGGTTTCCATTTGCAAGGTGATGATTATCACATTGAATAGCTTGGGTGATGTATTCATTCAATGTCTTAACTGTTGGGATCATGAATAGAAGGTCCTTTACATCATCTCTTAAGCCCCATCTAAATTGTCTTATGAAATAATCTTTGTTCCAAGTGAGATCACACATCAACTGCCTAAATTTTGATGCATAAGTAGAGGTAGAGTGGTTACCTTCATCTAGCTTGTAGAGTTTTGTTTTTGCCACTCAACTCGTGTATGCATCATTAAATGTGGCAGTGCGTGATGGAGATGTTTAATCTCCAAAAGAGAAGCTATAATAGAGTTTAGGACACCTCTATATCAAGCATAGCTCAAAACCTTCACCAATTTTGGAAGTCTTTACCAAATTATGAATAGTTAACGTTTCTGTGAATTATGGCTTCTTTCAAAAAAAATGTGCTTCACAAAACTCACTCATTGACTAATGAAATGATTAATGTTTTCTATGAAACTTTGACAAAACACTCTTCTAATTTTTGCACAGCTACTCCAAGTGAAGGTGAAGGTTCCTCAAAAGAACTTAAAAAACATTAGATTTACTTGAATAAGTAAACCTATGTTTGAAAGAAGCTTTCTCTACAAGCGACTTTCACATATGGAACTTCAAACACTTGGTTCTCTCAATCCACAACCCATTTAATCAAATGCTTTTAGAGATAGATAGATTACCTTCCAACTTAGATCTTAAGTGCTCATTTGTGTAGGACTTTACACTGTACATTGACATCTGATCAAATTTTCGACCATCAAGATTGCACCTACTTCAGAAGTCACTCATCACTTTTACATATATGAATGTTCCTACTCACAATTCTCTCAGCCTCATTACAATTAGACTCTCAAATCTTGACCATAACTTTATTAACTATAGATTTAGACATGAACAAAAGGATTTCTCAATTGGGTAAGCACAAAAGGAGAATTCGGAGAAAGATCAAGGTGCTATTCTCTGAAAAATACTTCTATTCACTTGAAGTTACATTTGATGGATAATTCTTACACTCAAACTCACTTTTTCATCACCCACTCATCCTCTATTCATCTTTTCTTCTTCTCTTCTAAATGACACGTCTATATATAGGTATATATAGGTATATATATGTGTATATATCAAAATTCATCACTAATACAAAGTATCTATGAACTATTTACAATGTTAATATACATGAGTTTGCAAAACACCTCTCTTTGAATCTTCTCTTCACTTTATGCTTCATTTGTCTTCCTTTTCTTCATTCTTCATTCTTCAATCCTCTTTGTAATCATCAAGTTGTGATTTTCTTGCTCCAACAACTCCCCCTCAATCATGAATTATGATTACTTGGATCTTGTTTATACCTACCATTTCTTTAAACCTCTACAACTTAGGTCCATCCAAGCTCCTTGTTAGCATATTTGCAACTTGATCGTTTGTTAGAGTATACATGATCTCTATCTCTTTGGCAATCACCTTTTCTCTCAAGAAGTGATATTGAATCTGAATATGTGTGGTCTTGGCATGAAACACAGGGTTAGCTGCCAAATACAAAGAACTCATATTGTCTCCATAAATGATAGGAACACTCTAATCGATGTCAAAAATATTCATGAGAGTTTTCAACCATATGACCTCCTTTGCATCTTCCACCATACCTTTATCATTTGGTTCTGTAGATGATAAAGCAGTTGTGTGTTGCTTCTTAGAGCACCAAGAAATCAATGTATCTCCCACATAACACAAATACCCATGTGTTGATCTTCTATCATCAGAATTACCTGCCCAATCAGCATCACTATATATCTTGATTCTTGTATCTGATGTAAACCCATAGTACAAACCTTCTTTAAGTGTGTCGTTAATGTATCTTAGCACCCTTTGACCTGCAATCCAATGTTCCTTCCTTGGACAATGCATGAATTGAGATAGAATTCCAACTACATATGATGAATTAGGCTTTGCCAATGTAGCATAAATCAAGTTACCCCCCAAACTCTAATTAAGCCTTATATCTTTGAATTTCTCTCCTCCATATCTACTCAATTTGTGATTCACCTCCATTGGGGTTGATGATATCGTGCAATCTTCCATGTTAAACTTGATTAATAAATTCTTCAAATACCTTTCTTGAGTTACATATACTCCATGTTGAGTATATAGAATCTCCATTCCCAAGAAGTATGATAATTTTCCCAAGTCAGTGATCTTGAATTCTTTTTCCATCTGCTTTTTAGGCATTTGTATACCTTTGTCATCTGTGCCTATGAGTATTATGTCATCAACATAAATACAAACATAAATAAAACCATCTTCACTTGCTTTGACTAACAAGCTACTACCTGCCTTTGATGCTTGAAAAACAAGTTCCGTCAAGAACTTTACAAGCCTGTAATTCCATGTCCTTGGAGCTTGCTTCAAGTCATACAGAGCTCTCCTGAGCTTACACACATTATCTCGATTATGTTGATCTTTGAAACCATTTGGTTGTTCCATGTAGACTTCATTTGAAATGTAACCATTTAAAAATGCAATCTTTACATCTAATTGAGACAATTTCGAACCTTTGCAAGCAGCTATGAGAGTCCTTATGGTTTTCATTTTTGCAACAGGACCATATGTTTCATCAGAGTCCACACCATTAGTTTGTGCATATCCTTTCACAACAAGTCTAGCTTTGTACCTAGACACACTTCCATCTGCAAATCTTATTGTTTTGTAGACCCACTTACATCCAATTACCTTTTGATTACTTGGTTTGTGTACCAAGTCCCAAGTCTCATTCTCAATGAGTGCATCATATTCTTCCTTCATAGCTTTTTCCCAATTTTCTTTTCTTTTAGCTTCATCATATATGGATGGATCTTCATTTGCTTTCACTAGATAAGCATAATCTTTAGTTGTTAAGAAAGAAGTCTCATAGCTATACTTTATCGGTTGTCTTTTGTTCCTTCATTAACTTTTGAGTTCTCCACTTCTTGAAGTTTATGTTTCATCATATTCTGGATCAAACCTTGGCAATTCTTCATTTTCAACTAGAACTTCATCATTCTCCCTTAGAAGTTTGAACCTTTGATTTACCTTTCTTCTGATTATATCTTTCTTAAAGACCTGCATAAGCACTATTTGTACTTGAGTAACAAGTACCTTTCTCATCAAATGTGACATCCTTTGATACAAGGAATTGCTTTGTAGATGGACTCCACAACCTATATCCCATTTGTTTATCATCATAACCAATGAACAAATACTTTTCAGCTTTTGGTTCTAACATATGCCTTAATTGAGAGGGAACATAAGCATAAGCTAAGCAACCAAATACTTTGCAATGTTCTAATGTAGGTCTCTTACCCCACCAAGCTTCATATGGTGTCATACCCTCCAAAGCTTTACATGGTAGCCTATTAACCAATATGTGGCTATATTTATAGCCTCAGCCCACAAATAATTACGACAATTCTTCTCTTCCATCATTGATCTTGCAAACTCAACAAGAGTTCTATTTTACCATTTATACTAAAATCCTTTGAGGGACTCCAATACATGAAACCTTGCTTATTGTATGATTGCTTGTGAGCCTTACCTAATTGACATGCTTCACATTTCTATGTCATGTGACTTGCAACATTACGTAATCCATGCATGGAACCATTAATAATCATCTCTTTGATACCTCTTTCATAGAAGTGTCCAAGCCTCTTATGCCAAAGATCCAACTCTGATATCTTTTTCTCTCCATATGTGACCAAGTTATGTCCAACATTTACCTTGTACCTTCAATGTGAAGAGCCTTCCTTCTTTCTTCCCTATAACAATTTGCTTATACCCTTGGCTAGGGTCTTCAACATAAACTCCATCATTAGTAAACCTCACTTCATATCCTTTTTCTACTTTTTCATACACTAATCAAATTCTTTGGAATTGTAGGTAGGACCTTACTCGGAAGAGTACTTCCATCTTTAGCCTTCACTGATCCAATAGACTCTACCTGATGTTTTGTATTGTTACCTATTTGGCCTATATGATTGATTACCTTATTTTCCAAATCAGCCATCAAACCAGTGTTCCCACTCAGGTGATTACTAGATCGTGAGTCAATGTCAAATACCTTTTGGTCTTCTTTTGGAACTTCACATGCTGCATTCATGATTAGAGTTGAGTCTTCCTTCTGATCTGATGCATAGTTGTATTAAGTATTGTTGTAGGATTGGTTTTGGAAATTTCTTCCACCATTCCTTCCAAAGAAACTTCTACCACCTCTACCTCTAAAAATTCCTCTTTGATTTCTTCCACCTCTGCCTCTTTGATTGAAATTCTTATTAAAGTTACTATTGCCTTGATTATTATACCAACATTCATGAGCTAGATGATTGGTCTTACCATATATCCAACAAGCTTTGATATTATCCTTGTTTTTTCTACCTCTTCCTCTACTTCTACCATCTTTCTCTTCCTCTTAGGAAGTTTTCTTGACTTGGAGTGCCTTCATCTTCGACTGATTGTTGCTTTCCTTGTTAGCATATGACCTAATAATTGATTCAAATCAAGAGTAAAATGATCCAATGAAAGTTCTATTGATAATATGAAGGGCTTCCACTTCTCGTCTCCTCTTAAACCTGTAAGAATTTGTCTTACCAATTTATCTTCTTCAATGTCTTCATCAAGTGCACCTAAAGAATCATCAATGTCTTTCATCTTTTTCACAGAATCAGATTTTGATTGTGAGGCCTTCTTCTTGAATATGGTAAACTCTATCCATAGTGATGCCTTCCTTGATTTGTTTGTATTATGGAAATTCTCCTCCAAAGCATTCCATATATCATTTGCACTTTCAAGTTCTCTGATGTGAGGAAGCAATTAATCATTCACTGCCATATAGATAATGTTCCTAAAGTATTTCGATGGCGATGCACCAAAATGCGCTCTCATTCTCGTGAGCTCCATGATGATATCCTCAAATTAGAAAATCGAGCTCCCAAGGCCGCACACGGTACTCCACACAGAGACTGTAGAATACGCAGAAAACACAGTACACAGGGAGCATGAAGATAGACTTCTTGGGTCTTACAAATGCGGTCGAACTTATAGTCTGTGATTGACCAGGCCACTATATATTTTATTAAAGAACATATACAAAGAAGTGTTCAGTAGCCATTTGTCCTTTCACATGGACACTAATGGTAACAATCTCCCACTAAAGGCTAATATGGCAAAAGCCACTATGGGAGAAAAATAAAGAATGATAAAGAATACCTGAGTATAAGTATACAAACTAAACCTCCCACCTGATGAGCATGCTACAGAGTATACAAGTGCTTGTGTAAGATCATGAATCAAGTAACCCCCATCAAGTGAAAATAGTGTCCAAAGATATCCTGTGGTAGAGCTTTAGTCAAAGCATCTGCAACATTATCTTGAGTGTGAACCTTCTCAAGAATAATGCGCTCAATGGCTAAGCAATCTCTAATGAAGTGATACCTCACCTCAATGTGCTTGGTCTTTGCATGATAGACCAAATTCTTAGCCAAAGGAATGGCACTCTGACTATCAATGAGCAAACGAGGTACATACTGAGGTAAACCCATATCACAAGCAAGAAGAGAAATCCACAAGGCTTCCTTACATGCCTCACTTATTGCAACATACTCCACATCTGTGGTGGAAATAGTTGTACATTCTTGATGATGATACATATACATATACATATACATATACATATACATATACATATGTTGGTGCATTTTAGCCAAGCCTACATGCTTGATATTATGATCATTTGTAAGTCACATGTGTAGTCATGTGAACACCTCTTGTAAAAGAGTACATTTTATCTCTTGTAATTGTGAAAAAGAAAAAGGAAAAGGATGGCTTACCCCATCCATGATGTAAAAGCAAAGTCGTGGTTCTATCTACCTAAAACCATGAATTTTCGAGCTGAGGGAATATCTCCTAACTTTGGGGATCACTTTTAGGTGGAGCCATTCGATTGCAAATTCAAAACTCCCTCCAAGACTAGCTATAAAAAGAGCAAGAAGGAAGAGGCAATTAACAAGCCTTGTACATGACCATTTCATGTCATTTTGTAGAGCTTGAAGAGCTTACTCCATAGCTCTATCATTCTACTTCCATTGTGCAAATATTCATTGCTAATGTGGTTGTAATCATATGTGAACCTATACATTTGTCATTATCTACTTCTCTATTTTGTTCTCTGCTATACTCACTCAGAGCAGTAACTTCAGAAGCTCATAACTCAAGCTATACTCATCTATTTTCAGAATTCTAGTTTTTGCATGTAAATTTTCATGGTCATTGGATTTGTAACCTCGGAGAAATCTCCATTTTAGTGCTCACTGGTCTATCTCTGTAGAGCCCCAAGAATGGCGGGCATGTTCCATATTTTGTTAAAAGTTGTTCTCAATCCTCAGTTAATCATTTGAAGTGTTTTAACTTGGATAAAAAAGCCTGCTAAGTCTATTTGCTATGGCCAAAAGGAATTTATCTAATTCCTACCAAGTTCAGAGCACTGCTCATTTTTTCCAACAGGTGTATGTCCAAAAATAGCAAGTTTTGGGAGCTAGTCATTTCGCAACTAGTCTGCCTTGACTTAAACTTCTGGGATACATGTTCCAAAGTACATGGCTGATATTTTGGTGGATTTAGGAAGCTCAGAGGGTCTACTAATCAACTTTGAAGTCTCAATTGGTTGGTGTGAAGCTGACTGTAGCAGCACCAACTCATCTTCGGATTGCATCCACCATCCCTCTTCATAGTTGTATCAGAGCAAAGTCAAGCAACATGGGAGATGGATTCCTATCAACAATTGGCAAATGAGATCGAAAAAACTACGTGGCATGGTCTCTAAGGATGGAGGCTTACCTTCAAGGGAGGAATCTATATCAATTCATATCCGTGGATGAAGCAATGCCAACCATGAGGAACAAAGGGCAACCATCCATGAAGAAGTGGAAGGACTTTCAAATTGGTGTTCGAAGGATGCACTTGCAAGGTCCTATATTGTAAACTCAATCTTTGATTTTCTTTTACCTCATGTCAAGGGATGCAAGACATCAAGAGAGACCTAGAATGCACTTGCTTCTTTCTTCTCTTGCAACACTCGAGCAAGGAAGAACCAATTGTGGATGGAATTCACAACAATGGAGAAAAGCCTGAAGCAAAGTGTGACTGATTATGTCACAAAGATGAAGGAGATTTCCAACCAACTTGGAAGCATTGAAGAGGTAATTGAAGAGGAGCAAATCATTAGAAAAATCATAAATGGAATCAAAGCGAACGACAAGTGGGAGTCATTCACAACAACCATGGATTTATACATGGATATGCATGTACCCGACCTCAACACACTCATGGTTCAACTCTTCACTCATGAAGCAAAGATTAGCATAGGTGGTGAGTCCTCAAGAGGTAATCAAACTTTTGACTTATATTGTGATAAAGCTAAGTTCAAGGACAAGTCA
>CM035406.1:254817568-254832568 GCA_020310875.1 Ceratopteris richardii | reverse complement strand
TATGAAAATTGGCGTAAAGGTCATTTCAGAGTTTTGGAGCCATGGTGACTTTTGTTTGCGGGCCGCAAGGTGGGTCCCACAAAAAAAGTAGGTCACTTTGCAAATCTATAACATGCCTCCTGTTTGAAAACACTCATATATTCCAAATCTAAAATTTCAAGCAATTCCGTGTACCATTGATACATGAGAAGGGTGTTTTTTTTAGATCGAACTGTCACGTGATAGTGCGATAGCGTTCAAGTAGAACTGCTACTTGTAGTGTTTTGCAGTGTTGTGAACTACTGCAAAAAAGGCAAACGTAGATCGAATGAGTCAGCTTATGAGCAATAAGCTGGATAAGAACAACTTCCATTCTTGGAGATTCCAAATGATGAATTTCCTTATGGGAAAAGGCTATTGGGAGTACATCAAAGGAGAGAACAAAAATGCTCCATAGTTACCAAAAAGGAATCAGACTGTAGACCAGTTAAGAGCATATGAGGAATGGAATCAAGGAGCATGAAAGGATGTATTGGATATCTCTTAGCATATAGGATAGCATGATTGGACACATATAGCACAGGAAGACTCAAAAGAGGCTTCGAACAGTTTGGTCACTTTGTATGAGACCAATACAAAGGCTCCAAAATTGCAACTCAAGAACGATGCATACTTTGGAGAAAACAAGCATGTCGGTAAGTGACTACACCCTGAAAATCAAAAGCATATGTGAGTTACCTGCATCTATTCATGTGAATATAGATGATGATGATAAGGTGGAAGTGTGCCTTCATGGTCTAGGAGCTCCATATAAGCGGTTTAGAACTTCTATACAGACCAAGGTAAATATTCCAAATTTTGTTGATTTGGTGTCCATGTTGATTATTGAAGAAAAGAATCTTGGTGAGGACTCAAACTCCCAAGGAAAACCTAGTTCTAAGCAGGTATTCTACTATGGTCGAGAAAGAGGTAGAGGTAGAGGCTTCAAAAGTGGAAGAGGAAACAATAACCAAGACCAAAGTCAACATCAGAATCATGGAGAAGGTAGAGGATAGTTTCGAGGCAGAGGGAGCCAAAGAGGCCGTAGAAATTTCCAAAGAAATGATTCAGGTAGTGACAATAAAGGATGCTATAATTGTGGTAAACTGGAAACTTTGAACATGATTGCAAGTTGAAGAATCAAAATAATAGAAGCCAGCAAAACAGCTATGCATCTACAAGTGTAGATGATTCTCAGAAGTTGTTCATGGTCCAACATCACATGATGAACACAATGTCTATCAATGTTTCAAAATCTAATGGTAATGTCTGGTATGTTGATTCACGTGCTTCAAATCACATGACTAGTCATGTAGAATGGTTTATTAGTTTGCAAAAATTACCAGTTCTTGGATATGTTGAAATAGGTGGCGACACATCACACCCTATTGAGCATACAGGAAACATATCACTGTCTATGGATAATGGAAAGGTTTCTTTGGGGTCCTGCAAAGACCACATCTATGGGCAATCATAGGTTTTAGGTTACTTTCATTGATGAGCATACACAAAAAGTGTGGGTATATTTCATGAAAGAGAAGAGTGAAGTGTTCACTCACTTCCAGAATTTTAAAGGTATGATGCAAAAGCAGATAGAGAAGTATATTCAGACATTGAGATCTGATGGAGGAGGCGAATACATGTCAAATGAGTTCAGCAACTTTCTAAAAAGTCATGGAATTCGATATTAGTTGTCATGTAGGTACACACCATAATAGAATGGAATTGTTGAATGCAAAAATAGACATATTTCAGAAATAACAAGAGCCTTGATGGCTATGAAAAATATGCCTCATTTTTATTGGGGTAGAAGCTATGCATACGGTTGTATACATCATGAACAGAACTCCAATTGCTATAGTACATCAAGTTACACCTAACGAGAAGTTCAGATGTAAAAAGCCAAGCTTATCATTTATGAAAGCTTTTGGCTGTATTGCAGATGTACATTGTCTAAATGAGTTGAGGGTGAAGCTTGATCCAAGAGCAGAAAAATGTGTCTTCATTGGATACTCTCTTGAGAAAAAGGGATATAAAGGTTATAACTTACTCACACGAGAGGTGAAGGTCAGCAGAGATGTGTTTGATGAAATGTAAGCTTCTATGCAAATGCCAAAGATGGACTTAATCTTGAATAAAATGACAAAGAAAATGTTGAAAAATCAAGTGCAAAATCTCAAGTTTTGAGTGGACCGGATGCATCACCAAGCAATAGTTCCAACTCAAATCCATGGAGTGAACGATTGCATGGAAATTTTAGTCCAGCAAATTCATTCACTGCATCAAAGAAAGGTAAAGAAAAGCTTTCTATTGGTAGTAAAACATCTGCAGGCTTTGAAGACATTTATGGAGATTCAAGTGGTTCAGAAAAGAGCCTTGATGAGGAGCTTGGATTGCCCTTTATGAGAAATCCAAGAGTAAGAAAGCCACATGCAGATGATACAAGCAGAAGTGACCAGAGAACAAGAAGATCTGGGAAGATATGGAATTCAGTGCAATAATTGACATATGATAGATATATGTCTCTTCATTGTGCCTACATGACTAAGGTAATACAAGATGCTGAAACTTCTTGTTTTGAAGATGCAACGGGAAATGGAGATTGGGAAAAAGCTATGGATGAGTAGATGGCTACACTTTATGGAAATAATACATGGAAGCTGGTCCCATTGCCACAAGGAAAGAAACCCATAGGTTGCAAGTGGGTTTACAAGGTAAGCAACAATGTTGATGGTAGCATAAGCAGGTACAAAGCACGACTGGTAGCAAAAGATATGCACAAAAATATGGCATTGATTATGAGGAAACCATGTTTTAGACCTAAATATCTCTTGGCTGAGGTTTGAGATTGCTTCATGGTTTTATAGTGTATGTCTCCTGGGTAAGCATGATAGCTTTCACCGGTTGGGTCACTAGTTCTAGAATCCTCTCCTCAATCAATGTAGGCTTAAATCACATGGCATACTGATGACAACAACAATGGCCGTAGTTTTTAGTGTTGGGCTTTCATAAGCAAAATTTCTTATGGGTGCACCCCATGGTCCCTACATGGGTTTGTACAGGAGCTCTCTCCTTCTTGGCTGACTTAAGTGTACTTCCTCTCATAGTCTAGCTTCTTCTTTTGCAACCATTAGATTGGCGAGCCGCCTAAGGCTTATGTGTTGTTGCACTATGGGATCTCTTAATCCCGGGATAAACCTTCTCTTCAACATTTCATCATTTGGAGCATTCACACCCATTTTCCAAACCAATGTTTCCATTTGTTGGATGTAATGATTGATACTCTCATTAACTTCCTACTACATATAATCCATATGGTGGGCGAGTCTATCTTGGAAGCCTTGCCTTTGGAATTTTACCAAGAAGGCATCTTTAAGCACCTAATATGTCCCTCTCTCTTGAGGTGTCAGATTCCCATACCAATTTGCGACCTCATCTCGGAGAGTTGCACGGAAGATTCTCAATCTTTTTCCTTGGTCTACGACTTCATTAGCCTCACAAGTCACCTCAAAAAGTTGAATGAAATTATGTGGGTCCTCATCCAAGAGGCTCAAGAATCTTGGGAAATCTCCGAGATGAACTAGAACTAAGTAAGACATTTCAAACAAAGGGGTAATCTCAATGTCACTTGATTCTAAGAAGTTCAAATCCCTTGGTTTCAAGATCCCCTCAAGTCTCTTGACCTACATACCTACTCTTCTCCACTAGTATACTCTTTCCTATCACTTCTTTTGACTACTCTAAGACTCTACATACGACTCTTGCATATGCTTCTCTCTACCTTCAGCTCTTCCAATAGCTTGCTCTTCCCTTTGTGTTTGAGTTCTTCCTGAGGAGGGACTTTCTTACCTCATGTACTAGGCACTGGGTCTGAGATCTCGGCCAAATTATGGTGCTCGGCAAACCTATGGCACTCTCTTGTAGATATGTATCAAGCAATCCCCAACAAGATTGCCAAAGTAATGAGGTCCTAAGCCCAAGGAAAAATGCATATATAAGCTTATATTTTGCTCAAATTCCTTGAAATCTGTTAAGTTTTCTTGCTCTAAGTCCAGAATTGCACTCAAATGTGTTCGTATAAGAGAGAAAAATGGAAACCCTCATGCATATGCAAACATACACCTCAACTTTACTTGTTGCCTCTCGAGATTTCTCTCTCCTTGCTCACCCTTTCTCTTTCTCTTGCTCTTCCTTTATTTCTAACTCTTTTCTCTTGCTCACTCTCTCACACTCTCTCACTCACACTTCCTCTCTTCCTCACTCCCTTACACCCTTCCACTCTTCTTCTCTCTTTCCTTCACACTTTTACTTCCCTTCTCTCACACTTTTTCTTCCTTTCTCTCTTACACACACACATACACTCACACTCACAAACACACCCTCACTCCTTCTCTCTTTTTCTCTCTCATTGACTTTCTCCTCTCTCTCTTTAACTCTCACACTCTCTTACACGCACATCCACTCTCACTCTCTTTCCTTACTCTCTGTTAAACATCGCTTGCCGTCAGAAGCGTGTTTAAACATCTATTCGGGTTCTTGGGAGTGGAAGGGGTCTGTTAAACAGAGGCCCTCTACTTGATTTTCCCAATTAACTCGCTTAATTCACTCACTCACATAACAGTTTGTTCATCAACTCTGCTAACAGACTTACTAACAGAAAAAAAAACTCAGAATTGTTCCTTACAGACTTACTATTTTGATTCGCTCACTCACAGAGTATCGACTCATACATAGATTAAAACTTCTCAGTAACCAACGTACAAAGTGAATGCTACTGTAACACAGACTTACAGAAAACCACTTACAGAAAGAGTGATTCAATACTTCGCTTAATGTAACATTACCATAACACAATCTGTAACACACAGATACAAATAATCAAACAGAACAGAAAGATACAAAATAACTCAGAGTTCTCAAACACACCACGGAAACTACACAGACTACATCAACCAGACAAATAGTCTGGCGACTCCTCTGGTCGTCATCCGAAGCGTCTCTTTTCATTCATTTATAAGAAGATTACAACATTGTCGCAACGACCTTTCGGTTTGTGCGGAATATGAATAGAGTCAGACTTTACAATTGCCAATCAGACGGCTTACACTGGCACACACGGTGGACTTGAACCCGCAGGTATACAAAAATTATGGTTCATCTACTATTCCTTCTAAATACATTGTTCTTGCTAATCTAAATGTCCGTGCAATTTTCTTCTTTAATGACTCTAACATCTGTTTCAAAATTTCTGATTCTACGAGCTGAGCATCTGTCCGTACTGAGCTTAAAGAAATAACTTGGGTCATCAAAACTTCTGCTTGTGTCTGTAGAAAAGCTTCTTGTAAATAAAATTCATTCGCCAAAGCTGCATCCCTGGTCACCTTCATGTCTGCAATTTGTTTATCAATTTTGGATAATCTTTCTTTTTGAGTATCCAGTTGATACTCCCTTCTTTCCAACTCTTGATTCTGAAACTGTATTGTCTTGTAATAGGCATCCCTTTCTCTGCGGGTACCTGCTATCTCTTTCTGTAGCTGATTAACTAAATTCATCTGCGTGTTCAACACAGAATTGGCCTCGAACAAATGGGATTCTGATCTTTGTAGTTCTTCTTTAGTCTTTGTAGCCAAATCGGCCATCTCTTATCCACGTTGTACCACTTCATCTAACTGAACTCTGGTCTCTTCTAACAAATCACCCAGTGCAATGCGGGCATCTTCTTTATCTTGAGCTAATTGTTTCAAATGCATAATTTCTGCATCAGCAGCACACAATAATTCATCCTTTGCTCTGACTTTGACCAAGGCAGCATCTCTTTGAATAATGAATGTCTCCTGTTCAGCAAGTTGGGCGTGTAGCTGCTTAATCTGTTCATTTAAAGTTTGATTTTCTGCTTTGACTGCATCGAGTTCTTCTTGGAGAGGGCTAATGTCTACTTCCAGAACATCAACCTTGTGTTGAAATTCTTCTCGGATGTTGTCACTCACTTCCTTCATTTGTGCAGGTAGTTGCTGCGATAGCTGGATCAACAATTGACCCATGGTTGCAAGCTCAGAAATCATGGGAATCGAAGGCACCGGAAGATGTGGACGGGGTTGAGATGAAGAAGTGGTGAGGAGCTGATGTGGATTTGGCGGAGAATAGTTCGGTGAAGAAGATGAGGAATCGAGTGCTTCAGGTACAATGGGTGGAATAGGAATATGGGGTTTAAGTGGAGGCATAGGTGGAGAAGTGAGAAGAACAGTGTTAGTTTGTAATACCTTTTCGGTGGTTGGTTGCGTAGTGTCATCACGGGTGGCAACTACAGACTCCACTGCTTTAATCAGTTCTTCAAAAATTTCTTTAATAATAGGTTGCAGATCTTCTTGCTTTTCCTGTTCAGATTGTTGCTGAGATTCTTCTTTATAAGAACTATCTCTAGAGTTGGTGGTATCATCATGCTCTTGTTGCTGCTCTGAAGAGGACTGTGCTGATGAATCATGATGCATGGATGTTGCGGTGTCGTGAAAAGTCTCTTCTTCGTTGTTGTTGTCTTCTTTTTCGGTGACCGAATTCTGTACTTGACTATCAGATGAACTGATTTTGATACGTTTTCGGCGAAGGAGCTGGAAAATTTCTTCGTCATCCTCTTCGTCGTCTTCCAGTATCTGCACTGATTCTTCATGATGTAATACTGGACCTCTGGGTGGTGGTTGTGCTGCTTGTATGGCCGGAAACAAGAAACTTAATATGTGGGGGAGGCGGGAACGTGGCATATCACCCTTGTTGACCTGTTTAATTACTGAAACGCATTCTTTGTGAATGCGACGAAAATAGTAGGAGGCAAAATTTACAGGCTCTCTGGCAGCCATATCTATCACTGAATAGAAAGGACGAGATATGCCATATGTACGCTTCTGCAAATTTAGTATTGCTACTAAAAATTGCAAGGCTGTCCTCTCAGGGTGAGGGCGACAAAGGATAGCATATTCATTCGTAGCGATTGGAAGGTTGGGTCCATTTTCTCGGCCTTGCGGAGTAAGGCGAAAAGCATCAACAAAAGTCTGTAAAGTTATTACTATTCGAGATGGTAATGAGGTGATTGGCCAACTCTGCTCTATAGCAGGTGTGGCAGCGATGGCGGTGATGATTTGGGCATAGAACGGGTGACATTCCACTGAATGCCAAGGCAATTCAGCGAAATTGACCAACCCGCGGATTCGCAAGAACTCGCCTACATCTGCAGGGAGTCCATCACGGAACGCAGCAAAGTTTGCTAACGCTTCCATGGTGCGCACTCACAAGCACAAGAACACAATTGCACAGGGTATATAGAGAGCACAAGCACGCAAAGCACACAAATACAATAGCGATTAACAAAAAAGGTTAAGTAGATACTTGGCAGCGGGAGGCAATTGAAATTGTTAATCATCACGCGATGTTGAGATGATAACCTCATAACTACGGTGTGCATGCATGAGCGGAATCAATAAGAAAAGGCGGCGATTATTCATGGTTAGTATCCAAACGAGGAATTTATGGTTATTATTTAATTGAAACGCAAAACTAAAAAAGAAAAGAAAAGAAAATAGAAAAAGAAAATATGTGGGCAACCGTAGAACACTTCAGTGCGGATCAGATGCTTGATGATACGGCTGCAACTTTGAACCATTTATCACCTTCGGAAGAGGAATTCCGGTCAAAGTAGTCAACCAAAACGTAGCTGGGCCCACTTGTTCAGTAATCCGGTAGGGACCAAACCATCGTAACTTGAATTTTCAAGCAGAACGATTTGATTTTGCATTGTAAAAGAGCACAAGTTGTCCTACCGTAAAAACTGGAGTTTGAAGATACCGATCATGTGTACAAGCTTGCCGCAACTGCACTTCTTGAAGGGTGAGAAAACTTGTCCAGTGATGCTCATCTAGTTCTCTGAGTGTATCCAACCGAAATGGCAAAGACTCTTCTGGTACCAACTTCTGAGTTATGGCCACACGTAAACTAGGTACTACGACTTCCATAGGAGCAATTGCTTCTAATCCATAAGCAAGTTTGAAAGGAGTTAGTCCGGTGGCAACTTTATAGGTAGTTCAGTAGCCCATAATACTACAGGTAGTAACTGATCCCATCTTTCTAGTGAATCCAGAATCAATTTACGAAGCATATTTAACAAGGTCTTGTTGGTACTCTCAGTTAAGCCATTAGCAGGAGGATAATATGGTGAATTGAATTTATGCAGAATCTGCAAAGAGTGTGTGAGCACTTTCATTAAATTGTTAACAAAATGTGTGCCTTGATCTGTCACAAGTTCCAAAGGCAATCCAAATCGTGGAAATACGTCTTTCATCAAACATTTTTCTACCGAAATAGCTGTAGCAGACCATAAAGCCCAAGCTTCTGCCCACCTGGTAGCATAATCTGTACATGTCAGAATATATCGATTATTGCTGAGTATTGCTGGAGGTGTGATTGGTCCAATAAAGTGAAGACCCCATTTCTGAAAAGGTTCTAATGGTAATACAGGTTGCAGTGGGAAAAAATGGCATTGGAGAGGCTGTCCAGACCATTGACAATTGTCACATTGTTGCACAAATCGAGATACATCTTTGTACATAGTAGGCCACCAAAGCCCACTTTGCAGAATTTTCCGGTGTGTTAAATCTGCTGCAAAATGTCCACCGGAAGGAATCGAATGTGCTAGAGCGATAACTGAGTTGACTTCATGTGGAGGAATGCAACGAAGTAAGATCCCGGTGTGATCCATATAGTACAACTCTCCAGCAATCAACCGGAATCTACGACTGTAAACTGCAATTTTCCTACGTATTGCAGGAGGAGTCTGAGGAGGAAGATAGCCATCAGTAAGAAAGGTTAATAACTTATCATAGTAAGTAGGTGTCACAGGTGGTTCTATAAATTCATCATTAGTTGGGTCAGTAACATAAATTGCAGGTGTGGTGTCATCAACACCAACCGGAGCTTCACCGGAATCCAACCTGGAAAGAAAATCTGCTAAGGCATGTGTAGTTCCAGGTCGATGAATCACTTCGTAATCAAACTCTTGTAACAGTAGGACCCAACACGCTAATCGACCACCTAAATGCTATTGCCGAACTAAATACACCAGTGCAGCATGATCTACATGAAAGATGAATTTACGGCCTAGTAAATAATGCCGGAATTTCTTTACAGAATATACCAAACCAAGACATTCTCTTTCAGTTACGGAATAATTCTTTTCAGCAGGAGCAAGCCTTCTACTTGCATAATAAAGAGGCCTAAACCATTTATCGGTTTGTTGCATTAAGACACTTCCAATGGCTATATCTAATGCATCTACAAAAAACATGAAGTGGGCGATCCCAATCAAGAGGTTGTAGAATCGGAACCTGCGTTAATAAACCTTTTAAACGATCAAATGCAGTTTGACATTCCTGAGTCCAATCAAACTGTCGAGGAGTACTCGTTATTAACCGGTTTAGTGGTATTGGCAAGTGAGCAAGCCACCGTAAATGTCGACCATGCCATCTGACTTGACCCATGAATCTCATCACTTCTTTCGGCATAGTAGGCACAGGGGCTTCTAATACAGCTACAACTTTGTCTGGGTCAACTTGTATGCCTTGTGCAGACACAATATGGCCAAGCAGCTTACCACATGAAACTGCAAACACAGATTTGTTTGGCTTCAGGAAGAGTCTGTATTCGCGACATTTCTCAAAACAACACCGTAGATGATACAGGTGTGTGACCATCTTACCAAATAAAGAGAAATCATCTAGATACACTTGCATAAAAGAAGTAAGATAGGGTGAGAAGATTTCCTGCATACATCGCTGAAAAGTGCTAGGAGCATTTCTCAATCCAAGCCACATGACTGTACAAGCAAAAACACCCCAATTGGTAATGAACGCTATTTTTGGTATATCTTGCTCAGCCATTCAAACCTGGTTATAACCACTATAACCATCAAGAAATGAATACATTTCTTGGCCAGCCACTCTATCCAGCATTGTATCAAGAAATGGTAGTGGAAATGGATCAGGTATGGTGGCTGCATTCAATTTCCAGTAATCAACACATATTCTAAGCTGCTTATTTTTCTTAGGCACAATAACAATTGGTGATATCCACTCTGCATGTTCTATTGGTACGATGAATCCGACTTTTAATAACCTATCAAGCTCTGCCTTGACCTGCGCTGCATAGTTAGGATTCATTCGATAGCTGGGTTGTTTAATTGGTTTAGATTCTGGTTTTAGTACGACCCGATGCTGATAGATGCGAGGGTCCAGGCCTTTCATGTCACGGTAATCCCATGCAAAAACATCAGAGAACTCACGAAGAAGCTGGATCAAATCTGCTTGAAATGCTTCAGACAATCCTTCCTTTATCTTGACAGGTCGCGGATTTACTTTATCTCCTAAATTATAAGCTATCAACTGATCTTAAGGAACATAGAGTTGACGAGGGTTTCCTGAATCATCGACTGATTGCAAAAGTTGCTGTATAGTAGCTTCATCCTTAGCAGCAGTATCCTCTGTCTCTACTTCTTCGGTCACAAGCACCACCGTACAAACTGCCGGATTCCAGTTATCTACAACAGATTGTAAGTCAACAGTTCCTAGGGAAATCAAATCTATGTTATTCTTCAAAAATTCTTCTTCTTCATCATCGGACAAACCATCTAACATGTGAACTGTTTCTGCGACATAAGGTCTAGCATGTATTTCACAGGGCTGAATAGCATCCAATTTGACAACATACTTACGGTTGTTGTCCTTAAAAGTAAGTTCTTGTGCTGACCAATCCTGTATAACCTTAGCTTGTTTCAACCAAGGACGGCCAAAAAGGAGATTATAGTCAAGACTAGACTCCAGTAGTTCTAAAACTACGAAAGTCATCTTAAAAGTTGTACCCTGCAAAGTAATTGGGACATTCCGTACAAGTCCTACTGGGTGGACTCTGGATTGGTCGGCCATTCTAACAAAAAATTGGACAGGCTCAATTTCGGTCCATCCTTACTTTTTACAAAGTGTTGCAGTAGCTATGTTTACACCAGATCCACCATCAATTAGTACTTCAGTAATCTTATGATTTTTGTACCATACCGTAATTAAAGGGACTGAATGATCCACCGTAGAGTCAGTTTTCGGGTGTACCGTCGCTGTTGCTGGAATGCAGGAAGATCCCAGACTGAGCTGTTGCTGAGATTGTTGCCGAAATCCTAGTACTAATGCAAGTAATTGTCCAAGAGGAAGAGTAATGGATGCCTTAGATAAAATTTCCCATGCCTGTTCTGCTTGACTTGTACCTTTTACTGATTCTGAAGACGTTGTATCAGTTACTGGGATTGACTCTTGCTCCTGCGCGGTTTCCTTTGGCAGCGGAACTTGTGTCACCGGAATTGGATCTGGGAATACTGTAGATTCTGTGGTGGTCCATTGACTAGCTTTGTCATACATTCTCTGTTGCTCACGAATACGTGGTTCAAATACTTCAGCTACTGGTTGCAACGGCTTACCGGATCGGGTCTGAACTACCGCGGCTTGTGTTTCGATTGGTGTGATATGAACCATATTTGTCATAGGGTTCTGGCGCTCTTTCTTCCTCTGATCATATTCGGCTGCATCTTTACAAAATCTTCTGATGTGATCAAACCCACTGCAAAAATGACAGTGAGGTGGTTGCAAGGCATAACCTTCTTGTGATGTTCCTGTCTGCCAGCGATTTCCATTATAGTTGGTATTCTATGTCCTCTATAATTTCTGTATCCTTGCTGCTGATTATTTCTCATCTGAGGAGGTACATAGTGAGCGGCAGGCTTCCCTGGTTCTTGTATATTTGCATTTACTGTTGTTGTTCCCTGCACTTTGGCATTATAAGCATAGTTTTCGGTGGAATGTCTGGTTGTATTGCAGATAGCGCAATACATCTGATTAAGTGCACAAGTGGCACTGGTATGCCCTGAATTCTTGCATGTGGTGCAGTACATCTGTCTAGTCATATCTTCTGCAATATTTTTACTAACTTTAAACCATTCCAGGTCTTCGGTAAAACCTTCAACCTTATTCTTGAGCTGCAAAGCCATTGCAATAACCGCATCTAGCATCATAGCTCCCACACAACGAATGATCATAATCTGTCAGAGCTGCGGAGTTAATCCATTAATAAACCACTGCGTGATGACATCATCCGGTAAATTAGCATGTGCCGAAGGTAGTTGTCTCAAATGAGTTCTGAATAGGGTGGCACATTCCTGCACTGTTTGATTCAGCTTCTGTCTATTATTCTGCAGGTAATCGAAAATTTTGGTAGGATTCTTCTTTAGCCGGAATCTCTATAGAAACGCATCCCTTACTGCTTCATAGGTGCCAAAATGGTTGATATCATATTATGTAAGCCACCTCGCTGCTTCATTAACTAAGGTTGACTGGAATACTATGGCCTTATATTCCGGATCAGGTGGATGATTAAGTACTGCATAACTAATTTCAAAGGTTCGTACATGAGCATCTAGATCATCACCTAGAAATCCACCAAATTTCGTGTAGGAAACTCCTGTTGGCATCAGACGAGGTGGAAGTAGTTGTTGCTGCTGCTGCTGTTGTTGTTGTTGTTGTTGTTGTTGTTCTTGTTTCCCACTCATGTTTGTTGTTGTATTGTTACTATCTTCTAAGTTCCGAGGTTGAATTTCTTGACCGTCGGAATCTGTATCGTCAGCGTGTGCACTCTCCGGTTTGATAATACCGTTCAATCTCTTTCGGATTTCTGCTTCGAATAAGCTACCTTCCTCCTTGATATCAAATGTAGGGAAGCTTACTCTGAATAGTGGTGACCGGAATGAAGATTCACTAGGAAATGGTAAACTGTCACCGAGAGACTGTGAACTCTCTGTAACAGGGACCGATATATCACCAGAATTTGTCAAAATTTCACCAAAACAAGGTACTTTTTCACCTTCACTGATTTCTTTGGCCAACACACTTCTATCCTCAGACAAATTCGAATCTTGACCAAATGGTGTTAACTGCATACTGCGTCTTGGTAGACTCTGCAGTTACTATATCTTCGACAGACTGTGCCGAAATTGCACTGGAATATGCCGAAATTGCAGTACGTTCCACCGGAATACTTATCTGCGCTTCTAGCTCCTGGGGGCGTCCTTAGCAAATTAGGTATCGCCCAAGACTGTTGGTTTCTCCTATACTTCGGGTACGTCTCATCGGAACGAGTAACTAGCATATATCACGTTTGCAATACTTTGCGTACTACTCTTCCTTACTGTCGATTCACAATCTATGAACACTTTCTCACAATCAATTTACAACGCTCTAGTGCCACTTTCCCACAACTATATTGCATCACTCTGGTGCCACATTCCCACAGACCGCGCCAGTGTTAAACGTCGCTTGTCCTCAGAAGTGCATTTAAACATCTATTCGGGTTCTTGGGAGTGGAAGGGGTATGTTAAACAGAGGCCCTATACTTGATTTTCCCAATTAACTGGCTTAATTCACTCACTCACATAACAGTTTGTTCATCAACTCTGCTAACAGACTTACTAACAGAAAAAAAAACTCAGAATTGTTCCTTACAGACTTACTATTCTGATTCGCTCACTCACAGAGTATCGACTCATACATAGATTAAAACTTCTCAGTAACCAACGTACAAAGTGAATGCTACTGTAACAGAGACTTACAGAAAACCACTTACAGAAACAGCGATTCAATACTTCGCTTAATGTAACATTACCGTAACACAATCTGTAACACATAGATACAGATAATCAAATAGAACAGAAAGATACAAAATAACTCAGAGTTCTCAAACACACCACGGAAACTACACAGACTATATCAACCAGACAGACTGTCTGGCGACTCCTCTGGTCGTCACCCGAAGCGTCTCTTTTCATTCATTTATAAGAAGATTACAACATTGTCGCAACGACCTTTCGGTTCGTGCGGAATATGAAAAGAGTCAGACTTTACAATTGCCAATCCGGCGGCTTACACTCTCCTTCTGTCTCTTTCTTACTCACTCTCTATCACTCTCACTCTCTCACGCACTTTCTCCTCGATCTTGCTACCTCTCCTTCAGCAAAATGGGAATTCCCTCATGGATCACCCTTTTAAACTACAACATATAAGAGATTCATTCTAGTTCCTTTAGCTCGATTGATTGCAAACTTTTTCAAGAATCAAAATATCAATAAAATTACC
Organism: Ceratopteris richardii; assembly: GCA_020310875.1. Classification (NCBI taxonomy): domain Eukaryota; kingdom Viridiplantae; phylum Streptophyta; class Polypodiopsida; order Polypodiales; family Pteridaceae; genus Ceratopteris; species Ceratopteris richardii. Next base: position 254,818,343 of record CM035406.1, on the reverse strand, counting down.
TCTAGTAGTGCAAAATAATCAACTTCTATCATTGTATGGCATACTAACTCAATGACCAGCAAAATCCAAATTGCAGAATGAGAAATGCAGCTCACAATGGTAGCCAACTCCACCAAACTAGAAGTTAATGCTGCATCGACATGCCACCACAACTTATGATCCTATCATGCTTTGATGTTGACTTGATTTCATGGAAGGATAAAGGTCTAGCATCCTTCATGTGATATAGATCTATGACACTCTATGCAAGAAGATGTCCAATGCCTTTTTAGATGGAAATGATAGTTCGCAAAATGTTTTAGCTCCTTGTTCAAGAAAGGAGGAAGTCCACTGCTAGCCATCTACTGTGGTCACCATTTACTACAAAAGTTGAAAAAATATGGTCTTTGTTGTGCGTTTTCACTAGCAATGACCACAATATAGTTGACAATGGATTTTTGAGCTATGGAGAATAGGCTCCTTGCTTGACCTGAGTAGCACTTATGCTAGTACCTATGCCTGAGGAATCCTTCAATGATGGTCAAGAGTAGTGTTAACATTGGTTCTAAGTTCCTCCCATGATGAAGAGTTAGTAACGAATAGGAACACAACTCTTTAGCATAGTCATTTACTCAAGCATGAGGATCCTCACCAACAGGGGGAACAATAGGCTTCTTGTGGTGCATCTGCTAGTAGGGATCAATAGAAGCACTCCAAAAATTCCCACATTGCAATGATGTGGTACACCACAAATGAATTAGTAGGTTTCCCATCTCAAAAGCCTCAAAGACTTCTT
>CM035406.1:254802568-254807568 GCA_020310875.1 Ceratopteris richardii | reverse complement strand
CCAAGCAACTCGATGCCTGGCATCGAATTCCAGTTGATAAGTCATGTTCTAAGTGTGCATGAAATCACCTATAGTTTTGGTGTCCAAAAGGTCAAGACTTTATGCGGGAAGTCGATGCCCGGCATCGAATCCCTGCTGAAAAGTGACCAAAAACATCCCAAGTCGATGCCCGGCATCGAATTCTCGTTGCAAGTCGATGCTAGGCATCGAATTCTAATTTTAAACAGGCGCTCTTACTAAAACAGGCAAGTTTTCCAGTTTTGGAAGGTCATACAGGGTCATCTTGTGAGGGCCATAACTTGAGTTCTAGAGCTCCGTTTGATGCATATGATAGCTTGTTGGAAAGCTCTACTCTTCTAGTTTCAGCCTATAAAGTTTCATGGAGAAAGCATACTTGAGCTAGGAGAAATTAGCAAAATACTGAAGGTATGTCATTTTAGTGACTAGGAATTTCTGTAGAAGCAAAGTTCTCACTTTAAGCTATCATTTTTCAAAGTTTGGAGTGGCAATGAGTTAATGGTGACCATAGAGGTGTTCTAGTGTCACCTTAATTCATTTCTTGTGGTGTTTCATACATCAACAAGTGGTATCAGAGCAGAAAGATTCTCGAGAGCAGAAGACGACAAAGGTACGAGAAGTTTTGTCAAGTTTTCCATTAAAGTTTGAAAGGTGAAGCATTTGAAGACACAAGGCATCAAAAGATTACTTTCGAAGTATCCTCATACACAAAGAACTTCAAAAGGTATTATCCTTTATCCTTTAAGCTCACAGGTTGCAGCAGAAGGAAAGAACTATGGCAGATCATATCTCCATTGACAAACTGGACAGAGATAATTACCCCGCATGGGTAATGAGAATGGAAGCCTTACTTATGAGTAAGGATCTCATGGTATATGTAACAGGTGAAGAAGAGAAGCCAGTATTTGAAGATGAAAGCCGACCAAAGAAAGAAGAACTTGATGCTTTAAAGCATTGGCAGAAGAAGGATGCAAGTGCAAAAGCCTACATCTACAATACAATCTCAGATCATTTGCTACCACACATCAGAGGATTGGAATCATCAGAAGATATATGGAATGCATTGGAATATCATTTCCAAAGCACTACTAAAGCACGGAAAGCAAGTCTATGGTCAGAGTTTACAACATTCAAGAAGAAGCCAAGTCAAACCATTAGTGATTATGTCACTAAGATGAAGGATCTAGCAGATAGTCTTGGATCCATAGATGAAGATGTTGAAGATCACAGATTGATTGCTCAACTACTTGCAGGCTTGAGAGGGGATGAAAGGTGGAAACCTTTTGTCTTATCAACAGAACTTTCATTAAATCATTATGTTCCAGATTTGAACCAGTTGCTTGGTTTGATGCTCACATATGAGCAAGACTTGAAGGGAGATGGAGATAAAGGTCAAAGTTCTGCAATGTACATGAAGAATAAGAAGAAAGGAGATAAAGGTAAAGCAAAGGATGAAGAGGAGTCTAATTCTCAAGCTTATTATGCAAGAGGTAAAGGCACTGGCAGAGGAAGAGCAAGAGGTTTTGGAAGAGGAAGAGGTAATCAAAATAACAACAAAAAGGCTTGCTGGATATGTGGATTGAGTAATCATTTGGCTCATGACTGTTGGCACAACCAACAAGGATCAAACCAGGATCAAAACAACAATAGCAGAGGTCGAGGTGGAAGATATCAAAGTAATTTTCAAAGAGGTAGACAAAGTCAAAGAGGAGGCTATGGTAGAGGTGGAGGAAGAAGTTGGGGACAGAATCAATCCTACAACACCACCTACTACAACTATGCAAATGACACACAGAATGAAAGTCATACATCATTGATGATGAATTCAATCAGCACATCAGACAAAGAAGATCTAAAGGTATTTTACATTGACTCTGGATGTTCTAATCATTTGTCAGGAAACATAGAATTGATGTCAGAATTGGAGAAAGGTATTTCCAGTCACACAGTTCAAACTGGTGATAATACAAGACATAGTGTACATTCAATTGGAAAAGTGAAATGCAAGAGTGGAGCAGATTTGCTAACCAATGTTTTGTATGTTCCTACAATACCTAAAAACTTGATTAGTGTGGGACAGATAGTTGAAAAAGGTTTTCAAGTCAGGTTTACAAATGAAGGAGTATTTGTGGAAGATCCAGAGAATGGATATAATCAGATTGTATCTGGTAAGAAAGAAGGTAGACTCTTTACTTTAAGAGTGCAAGGAAACATTGGTCAAGCTTTGCTCACACATGGTGAAGGAGTGATTACAGAACTTGATCTCTGGCATAAGAGATTAGGTCACTTTAATGAAAGAGGAATTAAAGCTATGGTTGCTAATCAGTCTGTACTAGGATTACCAAATGTGCAAAGTCAACATATGGTTTATAAATGTGAAGCATGTCAAATGGGTAAAGCACACAGGTTACCATTTCAAAAGAAAGGATTCAAACATGATGGAGTACTTGAGCTCATTCATACAGATGTATGGGGACCAACAAAAGAAGGATCTATCAGTGGCTCAAGGTATTATGTTCTTTTCATTGATGATGCTACAAGATGGATAACATTATATGTTTTGAAGGAAAGATCAGAAGTGTTTGGAGCTTTCAAGCATTTTCATGCATATGCAGAGAGAGTCACAGGTCAAAAGCTTAAGAGACTGAGGTCTGATGGAGGGGGAGAATACTTCTCCCAAGAGTTCAATGATTATCTTTGGAATGCAGGTATTAAGAGAGAAATAACTTGCAGGTATACACCACAACAAAATGGTGTAGCAGAAAGAAGGAATAGGACTTTGGTTGAGTTTGCTAGAGCTATGCTAAAGGAGAAGAACTGTCCAAATTATCTTTGGGCTGAGGCTGTAAATACAGCTACATATCTTGTGAATAGATTACCATGTGCAGCTCTGAATGGAATGACTCCATATGAAGCTTGGTGGGGTAAGAAACCAACACTAGATCATTGTAGAGTGTTTGGATCAATTGCATATGCTTATGTGCCATCACAACTTAGGCATAAACTTGAACCAAAGGCAGAAAAATATGTGTTCATTGGTTATGATGAAAAGCAGATGGGTTACAGATTGTGGAATCCTCTAACCAAACAATTTATTGTTTCTAGAGATGTTACATTTGATGAACAGAAAAGTTGGTATGCAGATCAAAGTCATACAGCTGAAGAATTTGAAGAAGAGGTAAGAAGATGTGAGAAAGGAAAATCAATTGTGCAGGTAAATAGAGATGAAGACTATATGCAAGCAAGTACATCCAGAAGTGGATTAACAAGAAGGAATGAAGAAGCTCCTATATTTGATGAAGAAGTGTATCCAGACACATATGAAGAATGTGAACCAAGAAGGTCAAGCAGGACTAGGAGACAACCAGAAAGGTATTCTTATGATACTTCTTACATAACTCAGAAGAACTATGCATATATGGTCAAAGATGATGAAGAACCTCAGAACTATGATGAAGCTAAAGGTAAAAAGCAATGGGAAGAAGCAATGAAGGAAGAGTTCAATGCACTGGAGGAGAACAAGACATGGGAACTTGTTCCTAAACCAAATGGTAAGAAAGTTATTGGAAATAAATGGGTTTATAAAGTGAAGAAGCTTGCAGATGGAAGTATAGCCAGATACAAAGCTAGACTGGTGGTGAAAGGCTATGCCCAGACCTATGGCATAGATTATGATGAGACATTCAGTCCTGTAGCTAAGATGTCAACTATAAGGACAATCATTGCTATTGCAGCTTCAAAAGGATGGACTCTAAGTCAATTGGATATAAAGAATGCATTCTTGAATGGATACATATCAGATGAGGTATACATGGAACAACCTCAAGGCTTTATAGATTCCAGGTATCCAAATTTTGTTTGCAGGTTGAGAAGAGCATTGTATGGATTGAAGCAAGCTCCAAGAGCTTGGAACTATAGACTGGTGAAGTATCTCAATGATCTTGGATATCAAAGTTCAAAAGCAGATTCAAGTCTACTTATCAAAAGAACAGAGGAAGGTACAATCTACATTTGTATTTATGTAGATGACATTATAATCACAGGTACTTCAGATGAAGGAATCAAGGAGGTAAAGAGATTACTTGAGAAAGAGTTTAAGATCAGTGACCTAGGAAAGTTATCATACTTTCTTGGAATGGAAGTCACTTATACAGATCATGGCATATATGTGTCACAAGAAAGGTATCTTCTGAACTTGTTGAAGAAGTTTGATATGGAAAATTGCAGAGAAGCTTCAACTCCACTTGAAGTTAATCACAAGCTCAGTAAATATGATGGTGCAGACTACAAAGATATGAGGAAGTATCAATCTCTTGTGGGTAGTTTGATTTATGCTACACTAACAAGACCTGATCTTAGTTATGCAGTGGGAGTTTTGTCACAATTCATGCATTGTCCAAAGGACCCACATTGGATTGCAGGTCAAAGAGTTCTCAGATATATCAAAGGAACTATAAAGGAAGGATTATATTATCCTTTTACATCAGATTTGAAGTTGAGAGCCTACAGTGACTCAGACTGGGCAGGTAATCAAGATGATAGGAGATCAACTCATGGTTACATGATATACATTGGTGATAAGCTTGTAAGTTGGTGTTCAAAGAAACAACATACAGTAGCATTATCATCAACTGAAGCAGAGTACAAAGGACTTGTGGAAGCAGCTAAGGAAGTCATATGGATGCAGACATTGTTCAAGAGCTTAGGCATTGATCAAGGTACACCTACAATACATGGAGATTATATGAGTTCACTTTATCTTGCAGCAAATCCAGTATTTCATGCAAGGACAAAGCACATAGAGATCCAATATCATTTTCTTAGAGAAAAGGTAATGGAGAAGGAGATTGAAGTGGAATACATTTCTACTAAAGATCAGTTAGCAGACATAATGACAAAGAGCTTGGATGGTGTGAAGACCAGCAGATTCAAAAGCATGGCAGGAGTAAAAGAAAAGAAGAAGATATGAAGAAACAGGGAAT
>CM035406.1:254595377-254775377 GCA_020310875.1 Ceratopteris richardii | reverse complement strand
CCAGTCATGTACAACATTAATTCCAGCAATCTTCCATATTGACAAAACATGAACATACCACAACTTAATCATACAAATGATGAGAAAAAGATAGAGAAAGAATAGACGACATGTGTAAGGTTTTACGTAAGCCATCGCTTACTCATAGTATCATATATACCAATGTTCAATGTACAATGTGGGAGCGAAATTCTCAACCACTCTATGTGATGAGAAATAGATGAATGTGTGAATGTACAATGTAACAAACATATTCAGATGTATGGGCAGTAATCTGAATATACATGAGATGTGTGACCTTATAGGTTATAGAAGAGTGAATATGAGTGACTGAAAGAGGAAGGATCAGTGTGAAACTGATAGTCAACAAACCCTCATCTGAACTTAGGCTATGGAGGACCCTAAGTCAGATACGTGTGTGAAAAGATCACATACTTAAAAAGTAGCATAGAAATGCTAACAAGTTTGTTGTCGGAAATCCTCAAACTCATGTGAACACACCTTCTCAAACACCTCATCAAAATATGCATAAAGCATATACGTACTGTTTCTCTTGTACCTATGCTGAATAGGACTCCTCCTGATATGAACGCTACTGCCTCCATAAAATTCAAGTAGTACTTGTGTGCATAAAGAGAATATGTACCTGAATACTTAACATAAGATGTAAATCTTATGTTAAACACCATCCAATGTCTTTGAAGTAGCCCGACATCTTCTTGTAGAAGACAATCTTCAACCTAATATCTTCTTGTAGAAGATAATCTTCAAATACACCATGTAGATGGCACCATCCAATGTCTTTGAAGTAGCCCGACATCTTCTTATAGAAGACAATCTTCAACCTAATATCTTCTTGTAGAAGACAATCTTCAAATACACCATGTAGATGGTCGATCCTCACCATCAAGCTGCTAGTGACCAAGTCTTCTTGCCATGAACAAGAGATAACCTCCTCTCCATGAGGTAGAGTGTGAGCACATCCTTCATCTTCTCCAAGAAGAATCACCAAGAAGAACTCCATAGCTGCTCCTCAACATGCTTCAAGTTAGCACCATGGCTGCCCCATGTGCTAGACGAAACACCACCTCTACTGAGGTCCAAGCTCTCCAAAGCTTGTGTTGAAGTTGGTGAAGGATGAATACAAGTGAACCCAATGGCTTCTTTTATAGTATTGTTTGTATATTGAAAAGCACCATGAAAAGCAAAAGACTCCACGATCGCTACGTGATAATAAAGCTGAGTAAAATAGCGATCGCTATAGAAAATAAAACTCCATCGTTCGTCCATCATTGCGAAAAAATCGGATGTTAATAAAACAACTAAAAACTTCCGCCACGCGATCTGCCGATTAGGAGTTTTGATCTCGGGTCATTGGCATGAGAGGTTGATGAACTAACCACGCTGCCCGTCGTCCTTTCTTGTATAAGGGATGAGGACTTATACACATCCTGTGTACGCCCGTCGTCATTTTCTCTTAGAGGACTAAGACTGAGTTCATTAGATGCTATATGATCTGACCAAAAAGATTTTTAAGGACATTGTTTGACCAATAGGATATTGATTCCAACACAATCATCGCTGTTCTTTGCATCTCCTTCAAATCTGCAAATCTGAGATGCCCAAATCATTGGTGCCATAACGTGCTTACATCTATATCTTCTGTAGCACTTAAGGCACTTAACTCATACAGGTTATCACGTCGTATGCCTTTATCTAGTACATTACCTGATGAATCCATGATTTTTGCACCACTTTTACTCAAGTGATCTTCGAGTCCACGATCTGTTATTGCAGAAATTGACAACAAATTTCTTTTAAGTGTAGGTACATAGAGAACATCGGATAACTTTTTCGCAACACCTAGAGAAGTGATAAAAGAGATGGTTCAAGTTCCTAGACAATTGGAGTCATTTCCCACCACTACATTGATGGATTCCTGCAGAGGCACTAGGGAACTATACCAATCCTTTTTATTGGTCGTATGGCGAGAAGATCCACTATCTAACATCCATGGTTCATCAACATGATCTTGAGCAGATGAGCATACCTCTTCAATAGCTACCCATAGTTCCAGATCTGTGTTGTTTGCAGATTCTTTGTTCTTCCACGATGATTTTATAGTCCCATTCCATTCATTAGCTTGCTTCTTTCTGCAATCCTTGATGGCATGGCCTTTCTTTTCACAATAGAAGCGTTTCCCTCTGAACTTTTTCTTCTTTGGCTTTTTTTTTGATCCATCAGAAGAGCCTTTACCTTTTGCATTTGCTGAGAATGCAGCATCACTTGTACTTTGTCGATTCTTCAACCACATCTCTTCTTCTAAAAGCATAGCACAAAACTCTTCAAATGTAAGGGGATTTGGTCTTACTTGAGTGTTAAGGGTTGTTACTAATCCATCATACTTTGCTCGAAGAACACATACACATCTTCGAGCTAGCTCTTCTAGTGTTATAACAACACCAACTACAGCCAATTGATCTTGAAGATGTTTTATCCATTTGATAAAATCTTCAACCTTTTTAGAATCAAAATGCTTTTCATTCGCCAATTGATTTTCTAAATTCTCTATCCTAGTGTGGTTCTTGGTCTCATATGGACAAGCCAATATGCCCCAAGCCTCATGTGCTTTAGTATTATGTTGAACTAAAGTAAGCACAGAATCACTTACACTAGTGACAATTGCACATAATGCATCAGCATTCCACCTCTTCCAAGCTCGTAGAAGGTATGGATTTGGCTGAATCATCAATCTTGAATTTGCTGGATCTTCAACTTGTATAGGCTCTAGATCCAATCCCATCGGTCTTGTGACAGTGTCAAGTAATTCATAGGAGTCCAAAACTGCAAAAATTTTGAACTTCCAGAGTGTATAGTTGGTTCCATCCAGCTTCCCTTCAGCGAATGCAAGTGGGCGAATTCGAATAGGTGCAGCATTAACATTAGTTGAAGCACCAAGACGAGTTTTCGACGATGAAGCCATCATGTAATCACTCGAATAATCTACTAATATTCTAGTCTGCTAATAGGCTAAAATAGTGATACTTCTCAAGCTATTCGAACCTTACGGCTCTAATACCATGTAAGACAATAGTTACGCAATATAACATAGGAGCATTAGCAGAGAAGATAACAGATATAGGAGAATCTCAACAATTTTCTACTAGCAGCAAGTACAAAGATGATGGCATTGTCCACCCGTGCGCTCTCAAGGTAGAGCTTAAATGGTGATCTAAACAACTCTAGATAGGGAGATACAAGGTAGAGGTATGCTGGCTCAATTCGATGTCTCAGGTAGTGCAGAAGTCATGTATATATAGGATCATGGGTGGCCTTCCATGGACGGCTATACATGGGTGATAGAGCGTGGGAGGCCACCACCCGCATAATTGCCATACACGGCTTAGACTAGTTGAACCGACTTAACAAATATAAATGATTTCTGACTCTGACAGGGGATATTCCATGGAATATTCCCTTTATCGTCACGTCGGGGGTGATGCCCCTCGACCCCCACCAGGGGGCCCACTGGCCCCCTGGGACCCCACATCCAGGTGGCCCATTGGCCCCCTTGGACCCCACAGCCGGAGCTACTCACCTCTGCCCCGGACCCCACAATTGAGGACCCTAGTAACTCCCGTTCCTTACAATACCTTACATGGTCCAATATGACCATCCAACATACAAGTTGGGATTCCCATCAATTGGGTAATGCACACTTGGCTTCTCCTCATAATGGGGGCCTTACAAAATGTGCATACAATCATGAGGGGTAGACATTGATCATATACTAACAGAACTTCCATATGCAACCTTGAAGCATAGATGGCCTCACAGGCGCACTCACAAAAACCTCTGTTTAATCAAATGAATGATTCTTTGAACTCTTGAGGACTCAATCTAAGATATTTTTCACACACAAATTAAACTCCATGACCTTATTGATTCAAGTTACCTCACCCATAATGCTCACTCCTACTGTGAGACCAATGCCTCAAAGTCAGAATAGTTAGTGCCTTCACTAGGCATGCACATAGAGACCACTATTCACTCTTGGAGCAATTCCTCTCAGAAGATGCAAAGTTTGGACATGAGTTTCAAGAAAAATTAAGGAGACAATAATAGCTTTCTAAGAAACCAGACATCACAACAAATTAGTACTATTGGATAAGTAAACTCTGCTCAACAGAAAGCTACCTAGCTCCTACACAGAAATCTTTGAGCTAGCTATGACTACTCAGAGTCTACATAAATCACTCAAGCAATCACAGTGCTTGCAAAGCAAGGGGTGTATTATAATATTTAAATTCTATGAGATCTTACATTCAAGATACAAGATTCAAAGTTCAATGTGTGTGGGTATTAACTTGAAAAAATTCTCTATATGATAGGGACCTCCTTTCCTAAATTATGGGCTTTATTGCACCTAAATTTGATACATGGCTTTTGACTACTTATATCAGAGGGCTTTCAAATTTAATTTTGAACTTAAGTCTTCATGCTTGATGTCTTTCTTCTCAAGGCTCTAAGTGGCATCTATCCAAAGGTCCAAGAGGTACTAAGGTTGATGTTTGAATTGTAACATGTGTATGTTTCTATCTGTACATGCATGTGTGTATATACATGTATATTATGTCTATATGTGTGTATGTATGGATGTATGCATGATATAGGTATGTATGATATGTACATATGTATGCATGTATATATCAATATATGCATATATGTATATATGTATGTATGCATATATGCATGTATGTGTGTATGTATGTTGCATGTATGCATATTTGTATGTATGTATGTATGTATGTATGTATGTATGCATGCATGTATGTATGTATGTATGTATGTATGTATGTATGTATGTATGTATGTATGCATGCATGTATGTATGTATGCATGCATGTATGTATGTATGTATGCATGCATGCATGCATGCATGTATGTATGTATGTATGTATGTATCTGTGTGTGTATGTATGTATGTATGTATGTATGTATGTATGTATGTGTGTGTATGTATGTGTGTGTATGTATGTGAGTATGCATGAATGCATGGATGTATGTTTGTGTGTTTCTATGTGTATCCAAGATAGATTTTATGGGAACTTAGACACATGTTGATTATTGTAGCTGAGGCATAAGGGAAAAAGAAGTACCCATGTGAGTATCGAGTTATTTTTGTAAATCTTATCTAAAGATGTTCGTATTGATCATGCTATCAATATAGACATTCCCATCAATGTAGGCAAGCTTTTATCAATGTCTATATTGACATTCACATTGGCACATATTGAAATACCTATGGTACTTATGGTCGTTTCAACAAGATTGGCAATATTTTGGATCAAATAATTATCAATGTAAAGATCAAAGCTGAACAATGTGTTATGTTGTGCACTCTTCCCTAATATTTGTTCCAAGTTGGCTTATCTTCAACACAATGAATAATCAAACTAAAAAGGAAGTGAGATTAATAATGGTATGTATGCATAATATGCAAAAACATACATACACATATGATATAGATGTTGACTAATTTATTGATAAACATCATAAGTTTTACAAATACGCTACCCAATAAGCATTCATTATACATAATAGAAGTTTTAGTGCAACACGGGGGAGACATAGATAATTACCATTCACAGACACCCCTAGATTAGATAATGAAGCACATAGGCCTGGTAAAATATGGAAGGTATTGGAGGGATGACTTAGCATTTTCATATGTAAATAGAGCATCCAAATAATGGAAAGAACAAATCAAATATAACATCTACTGATAGTTATACCAGAGTCTTGATTAAGAAAAGCCAAAATTAGACCACCCAAACCATAAGGACATTGAGACGATTTTCAAGGAAAGCCATGTCAATCAGTTGATTTTCTATCATATTATAGAAAGAGAAAGATAACCCCGTTATTAATATGCTTAAAGCCATGTCATTCCCGAATATATGTAAATTTTCCCATGCTTTACTATCTTTCCAAGAAAATATCCTACATGTCCTAAAACCTTCAATTCTTTTATCGTGCCCACTTTTCTTCTATTCGTTACCGCAAATTCAAGGAACCCAATTTCACTTTTTCTCTTATTTCACTGTTTCTCCTATCACCTATGTTCAACTCATTCTCTTTTGTGAAGTTTACTGCTCATGGGCCGAAACTGTTGAGATGTCCAGAAAGTAAAGTTCGGTAATTCTGAATTGCCTTTCTTTGTTTATGCGTTTTCTCTTACTTTCTTCACGCTTATAACTGCATGTATTTGTCCACATGTATTTATCCTTTATAACTGTCCGCTTCCTATTTGCTACCTTGTTCCCTTGCTAAACAGATGTGCCTACAGTATTGATTATATGTATGTATATGTGTTTATATATATGTATGTATGTATCTATCTATCTATCTAAACACTCTCTGGCATACTCTTCAAGTACTTCGTTGATTGATATATGTTCAAGAATCATATCATCCAAAAGGCCTGTAACCGTATCACTTCAAATGGTCCTCTAAAGTTCCAACATTTATTTCCTCAGATTTTTAATAAGGAAGTGCATTACTAAGATGCTTACATTTATTATAGATTGACTCTTCCTCACTGTGTTTGCAAGTAACTCCCAGACATGCATACATTCTCGATGCAATTTGCTGACAAAATTGAATTGCAGATTTGAATTAGCGCAAATCATGAGTACGTCCTCTTCATATCAAAAATCTTTTCTGAATACTTTCACCAATTGATTTAATACTCTGAACAAGCTTTCCACCCCTGGAAACCAACCGAGTACCTGTGCTAAGGTATGAGTACTAACCTTGCTGTTGCAGCGAATGGTCCTCCATGTTTACAACATTTATCTCCACATACGATGAATGCATTATAATGTCTTGCTTGTACGATGCTTTATCAGCATAACATTATTAATGAAGAAGTGCGAAAGAAATACTAGCATCGCCTTAGAAGCAGACAACAAAAAATGCATGACCTGCACATGAAAGTCTTCTTCACAATTTCAGATAATTTCTCCTGCAATGTTCCAAAATCTCATATCATCATGAACGAGGTTAGTATACCTTGCTTATAAATGTGTCATCAACCTCACATTATAAACGGACACGTGCAGTAGGAGAATGTCGTGCTTGCATGAATGGTAAGCAGCAAATCATTTATGCATGCACTTCATATTAAACTCTTCTTCAGATATTCTTAATTGATCCTACCATGTTCAGAAATAAGATTATGCCCGAGGTTTCTAAGATTTTGTACTGCATATTAATCTACATAATGACCACACTCCTTTCCTCGTAAGGCTTTAGTGAAGTAGCAGAATATCCGGCATATACTGTTTTCTTTTTCTTAATCGACATCAGTCCTTCATGGGACACAAGCTTTCTTATCCAGCACTTACCTATCTACTTTCTTGTGTGTAACATGCGTAATCACATGCAATATAACGGAACACGACAACGTTGCAGAAAGTGACGTGACCTTCGTTTATCGATTGACTTCCTGTGCTTCAAAAGCCTTTTCCACCTCTGCGTCTGCGCGTAATATGGACCTTGGATCCAACTCAGAATCTTAAACTGTGCAACAGCAGATGCCCTCAACAGAAGTAATATGGACCATCTCATGGGGAACACCTGTCAAGCGGAAGATTCCACCATATGGATGTGTGTGTGTGTGGGGAGAGAGAGAGAGAGAGAGAAAGGACACGTTTTCCTAAGCGGGCATTGGGCAGCAACCCATTTCGAAAAAAACGGACCCCTGAAACCGAAAGAACTCGATGGGGGTCACGGGAACTCCTTTTGATCATTCCGTCACCCAAAAGGAAGCGCAACAGCAGAGAAACAGCGCGCTTCCATGAGGGTCGTCTAACCTTTCACGGATTGAAGCATCTCTCTCTCACATGAGTGTGCTTTCTACGTACGAAGAAACGACATTCAGGGAGGAGATGAGGTGACGAGAAGGGGGAAAGCTGACTAGAAGAAAGCAGCGGAGAGCCTGCGGATGATATGATTGGCGAACTCATGTGGACTCAACCACACACGCACATTGTATATAGTTGCAACTTGTATTCCACACACGCACATTGTATATAGTTGCAACTTGCATATGAATAATACACAAGGAAAGGTGGAGATGAAGGGCAGATGAGATACAAATAATGGTCATGGATGGTTAGTACAAAGGAAATCAAAACAATTTTACTGTTATTTAGCTTCGAGCTCTGCAATCCTTTTTCAGAGTGCATCTTTTCTGCACCAAAGTGTGGGTACAATGTACATATATATGTGTAAGGATGCTAGTTCAATATATGTATAAGGATGCTAGTTCTAGTTCAAGACAACATTCATGCCCTCTCCATCAAGAGCATACATATGGAATTGTTGTCAGGATCTTGCTCACGCACATACAGAGATTACGTATGCAGAAAACACACAGAGAATAGACGCAACAAGAGACGAGACAGTATGCAATATTGGGTGCAATCTCCCCCCATGCACTCTGTTCCGACAGTCCACAGAGTGCATGTATTTATAGGAACTTTTGATTACGTCGAAAAGAGTGGTTACATGAGAGCGGCTTCGAAAAGCAAGCGTGAAACTAAAAGTTGGTAGCGTTTATAGAAAGCCATTGCTTTCAATAACAGAAACTGCGGTATACAACGACCCTTATTCTAACCATTACTTTTCTAACTGTTTCTAACAATAAAACCTTCTACGCAGGTTTATTTACAAAATAAATAATTATTCCGATTATTGATATCCGCCCTTTCACGCCTTGCACGCTCCTCACGAACCTTCAGTTGCTATATCAAAAACATCAAAACACATTAATACATCAATAATATAACACTTTAACAATGCATTGTTCAATAATAATTTAACACTCCAACAATGCATTGTTCAACATATTCCATGTTACAATCCAACAATGCATTGGGCAACATATTCCATGTTACAATCCAACAATGCATTGGCCAACATATTCCATGTTACAATCCAACAATGCATTGGCCAACATATTCCATGTTACAATCCAACAATGCATTGTTCAACATATTCCATAACAATGCATTGGCCAACATATTCCATGTTACAATCCAACAATGCATTGTTCAACATATTCCATAAGTTATAACATGCCCCTGAGTTGAAAAAGCAACTGACCTCAGTTGATAAAATAATAAACATGGATGGCCAGTCACATGTTTCATCACTGAATAAAAAGAATAGGCATGTGCCATGTAAAAATACATGCATGGAAATGTTCTTGGAGCTGTTACATTAATGTGTTTGTGTATGATATGTAGAAATTAAGTGGTCATAACGAGGTGTTAATTGTGTTTTATTATCCATTGACATTCTTCAATAGAGTGATTTTTGTACTTAACCAAATATCGATGATATTGAGTACCTGTGCGTGTAGTAGTGACATCATGATCAATGATTTTCTTAGGAACTAAGATTTCATATTGTTCTTCAATTAAAGGAGGGTCATCAAGAACTAGAGCAAGTGGTACAGTTCCTTTAAATGGTTTAAGTAAACTAATATGAAAAGAGTTATGAATAGTCCAATGGGATGGAATATCTAATCGAAATGAATTATCATTAATTTTTCTATAATGCGAAATGGTCCATAATAGCGTGGTGCAAGTTTAATTTTAGGATGCTGCAAAATATTTTTGAGACGTCTTTTAATGATACGCAACCATATAAAATCATTTTCCTTGAATTCTTTGGCTAATCGTTTAGTATTAATAGTACGTGTATATCGCTCTTGACTTTTCCTAATGTGCTCGTGACCATCATGAAGTATAGAAACGTGAACTTGAGCAATAGAATCAGCCATCGGAATGTCGGTTTGGGTGAGGGACATGGGAGTGGGAAGCTTTTTACCAAAAACAATTTCAAAGGGTGCACGACCTGTAGTGTTGTGTGCAGTGTTATTGTAAGCGAATTGAAGCAATGGCAACTTTTCATCCCAATTACTAGGATTATCTAATGAATAACAACGCAATAAATCAAGAATAGTACTGTTTGTAGCCTCACTTTGTCCATTACTTTGAGGATGAAATGCAGAACTAAAATCTATTGTAGAGCCAAAATGTTGAAATAAGGCAACCCAAAAAATGATTACAAAATCTAACATCACGATCAGATAACATTACTTTAGGAAATCCATGATGTGGGAATATGCATTTAATGAATAATTTTGCAGCTTGAGGTGCAGTCAAAGTTTTTCTGCATGGAATGAAATATGCATATTTACTAAACCTATCAACTATTGTCCCAATCATATCATTATGTGATGAAGTGATGGGAAGACCTGTGATAAAATCCATAGAGATTTGTTCCCATGGTTCATTTGGAATGGAAAGTGGCATTAATAATCCTAATGGTTTACCATGATGACGTTTGACACGCTGACATACAATGCATTGAGAAACATAATGTGCAATATCTTTTTCCATGTGTGGCCAAAAGAAGAAATCTTTGCAAGCAGAAATGGTGCTTTGTATGCCTCTATGACCCATGTAAGATGGTTCATGCATTTCTTTAATGACAAAATCTTTAAACGCTTGGGTTATGCACAATCTATGTTGAAAATAGAGAAAACCATTATGAAATGTATAACGTTCATCAGATAAAGATGCAGCATTGTTGAAGTCATGCCATGCACGTGAAAAATAAAAATCAGATGCATAAGTGGAAACCATTTCTTGAAAAAAATGAATTTGGATGGCAGAAATATTATTCAAAACAACAGAATGCGAAGGAAAACGGCTAAGAGCATCCGCTACATCATTAGCTTTACCAGGCTGATATTGTATCATGGGGTGGAAATTTTGAATAAATGATACACATTTAAGATGCCTATCAGAGATTAAGGGCTGATTAAGACCTCAAAGCCCATAAGATAGTGTTTCCAAATTCGCAAAGCATGCACAACTACTAACAATTCTTTATCATACGTACTATAATTCTGTTCTGAGGGCTTAAGCTTTCTACTCTCAAATGCGATAGGATGGTCATTTTGCATTAAAACAGCACCTATTCCTGAACCACTAGCATCAGTATCGACATGAAAGGGTTGTGAAAAAGCAGGTAACTATAAAACAGGTGCATGTGAAAGTGCTTGTTTAAGTTTTTCAAAGGACTGTTGTTGGGTAAGTCCCCATGCAAACTTTATTTTCTTTTTCAACAACAAGGTAAGAGGCAATGCTAAATAAGAAAAATTTCGAACAAACTTCCTATAGAAACTAGCCAACCCAAGAAAAGAACGAACATCATTGACTGATTGTGGTGTAGGCCATTCTACTATAACTCTAATCTTTTTCGGATCCACATGCACACCTTCACTTGAAATAATATGTCTTAAATATTCTAGCTTACGCTGAAAGAAATAACTCTTTTTAGGATTATCATAAAGTGTGTTCTCTCGTAACAAATGAAAAATTGTTTCAAGATGCTTTTCATGTTCACTATCATTCTTACTGTAAACAAGTATATCATCAAAGAATACAAGAACAAAAGCTTGGTAATCAAGAAAAATATTGTTCATCATTCGTGCAAATATTGCAGGGGCATTAGTAAGTCTAAAGGGCATTACCATAAATTCATAATGGCCAGTTTGAGTTCTAAATGCAGTCTTAAAAATATCACTTTGTGTCATACGAATCTGATGGTAACCCGATTTAAGATCAATTTTATTAAAGACACGAGCTCCTCGTAACTTATCTAAGAGATCATCTATTTGAGGAATAGGGTATCTATTCTTGATGGTAATCTTCTTAAGGGATCTATAATCAATGCACATTCGATAAGTTTTATTTTTCTTCTCTACTAAGAGAACTGGTGCTCCAAATGGGGAAGAACTAGGCCTTATAAGTCCTTTTGTAGTAAGTCTTTTACTTGGTTTTCTATTTCCTTTTGGTGTAGTGGGCCATGTCTATAAGGTGCTTTATGAGGAGGAGAACTACCAGGGACTAAGTCTATGCTATGATCAAAGGATCCTCGAGATGGTGGTAGTTCAGAGGGATACTCAGACATAAAACAATCCTTATAAATACTCATGAAAGGTTCATATGCATCAGGAAGTGTATGAGTATAATCATTGATGACATTGACAAAAACAATGCATGAGTTGAATCCTTTCCTAAATGCACGCTTTACTTGAGTGTGACTAATCAATGGAAATGGCTGGAAATCATGTCGTGCAGACAAAGTAATGATTTGACCTTTGAATTCAAACTTAAAGGTATGTGTATGGTAGTCAATACGTGGGTTATAATGGTGACGAAAAGGCATACCTAATATAACATCGTAAGATTGCAAAGGTGCAATTGAAAATGTCCGTGAATCAACATATGGGCCTATGCTACTCGTAACATCTAGCACTTCTCGTTTTACATTATAACGACTACCTTGAAATGCAGCTTTCACTTTATACAAGGAAGGAAACGTTTGTAATTGAAGTTCTTGTACTAATAAATGTGAAATGAAGTCATGTGAACTACCATCGTCATGTAGAATTTTAACTACTTTATTATTTATGGTACCCTGCATGTAATGTAGAGAGTGAAGAGAGATATCGTTACCCAAGTTACTTAAGTCCTTCTCCAATGATTCCTCTGTCCAAACAGGAGGAATTTCTTCATTATGGACCTCCATGTTATGCAATTGAGCTGTAGCTGGTTTCATGTGAAGGGGTCGAAATCTACACCTTATTTTTGTATGTCTAGGTTTACCACAATTCCAACAAGTGAGTCATGGTCGCTTCTGTTGGGCATTCACCACGGAAGTTTGAAGGGTAGGTGGTTTGGTTGGTTGGAGAGATTAAGCAATAGGTGGAGTTGAGTAATTGGATTGTGGAGGACAAGGAAAACTAGGGTAAGATGGGGCATTAAAAGTACGCTTCATAGGAAATGTAGGTTTAAGATAAAGTGGTCGTTGGCGTGGTTGTTGGAGACGGATTGACTTGGTTATGGACTGGAATTCTTTTTTTGCATCATAGGCGAAAGATATAGCCTCACTGAGGGTTGTAGGCAGTAGGGTGTGAAGCTTCGCTTGGATTCCCACTTCCAAACCATCTTCATATTTTTGCTGCAAGATATCCTCTGGTACTTCTTCAAGCATTCTAACAAGTAGTAAATTTTGCCAGAACCCCTCAGTGTAAGTAGTAACCGTATCACCCTCCTTCCATGTAAGGGTCGTCCATGTAGGTCGCACATGCAAATGGTATTGAGGAGGAAGAAAAGAATCCTTCACTTTCTCTTGGAAAGCCTTCCACGTTGTTGGACGCTCAGTACTGTGCCGCAGGACATTCCACCAAAGTTGAGCTTTACCTACTAAATAGTTAGTGGCAAATTTAACTTTTTCACTTTCAGCATACATCTCGTCAGTATAAAAACCATCAAACTCTGACAGCCAAGAAAGGACTAAAGGCCCATCCTTTCGGCCATCAAATTGTAGAAACTGGTAGTTTCTAGTACCAATCTTCAAATGAGTAACATCAGATTGGGCAGAAACAATAGCTTTTACTACTCTCGTAAGGTTGTCCTCCTCAATTTGTATCTGCTGGAGCACTTCATCACATTGTCGGATCTCATTCTGAGCTCCTCGAAGCTCATGCCTCAAAAGCTCTAGTTGTTGTTCAAGTGTTGCCTCAGGTAGAGGTGAATTACTATAATCCTCCATGGTGCTCTTGGACCCTTAAGCTAGTTCTTTCCTCTCGGGATGTACCCTCAAGAAATGTACCTTAGCAGTGTGTACCCTATCTAGATATACCCTCATGTACCCTGACAGGATGTAGCCTATCTGGATGTACCCTGGTGTACCCTGAGAAGTGTACCCTCAGAGTGTACCCTGAAAAGATGTATCCTGAGACGCGCCGCGTCGCATCACACCGTGCCGCCTTGAAACTGCAAGTTATGTTAAATATAAGAGGAAAGAACTTGAGTGACAACTCCAAGAAATGGTGGAGTTGTTAAAGTACTTCCCTTGAAAGTAGGAGGTTGTGGGTTCAAATCCTCCTACCTTAGGGAATCTAAACCTCTCTATTGCCACTCAAAATTAAAATTGCCTCGCGCGTAGCCAACAGTCGCCAAGGGAGCCTTGGGTGCCAATGTTCCCAATGTATTGCCTAAGTTATTGCCTAAGTTCTTTGCCTTAGTTGACACCTTGGAGTAAGCCGAAGGAGTAAACGTAGTTGTAAACGTAGGAGCAAACATAGGTGAAAACGTAGGTGAAAACGTAGGTTCTAGTTCTGGAACTGGAACAGAAACAGAAACAAAAACCGAAGATGAAGACGAAGACGAAGATGGAGATGGAATCGGAATCAGAATCGCAGCCGAAGGAATAAACGTAGGTGTAAACTTAGGAGCAAACATAGGTGAAAACGTAGGTGAAAACGTAGGTGAAAACGTAGGTGAAAATGTAGGTTCTGGTTCTGGAACTGCAACAGAAACAGAAATAGAAACCGAAGACGAAGACGGAGATGGAATCGGAATCAGAATCGCGAACAGAGAACAGAACCCTCTGTATTGACGCGTGCAGAGCTCTGATACCACTGTTGTCAGGATCTTGTGCACGCGCATACAAAGATTATGTATGCAGAAAACACACAGAGAATAGAGGCAACAAGAGACGAGACAGTACGCAATATTGGGTGCAATCTCCCCCCATGCACTCTGTTCCGACAGTCCACAGAGTGCATGTATTTATAGGAACTTTTGATTACGTCGAAAAGAGTGGTTACATGAGAGCGGCTTCGAAAAGCCAGCGTGAAACTAAAAGTTGGTAACGTTTACAGAAAGCCATTGCTTTCAATAATAGAAACTGCGGTCTACAACGACCCTTATTCTAACCATTACTTTTCTAACTGTTTCTAACAATAGAACCTTCTACGCAAGTTTATTTACAAAATAAATAATTATTCGAATTATTGATATCCACCCTTTCACGCCTTGCACGCTCCTCACGAACCTTCAGCTGCTATATCGAAAACATCAAAACATATTAATACATCAATAATATAACACTTTAATGATGCATTGTTCAATAATAATTTAACACTCCAACAATGCATTGTTCAACATATTCCATGTTACAATCCAACAATGCATTGGCCAACATATTCCATGTTACAATCCAACAATGCATTGGCCAACATATTCCATGTTACAATCCAACAATGCATTGTTCAACATATTCCATAACAATGCATTGGCCAACATATTCCATGTTACAATCCAACAATGCATTGTTCAACATATTCCATAAGTTATAACAGGAATGATGAACATGTATACCTTAATCCTCTAGGATGAGGGGTGATTTCTAGTACCTCTCTAGATCTTTCATCCATAGTTTTCGACTAGGAAGATTTCTCCCAAATTTTAGAGATCATCTCACACAACAATCTATGTCACATCTTCAATTAGATAGCCTTTTCCAATTGATTTTATATTTATATTACTCTTATTCTTTTAGAAAATATCTTCTTGTATTTTCTTATGCGTTTGTTTTTGTATTTATTATCTTTGGCTCATAAGATTGAATAGATGTAAAGTTATGAAGGCATATATATATATATATATATATATATATATATATAAGGTGTGTTATATCTGTGATATGGTCAGTCCCTACTAGCATCCTAGAGTCATAACTCACTTGCATGTTCTAAAGATATCTCAATAGTAAGGTCAGTTTCAATGCTTGCCTTCACTAGTTCCTCACTTTCTCTTTTTGTAACTCTTCGTTTAGAAGCCACTTGAAAAAATTCTTTATACTTTTTTTCAATGAGTAGAGGCATTAAGTTTTATATAGGAAAGTCATAATTTTAGAGTACTATCTTTCTTTTGTAAATGTGGAAAGAGCATTGGATGTGGAAAGAGCATTGGATAAAACAAACGGCATCCCCAAAACTCTTAATCAACATTTCTAGTCATGAATGTAGTCTTGTGTACATATTCTACGGTTGTTCTGACTTGATGGTACCTTGATCTAAGGTATGGCTTAGCAAAGTTTTGTTTTTTGTGTAACTAATAAAATAGATCAATGGACTCTCTCATGAATCCAATTTTTTCTTAGTGAGATGTATTTGTGATGGCCATGGTGAATTTCTAAGCCTAGTAAATACTTCTAAATATTATGAGCTTATCCCTCAACTTTGGACCAGGAAAACTCTAAACAAATGAAGAATAGGACTTGAGGGTTGCATGCAAGTCATAAATGTGTGTTTTAGGCACCCGTAAAGGGGTTATCTTTGAAAGCTAGAGATATGTCTCATGCCATTTGGAAGATTCTTTACGGAAAATTTGAATTGGTAACCTACATGTAGAGGATCCAAAGACAATAAAAAGTGATTTCGTCAACCACAAGAGTGATTAATAGCCATCCATGATTTTCCCAAAAAGGCCTTAACGAAGAAACCAATAGAAGGTAGTCTACTAGGGAAATTGCTTAATTGCTTAAGAAAATGTTTTACATAAAACTGATTTTCAAGACCATGAACCCAGGGATAAAGTGTATCAAATCATAAATGTGAGACGTAAATACTAAAGTCAAAGAGGAACATCCCACTTTGCACTCAAAACGCTTAAGAACCAGCCAACAATTTCCCTAAATAAGTATAGCCAAGGAAAACGCTCAGCTATTTGTGAAAGACAGACACTATAAGTTGGCACTAAAAACTTGTAGAAGCTCAATTACTAAGAACAAGGGATTAAACTAAACTTAAAGATAAAAAGCAACACCAAAGATTGCACTCCAATGAAGTATTTTGATGATCATGCACCACAATGGACTCTTCTTCTCGAACATTCCAAGACGATATCTTCGCAATAGAAAACCAAGCTTGAGATGCCACACAAAGTACTCTTCAACAAGGGTGCAGAATACACAAAAACCACACAATACACAGATCATGAACATATATTTCTTAGGTCACACAAATGCAATCAAACTTATAGTATATGGCTGACCATGCCACTATAGGATTTATTAAGCAACATATACAAGTGTCCGGTGGCCATTTGTGTTGGTGCAAATCCAGGACTTCACATTTGGCTAGACATTTAAGAAGATATGTGCAACCATTTGTTGGATCATATGAACCATAGCTTGTAATTGGTGCAGCCTCAAGTCCTAGCCATATCCCTCAAGTCCTATTCTTCATTTGTCTAGAGTTCCTAGCCAATGAAATTCCTAGCCAATGATCTTGTACAACGATGTTTATAATACATACATTTCATTGATCAACTCTATTGACTTCTCTGTTATGACTTCTCAGAATAGTGATCTTTGCTTGATCATATCTCAGTGCGTTTTTATCCATTTTGCATGATCTATAGCTTTTTGGAACTACCGCAAAGTGGACTTCATGCTATCAAATGTTCAAGGCATTTGCTTTAACCAATTGAGAGAAATCTTCCTCAAAGTGCTCTCTAGTCATTTTATGTACAATCTCTAAAAAGTCGGGGGTAAGAATCCACTTGCTAAAGTGATTTATTAGTGTATGGTTGATCATTTTAAGTAATCTCACTTGTAATCATTAGCTATTTAAGCTAATTAGAGACCCTCAAAAGGGTTTTTATCAATTGCTACTATACCGTGAGCACTGAGCAAAAGATCCAATAGGTGTGAAGACCAAAATAACAAGTTTTTGGTCACTAGCTATTTGCAAAGTAATCTGGTTTGATCTAATTGTTTGAAGCATCATCTCCAAAGTACATAGGTGCTTACTTAGTGTTATTTGCAAGCTAAGAGGGCCTACTACATATCCTTGAAGTGAAATAGGGCAAGTACAAAGTAGGCTTCGGCAGTACCTGCTCACTTCCTTGAGGTATCCATCCATCTCTTCCAACAGTGGTATCAAAGCAAGTTGAGGTAAAATGGGAGATGGTTTCCCTTCTTTTATTGATAAATTGGATAGGAATAACTAGGCAACATAGTCCTTCAAGATGAAGACCTATCTACAAGGAAGGAGTCTCTATGGATACATATCAAGAGAGGAGGAGATGCCCATTTTCAAAAGCAAAGGACAACCTACAAGAGAGGAGCTTGAAAGACTCAACTCATGGTGTGCCAAAAATGCTTTAGCAAGGTCATATTTATTTAAATCTATCTTTGACTTCCTTCTTCCGCACATTAGGAATTGTAAAACATCCCAAGAGACTTGGGATACATTATCTTCATATTTTTCTTCCAACATAAGAGCAAGAAAAAAATCAACTATGAACTGAGTTTACCACTCAAAGGAAGCAACCCAAGCAAAGAATTTTAGAGTATGTGACAAATGTCAAAAGATGTGGCTGATCAATTGGCAATCATAGGAGAGGAGATTGAAGAGGAGCAAATAGTGAGACAAATAATCAATGGCATCAAAACAGATGATAAGTGGGAAGCCTTCAAAATTGCCATGGACCTTTACATGGACATGCAGATTCAAGATATTTCCACTGTCATGGGACAACTCTTTACCCATGAAGCCAAGCTCAACAAAAATGGAGAACCATCAAGAGGTAACAATTCTTCAACCCTATACAGAGATAAAGGAAAGTCTAAAGATAAGGGAAAGAGCAAAAAGGTTGAAGATGAAGGCACTAGTTCTCAAGCTAACTATACAGAGAGAGGTAGGAACTCAAGAGGAAGGGGCAGAGGAGGTAAGCAAGGTAGGGGGATACCTTTCAACTCTTTCCCATGCAATATATGTGGAATGTCTAATCACGCTACAGATGAGTGCTATAGGAACTTCAAGAATCAGAGAGGAAGAGGATATCAAAGAGTTGGTACTCACAATCAAGACGAAGATTCAACGATAATCAAAGCTATAACCATGGCTACAACCACAATTACAATAACAACTACCAAGGAGGATACAAATCAAGAAAGGACTTCAACAATTATACAGAGGATCAATAAGATTCTCTTCTTATAATGAATATGACTTCAAAACAAGGTATGAATGATGATCACCTCTTCTATATTGACTCAGGACGTTCAAACCATGTAGGAGGCAATGTAGCTCTTCATTCTAATCTTGAGGAGCCCAAGGGAAAGCACCAAGTGCAGACAAGTGATGGCACCAAGCATTCAGTGGTCAAGGTAGGAAATGTCAAAACCTCTTATGGGAATAGAAATCTGTTGAGCAGGGTTCTTTATGTACCTACTATCACTACGAATTTGATGAGTGTTGGACAGATTGTGGAACAAGGTTTGAAAGTTAGGTTAAACCCATATGGAGCTTTTGTGGAGGATCCCCAACATGGATTCAAGAGAATTGCCAAGGGAGAAAAAACATGTAGACTATTTACATTTTAGCTTGAGGACACAAGAAATATTGCACTTTACAATTACAAGGATCAAACATTGTCTGAGCTTGAGATTTGGCATAAAAGATTAGGGCATATTGGTGAGAGAACCTTGAAGAAAATATGTAGAGATCAATGTGTGCTTGGGATACCTAATGTATCCAAGCAATACATGATCTAAAAATGTGGTGCATGTCAGTTTGGTAAATCACACAGGTCACCCTTTACAAAGAAAGGCTATATGCATGAGGATTATTTGGAACTTGTCCACACAAATGTGTGGGGACCAAGCAAGGACCCTTCAATTTCAGGCTCAAGGTATTATGTGTCATTCATTGATGATTTCAGTAGGTGTGTTAGGTCGTCGGAATGGATTGTATTTTTATTTGTCATATATCGCATGCACCGAAAAGGCATAGCGAATAGTTGTAACTTTTTATCCATTAATGAAAGGGCATTATGGTGTTCTTCGGGGAGAGACGAGATCGCCAGAATGTTTGGCTGGGCGACCGTGCTGAGATGCCATGTTGCAGATTTGTAGATACCTTGAGTATTGTTATTCTGTTCTTGTCGAATTACAGTGATTCATTATTAACACAGTAACATTGTCTTAACATTAATAAGTTTGTGCGACGTTGTGATTGTTAATTTGCACGCTAATGTATTGTGTAGCAATAAGTTGTTGCCTTCAAGGATAGTTACTGCTTAGTCCAATGTTGATTTGGGAAAATTAAATAAAGGGCCTCTACACTGTTAGACCCCTATCCATCCCCAAGAACCCGAAATGGGATTAAAAGCGACTTGTCAGAAGTGCTTTTAACACTGGCGCCATCTGTGGGAAGATGGAAATAGATTGGGAATAATCAGTAAGGGAAGAACAGTATGCAAGGCAAGCAGTGGAGAATAGTAACCGCTAGTTGAAGAAGTGATATTTACCGGTTACTCATTCCGGTGAGTCCTATCCAAAGTATAGGAGAGATCAACATCCCTGGGCAATTCCAAATTTATTAGGGACACCCCCAGGTGGGAGAAGTCAGGCCAATTAAGTCGAGTTGTAGAAGGATCAGAGCCAATCAGTAGTGATTCTGGTGCTAGTTCGGTGACACATGACGAGATTCTGATGAATTCTGGTGTTAGTCCGGTACTTTTTGGAGAAGGTACATTGACTTTTGCGTGTACAGAGACACAGTGCGGAGTTAGTCCAACACTATCTGGTCAGAATTTGACCATTTTCGGTGATAAAGTTGTGTTACTAAGTGAGACCGTTTTCGGTGAAAGGGTAACTTGATTCGGTGAAAGTTTGACAACTTTTGGTGGAAGTTCAGCATCACTCAGTGGCAATTTGAAGTTTTTCGGTGACACTGCGATGTTACCTAGTGGACCCCTATTACGTTCACCACTTTTGGGTACGAACCTACCTAATTTCAACACCAAAGCTGAGGAAAGGCTACTAGATTGGGAGTTAAGTAAGAGGTTCAATGACATTTTTGAACCATGGCACAACCATATTTAGGCACTCCACTTTTTTCCACAATAACCATGGCATCCACATTCCCACCCCCATTCCCCATTCCGTTTGCATCTACCCCCCACTACATCTTCACTTAGCACACCATTAATATTATCACCCATTGTAATACTGCATTCCGACAAATGTTCACATGCATGACTCAAGTGAGAGATGAATTTACATCTCTTGGAAATAATTACGGACGTTGCAGTAGACATGAATGATCTACAGTTGCAGCTTAATTCATTGTCGATCGAGAATGCCTCATTGAACACCTGCTACCAAGAGCTACGCGAGGCATACCATAAACTGGAACTAGAAAGTGAAGAAAAGACTAAAGAGGCCATCACTGACCTTGACAACTTGTTAAAGGCGCAGACTATTCGCAATGCGATGCTCACTAGGAACATGGGCTTACTTAGACGCCACTTGGTAGCAGCAAAAGAAGAAAACCAGCATTTACAAGAACAAAACAGAGAGAATTTAGAAGCTGCTCTTGATCAGCCAAACCAACCATTAAGCCCCAGACGGTTCAAGGTTGTGCCCTTAGAATCTATGAAAATTTTGCTAGATGATCATGTCAGATTGTTAGATGAGTACGATAGCCTGAATGAGGAATATCAGAAGCTGAAAGAAGATCATAAATTACTCCAGTTAAGAGCACCAATAGAACAAGGACTACCAGGTCTTGCGGACCCTTCTCCTGAGATCTTAGAGGAACTCAATGCTTTACGGGCTCAGATATCAACTCTTGAATCACGGATAGCTGTATATGAAGCAGGACCCAGGCCAAAATCCCCATCGGAACTACCAGCAGAGGAAGAAATAGTGACCATTTCGGTGGAAGAAACTTTTGAAGAAGCATATGAACCCCAACCCATCCCAGGCGGATGTGTCACGGCTGAAGGCCAGACGACTTTCGAACTTCCAACTCCCGCATGGATGAAGACGATTGAAGAACTTGGAACAACCCACTCCGCAAGGGTAGAGGCGTAGTTACACGCAATGGTAATGATAGAAGAAAGAATTTTACAGTCCCCATACTTTGCTCATTTGGCCCTGCGCAGATACATATCTGGGCATGAGCTACAATACAAGCCTTACTTTATGTTAATGGCCGAATATCGGCTAGCCATAGAAAAAGAAACAGGCAATAAACCCTCTCACATGACCCAATTTGAGCTAGAAGATTTTCCACTGGATGCGCAACAAGGAGAAATCTATCAACCAGATTGGCATAAAGATTTATTACAGGCATATCCAGAGATGATGAGTACTTGGGTAAGGCACCACTACACTTAAAATACAACCCATGTTGGGGACCAGTGCCACATCGCTGCTCCTGGAAGGCAATTGCTATTAAAGTATAGAACAACAAGCAATGCCAGGATTGGCTCAAGTATCCATATTTCAGGCCACCCACAGGACCACCAACCGTTGGATACATGATGGCAACGATTCGCCACTCGCTCCCTCACTTGAAACATATGGATGATGTAGCAGCACACATGACTGTCAAAATCTTTGACATGATGCAAATGGTATTCAATGTCTTCCGTCGCGTCAAGGCACCACATGTAAATAACCCTGGCTTTTGAGCATGGCAATATCGATTTAGCTTATGACATGAGCACAACACCATCGCTCCGGGTGTGTTACGACTGGCACTGTCGAATTAAATACTTACCGACGTGCTACAAGCAGACCTTCGAAGAGATGTTCACAATCGATTTCTAGGAATATCATTCAGAAGTGTTCATCAATAGGCCTAACACCTCTTGCAATTATTTGCCTGCAAAAGATGGTATATTCCATGCACTATCGACTCCCACCATCCGATGAACCGCAACCCATTGATTGGGAGAAACTCGAGGCAGACCTCGCCCAAGGAATTCCCATATCAGAACACACCCTTGCTCAGGAACTACTCCAAAATTATATCCGACAGACTGCACAACAAGGTTATGTCAAGGACGATAGAAGCGAGAGGGAGGGGGGTGTTGGTAGTAGCCAAGGGCATAGAAGATGCGGAAGCATGTGAAGACAGGGCAGGACGAAGCAGGGAGTCATTCGAATCATTTTCTAAAGATTTATGTTTTATAAATACTTTTCAAAACCTCCAACAGTGATTTTCATCACTTTTGTAACATATGTAATATAGAAAAACCCTTTTTGTAATCTATAGCTCCATTTTGTGCAATCCGAGGAGTCCTCAAGCTTGAGGAGCTTAAGTAGAATGAGCGTACCAATTTTGGTTATTTTTAGACACCATTTACCCTTTCAAATAGCATCTAGAACCTATTTTTTAACTATGCCGACCAGTAGATGTGAAACCGATCAAAACTAGTCTAAAATCTATAAAAAGAGCTAGAGAGCTCATTTTTTAGGTTAGCTTATTTGAGTAGAGAAGAGCTTAGAGCTATCTTGAGTTTGTAAGAGTGTTCTTGGGTAATAGAGTTGATTTCGGACCTTCCATTATGTTTTGCTTGTCTCTTTGTTGTGTGTGTGTATGTGTGTGTGCATCTCTATGCTTCTCACCTTCACTCTCACTACATCTCACGTTCACGATCTTCATATCACTCCTATCTCTTCCACGGATTGACAGTAAGGAGGTGGAGCTTCTTAACGTGGTTCTCACCATTGTGCTAGAACAACACAAGGCCAAGATGAAGAGGTTGGAAGACCTACCTGAATCATCCAACCAACCTCTAAGGAGATCACAAAGAGAGAGTAAGAAACCAATAAGATATGGGTATGATACTTCATTAGTTACTAAGCATTACATTTACCTTACTAGGGATTTATCACTTGAGGAACCTTCTTCGTATGAAGAAGCAAGTACCTGCAAGGCAAAATGGAAGGAAGCTATGGATGAAGAAATAGGAGCACTCCAAAAGAATGATACTTGGGAACTAGTACCCAAGAAGGCATCAATGAAGCTAATTGGTTCTAGATGGATTTACAAAATCAAGAGGAACTCAGATGGATCCATAAACACGTATAAAGCTAGACTTTTGGAGAAGCACTATCTGATGTGAATTTTAGTTTATATATCTATCTACATGGTAAAACTTTCCTACCCTTTGGCAAAGGTACTAAACCTTGAGTAGCATTCTTATGAATAGATTCCAACTCACTCTTCATGGCATGCTCCCACTTGACATGGTCCTCTGTCTACATAGGCTCTTTGTAGCAAGAAGGCTCATGAGCATCTGTTAGCATAACAAAATCCCAACCTGGAACATATCTACCAAGTGGATGTGAGATACGTGCACAACATCTCAATGCTTGTTGAACTGGAACATTTGTAGAGTGATCTAATCAGACATTCTCTTGAACATCCCTATGTGTAGCATTTTTATGCATGATAAGTGGAGGACTAGTATCCTCAAACACCACTCTTCTCACTTCAACCTCCTTGATGAGTTTTTTATGCATTATAGGCTCATTGAAAATGACATCACCACTTCAGGATCCCATAAGTCATATCCAAATTGGCATTCTTGACCATATCTAAGAAAAATGCATTTCTTTGACTTATGGAGCAGGTTTTGTCTAAGATTCTTGGGTTTATGTGTTGATATATTTAGGTAATGATGTGTGTGAACAGTCTAGGACAGCCGGGGCACTTTTTTCCCTCTTTAGGAGGTTTTTTTCCCCCTAGCTTGTATATATGCATATTGCCCTAATGGGCTACTTATCTTTGTACATATTTCTAGTGATAATACATTCAGTATTGTCTGTTGTGCTCCAAGCTTCTTCTTCTTCCTTGTGCTATTCGCCTGCTTCCACAGACGTCTAACTGCAACAATTGGTATCACAACAAGTCATTGCTTCATCTAGGGCGTTGTCTACACCTCTCTAGTTGCAGTTTGAGAATCGCACGAATTTTGGTGAGCATAGTCAACATGTTTTCAAGACCAAAACTGCTTCACTTTGTGGTGTCAAAATCAGGATCTGAGCTCGATTCGGCCTTCGAATGCAATATCAGAGTGATTGTGTAGGCTATTTTGTCTTTTTGTGCCAAAGTTATATACCAGTTTTGGTTCGCCATATAAGCATCTCAAAGTCTGCTATAGGTTTAGCAAAATTCATTTGGGCAGTTCTGTTCAACGTTTTGAGATACAGTCAATTTTTTGCATCAAGGTATTTTAGTCACCAGCCATGGTTGAAAGTAGTGATGTATTCCGTATGTTGGTTATTGAGGATAAGTTGGATTGTACGAACTAACCGCTATGGGCTTATATGATGCAACATGTATTGGTTGCAAAAGAATTGTGGAACATTGTGCAAGGTGTTGAAAAATGTCCTGTCACACTTGCAATTGTTACAAACGCAGGTATTGAAGCTGACGTAGAAGGTGTCGAAGATGATGATATTTTGCATATTCCTATTCGTGCTGCGTTTTTCGTTGTACCTACTGTATAGCAAATTTTTTGGGATGGCAGAGATGCCCAGGCACATGCGTTGATAGCTTTGTCTCTCACATTCGCTCTTGCAAAATAGCTGCAGATGCTTGGGATACTTTTACCACATTGTACCAATCTAGGAATGAGGGTCATGTTGCTTACCTCTGAAAACAGTTGGAGAGTGAGCACATGAATGAAGGTGATTCTATGGACAATTTTCTAACAAAGATCAAAGACTTGAAGGAACAGTTGATTTCTGCTGATGAAGTTATACCAGATAGCTCAGTTGTGCAGACCATTTAGGTCTTCATGATTCATATCAAAGTTTTGCTTCTTCTCTTCGGTTGATGATGAAAGGTAATCCAAATGCCTTGTTATTTGAGGAGTTAGTCTCTGTTCTATTGCAGGAAGATCAATCAAGGCAGAACAGGTCCATTATGCATGTTGCAGATCAAGCCTTCCTGGCTAGTCAAAAGGGCAAAGGAAAATGGAGCTCTTCAACTAGTAACAAAAATTTGCTAATTGTGCACAATCAAAGAGGGAAGAGAAAGATGAAAAGAAATTAGAAAAGCAAAAACTATTGTGTAAATACTGTAAAGCAAATGATCATGTCATTAAGAGCTATCCAAAAGTGGCTGCTAAAGAGGCAAAGAAGAAAGTGGTTGGAATGGTTTTGCAAAGGTGTCTACACCAAAAACAGAGTCTGCTAATCTTGTGACGGAAGAAGAATCATCTTCTCATGAGCAGTGCATGTCTACAGTAGACTCAGATGTTTGGTACTTTGATAGTGGGGCGACCAAACATATTACCTCGTAGTGCAGTTTTGTTTCTTCACTCAAGCCTGCCCCTACAGCGAATACTGTTACATGCGCCAAAAACTCCTCCTATCTTGTGATGGGAGTTGGTAAGGTCATTTTGACTATTGCTGATGGTAGTTATTTCACTGTGTCAGATGCTTTGTTTGTGTTAGGGATCAACAAAAATATGTTATCAGTTTCTGCATTAGCCAAGATTGTCTTGGTTGTGAAATTCGTTAATGACAGATGTACAGTTCATGATTTGTCAAATGGCAATGTCATTATTGCTTTTGGCATTTTATGTCATGGGCTCTATAAGCTTATAGACTATGAAAGATCTCTAAATGATTTGGCATGTGTAGTACATGATTCTTAGGCTATGTAAAATGCAAGGCTTTGGCATGCACGCTTGTTCACTTGAATTTTGCTAGTTTGTTATGCCTGTAGAAATCTGAAATGGTGTCCTCTTTGCCCAAACTTAAGGCACCTGGTAAACATGTTTGTGAAGGTTGTATTTTGGGCAAAATGCAGCGTTCCCCCTTTCCAAAAGATGGTTCAGTTCGGGCTACTCAAAAATTGCATCTTGTACATAATGATGTTTATGGTCATATGCATACACATTCTTTTGGGAAGTATCTTTACTTCATGACTTTCATTGATGATTTTTCTACGCATGCATGGGTATATCCATTGAAGGCAAAGTTTGAAGTGTTTATGTGCTTCAAACAGTTTCTAATTTTGGCTAAAAATCTATCAACATGTAAAATGGGCACCCTCCGTTCTGATCAAGGGGGGGAATATATGTCTTTTGACTTTAATGCATTGGCTGAATGTGGGATAAAAGATTAGTGTACAGTACCATATACACCTCAATAGAATGGAGTTGCTAAACAAAAGAACAGGTCACTCATGGAGATGGCGAGGTGTATGGTCAAGAGTCAGGCTTTATCACATAGTTTCTCGCTTGAGGCTATCATGTGTGCATCATATGTACTTAACAGGTGTCCCACTAAAGCACTGTAGTCTATCACTCCATATGAGGCTTGGCATGGTCCCAAGCCATCTGTCTCTCATCTACATGTTTTTTGGTTGTCTGGCATATGCATTAGTGCTTGAACAACATCGCAAAAAATTGGATGATAAAGTAGTAAAGTGTCTTTTTGTTGGGTATAGTTCTGAAAGTAAAGGCTATCGTCTGTATCATCCACAGAATAAACGCATTCTAGTTAGCTGTGATGTTTTTGTGGAAGATGCTATTCACCCATTGCTTTCATGTGTTAGGGAGACATTTGTTAGCTCCAAAGATATGTATGATACTTTACTGCCTCTTTTTATAGGTGG
Source organism: Ceratopteris richardii (assembly GCA_020310875.1). Classification (NCBI taxonomy): domain Eukaryota; kingdom Viridiplantae; phylum Streptophyta; class Polypodiopsida; order Polypodiales; family Pteridaceae; genus Ceratopteris; species Ceratopteris richardii. The sequence goes on along the minus strand of CM035406.1, from coordinate 254,748,001 downwards.
ACAGTCTAGTGTTCATCGTAATGAGGCAACTTCTCAACCTTTGCAGGTTTCATGTGATGATGCAGATATACATGATGCACTTGTTGATGAGAGAGCTGATATTGAGCAAGAGAAAACTATGCCAAAATGGTTGGATCAGACTTTGCGTGATAGCAAATTAGATGCATCTTTGTCATATCATACTCGATCAGGCTCTCATAGTGTGTCTTTTGCATGAGATTGCTATGCTATGGATACATCTAGTCTCTATGATAAGAATGAGCCAGTTTCATTTGAAGAAGCACAAAATTCAGAAAATTGGATGGTTGTTATGCAATCTAAATATGATGATATAATGAAGAATGGTACCTGGTCTTTATGTGACTTGCCTCCTGGCAAGAAGGCAATTGGCACCAAGTGGGTGTAGAAGGTGAAGCATAAACCTGATGGAACAGTTGATAGGTATAAAGCTAGGCTTGTTGCAAAGGGTTATGCGTAGAAAAGAGGCATTGATTTTGATGAAACCTTTGCTCCTACTTGCCAAATGACTATTGTTCGTAGCATCTATGAATTTGCAGATCATCATGGTTGGAATGTACATCAATTGGACATTAAAAAAAAAACATTTCTGGATCATGACTTGCATGAAGAAGTGTATGTTTTTCAGCCCCATGGCTTTGTGCAAAAAGGGCATGAAAACAAGGTGTGCAGGTTAAAGAATGCATTATATGGTTCAAAGCAAGCACCACGTGCTTGGTATGAAAAGATACATGCCTATCTGATTGCACATGGTTTTGAGAACAATCCAACTAAAAGCACCTTAAATCTTAAGTGTGCTAATGATGTGCTTCTAATCATTGTGGTGTATGTTGATGACATGCTACTCATTGGTCCTCATGACATGCATATTGCTGATTTGAGGCTGATTTGCATGCCTCATTTGAGATGTCTGATTTGGGGCATTTGCATCACTATTTGGGCATTCACTTTATGCAAGTTGATGGTGGAATGGATTTGTGTCAAACTAAACATATTGACACATTATTGTAGCATTTTGGCCTTGAAGACTATAAGCCTATTGCCATTCCTATGGAGAGAGGTTTATGATTGAGTCTTCATGATGCTTGAGATGTATTTGATGTTGTTCTCTATCAACAGGTTGTTGGATGCTTGATTTACTTATGCTTTACTCAACCAGATATTTAGTTTGCCGTCTCACAGATGAGGAGGTTTATGTGGTGCCCAAGTGTCAAGCATTGGTAGGTGGTTAAGCGCATCTTTCGCTACTTCAATGGTACTCGGCTACTTGGACTATTTTATCCCAAGCGGGAATCACTACCGTGAGATGTGCATGCTTCTTCAGATAGTGATTGGGCTTTTCAGATGGGATGGCCTTGAACTGCTCTGGGTCAATTTCTTGTGGTGAACTCTCCATTGCTGCTTCCAGGTTTTCTTCGTTCTGTTGCTGTAGTCGTTTATTTTCTTCGAGTGTTGCGGACATGTGTTTTTGTAGTAAGGCGAGGTTACGTCGAAGTTTGAGATTTTTGGTTATCTGGGCGTGTAACATATCATTGAGTTGTTGTTTTTCTTCGGTATCTGGTTGGGGTGGATTGGCAACTAACTGATCATGTTATGCCTATAAGGTATCAAACTGCTGTTGTAATAGCCTCTTCTCCTTCTCTAAATTAATGAATCTTTCCTGTAATGCTTCATGGTTTTTGAATAGGCTCGTATGCTGAGCATCTAGGTGTTGGTAATGTTGTTGTAATTAGGACATACACTGGTACAAAGTATTAAATACATTATTAACAGGAGTGGATGCTGGGAGGGTGTTGAATGCAGGAGGGTAGGGGAAAGGGAAGGGGAGTGTGTGTGCCGTGCTCGAGAAAGGTGAAGTGGGTGGTGGGGGAATGGGAGATTGTGGGAAAATGGGGGGAGGGAGAGGTGCGGAAGTGGGTGATATGTCCATGAAGTCATATGTGGATGTACAAGGGAATTGTCGGTGTGGTGATGGTAGTGAAGGTGTAAAGTGGTGTGTGCAGATGTGAATATAAACCACCAAAAAGTATGATAGGGGGAGTGGGGTTTCCAGTGGCTACGGTTAAAATTACAGTGCCAGTGTTAGTAGTCACAATCGGGTTGGTGTTGGGTTGTGCGGATTGTGAGGGTTGACTGACATTCTATGCTTCAGTATGGGAAGTGGAATCTGAAGCTGTGACAGTGGCGGTGACAGTGGTGGTAGGAGGTGAAGGTGGTGGAGTTGGAGGGGAGGGTGGTAAAGGGGGTGAAGGGGGTGCACTTGAGGTATGGACTTCATTAGTGTGATGAATGGTGTGAGCTGTGCCTGTGGTTGTGGTGCCCTGTGGTTTTGATACCAAGACATTCATTTGTTTCCCTGGTCTAGGGGGACATCTTTCGTATCTTCGCTCTGATCTTTGCGAGTGTGCGAGAGCCGTATGCAATGTCTCAGGTACCCCCAATGCATCAGCAATCATGTCAAGGGTTGCCCTCTATTGCTCGTCCACACCTTTGTCTTCCAATATCTGGTTCATCAAGGCCTTTCCTGCTACGAAGGATAGTTTGTGTTGCTTCTGGACTCGGTTGATGGTATCATACAGTTTTTTCAATTGTTTTGTATAAGCCAGGGCACCCTCAAGTTCCGGTATAACTTCTTGCTCATATTCATGCTCTTCTTTGTCAGATAGTCCTTCTTGTTCATCCTCTTGCTCCTCTTCTGGAGTCTCCTCTTCATCTTCCTCTACTTCGACAACTTCTGGTTGGCTTGGATGGGGTTGGTCCGTGACTGTCGTAGAGTTGTCTCTCGTGTCAATGTAGCACCATGGGCCTGTGCACAGGGCATCTGAACTGCTCCCCTCGTTTTCTTGGATGGAAGCCCTGCGGCTGATAGTCTTTGTTGAAATTCTTGCACCCTGGTCCAAACAAGTGCCCTTTGAATTGGCACATCATATGCCAAGCATCATTAAACAATCCTTGTAAGAGCAGAACATCCATAAAGTACTGACTTTTGCTTCTTATACCATCGTTGATGTGCCAAGTGTATTTCGTCAATAATCCAATGAGGCATATTGATTCTCAAATTGAAAGCATCTACTAAGTATAAGCTCAACCAGATCTTCTTGGGTGGCATCGTGAATCTCTCTTGAGCAAGGAATGTGAAATGTTGCATGCACATTCGAAGGTGAATGGCAATAGTTGGTGTCATCTCCACTATGTCCTTCAGCTTAGTCAGGTTCCTGTTCTTCATGTTGTCGGGGACCATTGTCTCTTTTTCTGTAGGGGTATGCATACCTTTCATATCGAGAGCTTCCCTTACCAAATTGTTCGTCAATTTGAAGCACCTCAGTTCATTACCCCTTGTAAGAGATGGTAGGACAAAGGTGTTGTATCCCTTTTTCTCTTTACTGGGAGTGAGGGTGCTAATCAAGTATGAACACCTTAGAAAGTCAAGCTTCGGTAATTGGGCTTTGAAGTAATCATATAGTCCCGCCTTCTTCCATATCGGTTTCAACCCTTCATTGTTTTGAAGCCTCTCAAACTCCCTTGTAAAGAAGTGATACCGACCCCAACGTCCGTTGAACTCTATTTCTGCCTCCCACAAATAAGAGCCTTCTCCAAGAGGTCCTGCCACGCCACTGAACCAATGCGAGTTTTTGCTGACTGGCGATGTGTGTCCCTGGGGAGGATTCTAAATAGGTATGGCATGTAATGCTCTCAATGCCCGTGGTCTTTCCTTCATCTCCTCCTCAATGGGGAGACTTTCAATGTCCACGATCTAAGGGCTGGTGCTTGCCTAGGAGCTAGTTCCTGTTGCTTCTGCCATGTTGAGGAAGTCGGTCGCTGGTTCTGTGAGAATATAGAAATGAAGGTTAACATTGCAATGGACACAAAGTGATCATGTGTCCCCGTTACAACATTAACATGATGAATTATGACATAGTTAGTAGGTTAGATAGTGGTTGCGTGGTTGTGAGTGTGAAGTGTGTTTAGCAGATGCAGGTTTCCTATGTGCTAATTGGGGTGGTGGGGTGCAATGAGAACACGGTTAGTACATGGCGGTGGTTTTACAATGGGATCAGGTGGTTTATTACAAGGTTTTGGCTTCCAAACATAGTGGATGGCTTTCTCTGTTGATTTTTTGTAGACTCTGGAGGGCTTGATAAGAATGTTTGCTTGTAAATGAGGCTTTTTAGGGACCCATTTACAAGTTATTATGCCCGTGCTAATGAATGAATAGGTGTGTGTTTGTGTCAAATGAGAGTGGGCATCAACTGTTCGCGTGAATGAACCATGTTGTCCGTGGTGTGGCCTACATCTGGCTATTTGAGCCCGCAAGCAAGCCTTAGGCACCCAAATTTGTCTTGGTTGTGGGTCAACCATCATTGACTTCTTGGGTACCCAGATAGACTTTTCGTAGAAGAATTTTTGAAGGGCTTCTCATTAGTGTCCTGACGTGGATCACTACTATGGAGTTGAGCCAAGGTTTGTGACTGGACTGCAACAGGGTGCTCGCCTTTCCGCATCCATACTTGTTTCAGTGGCTGAGACACCTTGCTTTGTACTTTCTTGTGGCTTCGAGCATAGGTCATCTGCTTCTTCTGCATTTGATCTACCTTTGGCTGCCATAACCCTATGACCTTTGGAAAAGAAGGGAGTTCCCTCGTATCCTTGACTTCTTTGTGGAGACAATCATCCCTCTGCATCACATAGTTTTGGACAAGAATAGCATGGTCATCTTCATGTGTACTCCTGGAAGGACCAGGAGTTTGTGCCTCTCCTAGTTCCTTGAGTGCTTCATTTTCTAACTCAATTGTAATGCGATTCTGATTTACCCAAACCTGAAGAAGTCCACTTCTTAGGTTGAGGTTGACTGCATGATCATAAATCCAGTCTTGACCCAAGACAAGAGGTTCAGTGAGATCCTCATCTTGACACACTAGTACTTTAACTATCAGTAAAACATCTTGAATGTAGAGGGGAAGTTCCACCTCGCCCATGCAAGGGGTTTCCAAACCTCCCAATCCTACTAGATAGGCTTCCACAGGATTGATATTTAAGTTCAATCTTTGACAGTAAGAAAGTTTGACAGCACTAGTGGTTGCTCCTGAGTCAATCAAGGCCCATACAGTCGTTGCACTCTTCCCTTGTCCTATCTCTAAGGTTACAAAAGGACGTCGATCAATTATTCTATGAGAGCTAATACCTGAAACTTCACATATAGCCATATGATATCCTGGGTGTGCATAGTCATTTGTCCTAGGCTGATCTCTACCCTGTCTTCTCATCTTCATTCTTCGGATGCGTTCTAAAGCTTCTGCCTGTGATTCCTCTCGAATTCACTTTTCCTCTTCTTTATGTTTCTTTTGCAGTATTGAGTCGATTCAGCATCTCCTCTGTGAGAGGTTCCTGATATAACTTGACTCTGCATCCACTGATGTAATTAGGGAGAACATCACCTTCTAGTGTGGCTAATTGAACTGCTCCACTGGTAGAGATCCTTTTTATGATCATTGGTCCATAGCCTCTTTTCTCTAATTTCCGTGCATGCTACTTTAAAGTGTAGACTAAGACTAGGTCTCCTGCTTTCAAACCCTTATCTTTCACATGTGCATCAAAATATGCTTTTTGTCTTTTCTTAGCTGCGTATATTCATGCTGCCGCTCTTAGTCTTGTTTCACCTAGTCGTTCCAAGTCAAAGATTCTAGAATGGCCTATCCGCTCGTGTTCTTGTGCTACTCTCAGTGTTGGTATCAAGAAGTTTAATGGAAGCATTGCATTCTGACCAAATAGCATCTAAAAGGGTGTGGCTTGGAGTACCATTTTATAGGCAACTCTGTATGCCCAAACCGCATGGTGTAACTGTTTGTCCCAATCAGAGCGTTTATTATTAACCAGTTTTGTCAACACATTGCATAGAATCTTATTTGTGCTTTCGGCTTGCCCATTAGCTTGTGGGTGATGGGGGGCAGACTTCTTGTGTACTACCAAGAACCCTTGAAGAAGATTTTCAACAACCTCGTTCAAGAAGTGAGTGCCTCTATCACTTACTAGCTCTTTAGGTAACCCGTATCTTGTGAACACATTCTCAAATAAGAACTTAGCGGTCGTCTGAGCATCATTCTTTGTCATAGCCTTTACCTCTACCCACTTGGTTAGATAGTTAGTGGAAACAATGATATATTCAACAAGTGAACCCTTTGCTAGGGGATTAATAGGACCTACAAAATCTATTCCCCACTTAGAGAATGCTCGTCCACCCATCATAGGTTTTAGTGGCATCTCATCCTTACATATAGGATATTGAGTTTGCTGGCAAACCTCACACCTCTTTACGTAGGTATGTGCATCCATGTGAAGGGTTGGCCACCATAGACGTGCAAATAGTATGGCCTTGATCACCCGATCTGGTCCAAAATGTCCCCCTACCACACCTTGGTGAGCAATTTCCAAGATCTTGAGATATTCACTCTCATGGACACATACTCTCAGATAACCATCTTTACCACGCTTGTATAAATTATCACCAATGAGTGAGTAATCTAGGGCTTCTTGTTCTAGATTTCTTTGTCTGGCTAATGTCATATCTTGAGGGATTGTTTTCGTCCTGAGGAAGGCTACCAATGGTTCACTCCAATCCGGTACTAGAGACACTTGGTAAAGAGTAGCGTGCTCCACAGGTGGTCTAATACGATAGATGGGGCATTCCTTACACAACTTATGGACATCTGGTTCCATAGTTGGCCAATGCACTCCAAGTCTCCTTAATGTCTGTAAGGTTCTTTGCTTTGAGTAGTGTTGCTCTAATGCACCTACATGTGCTAATTGCAACCATTTAGCGTACTCATCCTCTTCCACACAACAAGCTAGAATCCCTTGATCTATATGCTTGTACATACTTCCTGCCATGATATGGTATTTTTGGGCTTTTACTATCTCCCTATCTTGAGTGTTTATCACTGGGTGGTTAGGTCCGTATGTCAATACTGGCACTAATGGCTTAGCCCACTGAGGTACGACTTCCAAATTAAATAAGTAAGCATCAGGAAGGTCGTCTGATACTCCTTGATGGGGCCTCTCCAGATGTGAGCCTAGAGAGATGGTCAGCTCTCAAGTGAGTTCTACCTTTCCTCACTACCACCTCAAAGTCATATTCCATTAGTAAGAGAAACCATCTTACCAATCTTCCTGTATTGCATGGCTTGTTTACCAAGTACAACAGTGCTTGATGATCAGTAAGAAATTTAAACTTATTTGCAAGCAAATAATGTCTAAACTTTTTAACCGCATAAACCATGCCTAATCCTTCTCATTTGGTGGTTGTATAGTTTCGTTCAGCTGCATTCAACTGTCTACTAGCACAGGCAATTGGAAGATCCATATTACCTTCACCAGTAGGTTGGGCTAGCACACATCCAATAGCATAGTTGGATGCATCCACATGCACATGAAAGGGCTTGTTCCAATCTGGGGTGGTCAAGATTGGTGCCGAACATAATCGTCGTTTAAGCTCATTGAAGGAATTCTCACATTCTTTAGTCCAATCAAAGTTGGTCAAAAGTCCATATAGAGGCTTTGCAATGATGGCATACATGTGTATAAAGCGTCGATAATAACCACAATGTCCCATGAAAGCTTGTACTTCCTCGACATTCTTTGGCCTAGGTAGCTCTGCTATGGCTCTCACTTCTCCTCATCTGTGGATATGCCATTCTTTGACACTATGTGTCCTAGAATCTTGTCTTGCCTGACCATGAAAACACACTTTCTTGGGGTCAAGCAGACTTGATATTCTCTGCATTTGTTAAAGATTTGTCTGAGTTCAGGAATATGTGTTTGTCTAATGTTGGAATGAGCACAAAGATCGTCAACATAGACCTCTAAGTTCTTCCTCAGGAACTCTGTAAACACATGGCACATCAATCTTTGGAAGGTTGCAAGAGCATTGGTAAGCCCGAATGGCATTACCCGAAAAGCAAATATGCCCCACTCAGTGGCAAAAACTGTCTTATGCTGATCTTCTGGAGCTATGGCTACCTGATTGTAACCAGAAAATCCATCAAGGAAGTTGTACACTTCCTTGCCAACTACTCTCTCTAATAGATGCCCAGTGATCGGAAGCGGGTAGTTATCTCGAATAGTGGCTGCATTAACCTTCTTCAAGTTAATGCACACACGTAGCTTTCCATTCTTCTTGGGCACCACTACAATGGGGGACACCCACTCAGTGTGCTGAATTTCATAGATAAATCCGGCTTCAACCAAGCGATCTATCTCTTCTTTGATCTTGGCAGCATAGTTATCATTATATATGTATGGCTTTTGTTTAGAGGGTTTGGCATCTGAGGTCATAGGGATAGTGTGCGAGCATATGTCAGGGTCTACACCTTTCAAGTCCTTGTAGCTCTAAGCGAATACATCTCTCTATTCTCTTAGCAAAGCTATTAGCTCATGCTCTTCTTCCTCTGTCAGGTCATGGCCTATGTACGTGCATCTTTCTTCTCCTTCTTCTATGGCTACAACTACTTTCTTGGTGGTTTCTTTGTTATCATAGGCCTCTCCTGATTGAGCCTCACGTTTAGGCATTCTCACCATGACTCTCCTATCATCTATTTCATACTTCTTAAAATTTTTAGGGACCTCAAACAAAGATTCTTCCTCCTTAGGTGTGACTTCTCTCTTCTTTCTTTTCTTTCCTTCATCCTTAGGGGTCACTTGTGTGGTTAACCTTATTTCATTTGTGCGCTGTCCATGTCTCTAAGGGTGAGATTCAACTTCATAGAAGCATTCTTCATCTGATGCAAATGGTGGGTCCATAATGATTGACTCTAGATTGGAGTCACTTGCATCCTCAAATGCATCAGGGCTAGGTTCGCACTCTTCTAAAACTGAATCTCCCATGATTGGTTCTATGGAGAAGATGGAAATATCATAGCCATCCTCGCCACAGTGGGGTGTCCATTGTTCTTCATTGATGGCTACATCCATTGTTGCTAAAATTTCTGCCCAACCGTGAGGTTCAAATTCTTTGTCAGTAAATACTACAGGTGCATAGGCTGGGTCTTGAATTGATCTATGTGTTTCCTTCACACCTACCTCTCTGGCCTTTTCTCTCTTCTCTTCTTCTACTGCCACTTTGCACATCCATAGGTGGGTGTCTTCATGCATCCATGAGGATCCTGATCCTAGGGAATGCACTGACTCAGTATCATCTTTAGCTCTATGGATGGGATTCCATTGGATGGGGGGTACATCTCTATGAGAGTAATCCTTGAGATTGACTTTGGTAGTGACACCTAAGTGTTGCAAGTACAAGGAATTGGTTCCCCAATCCTGTACCACTTGCAACTGTCGCATAAATGGTCTTCCTAGAATCATCTCATAGGCCTGGTTCTTGCTAAAGTCACATATAGCAAATGTGTGCTCAAACTCTACACTACATGTAGTGAGAGTTATTCCTTCTAACAACCCTAGGGGTCTCTCTATGTGACCATCGGCCATCTGCAATTTCATCCTCGTGGGCCTGAGTGCTGGCTTGTCCCAACGCTTCCATAGGGAAGTGGTAGCAATTGCGACTCCTACACCTGAGTCCAGAATTTCCTTGGTTGTGTATCCTTGATGGGTGATGGGAAGATAGGTGTTTCCTTCTTCTCCTTCACTCATGTCTCCTATCTTGTCTAGTGGTATTTCTGGCACTGTTATATGGGAACCTACCTGGGAATGCGGTTTAGCTATCTCTGGTACTTGTTTGGCTACATGTTTCCACAGTTTTGGCCTAACCTTGAGTAACTCTTCTAAAGTGAGATTGCACTGCACTTTAGTATTCTTTGCTACCTCCGTATTCCTAGGTATGACTGAGTCTTCGTTTCTTACCATAACAGTGGGTACCCTCATACACGTAGACTTAGCTTCCCATGGGCCTGTGAAGTGGGGTAACTCATGTAAAGAATTAGACTCAAAGTCTAATCTCTCTTGAGATTGTGCACTCTCCTGCTCTCCATAAATGGAGGGAATATCTTGTGGGAATTGATCATGCGCGTCATCCACAAGTTCAATGGGAGGAAGGACTTCACTCTCTTTAGCCCATTTCTCTTCTTGAATCTCTCGCGAGAATTCAGTTGAGTACCGATTCATAGAAGAAGATGTATTTGGCTCTGTGGAGATAGGCACATAAGCTTCCTGGGCAGGAAGGCTTATCCTTTCACTTGGCTTGTCCTGATTTTGATAGGCGGGTTCCTTTTCTGATTGTGCAATTAGCCTCTCCAATCTTTCTAGCAGTCCATCAAAGTGCAACTGCGTCTTCGCTGAACTAGAGAAGTTAAAGAGGCGGCTAGCTTCAAACATGGTTTGAGCCAATTCCACCATCTTAGCACAAATTTTAGTTCGTTCAAGCTCTAGTTCGGCTCTTGGATAACACTTTTCATGATCCGTCACGTTTGGCCCTTGTTGGATTCTGGCTTGATATGCCTTAAGCATCATACTTAGATCTTCAGAGTGGGATCTACTAAAACTAATCCTACTCTAGGGGGTGGTGGGATTGTATGAGGCGGATGTGGATTGGATGGAGATGGGAATGGTGGTGGTGGGGTAGTGTGAGAGGGAGGTTGAGATGTAAGTTCAATTATCTTGGTTCTCGTTTCTCTTAGGCTTTCCTTGAGTTCACTCATCTTCTTTGCCCATTGCCTTTTCATTCTTTCGCGGCTATCTCTCCAGGCTCTAGTCCTCTTCTTGGTTATGCTCTCAGTTTCACTAACCTCAGTACCTTTTTCTTGGCCTAAACTTTGGTTTTGCTGCAAGGCTTGAGCTCTAGTGACCACTTGCACTGGTGCAGTGGAGGTAACACTCCCTGTGGAGTCTACAACTAACCCAATAACGTTAATAGGAGTGATTTTTGGCATATTATTGGGATTCTTTGGGCAATCTCGTAAGAGATGCTCCTTTCCACAATCTTGGCAAAAGCCATGGATCGTTACTGACTGGGGTTGTGTAGGTGCAGGCATGGGGCAATCATGAATGAGGTGATCTCCCTGACATCTGTAGTGTGGTCCTCTAGGGAATGGGGGTCTTACTTGCCTAGGTTGAGGTCTAGAGTTGGGGTTCGTGTACATGACATTTGCATACTCTGGCTCCCAACTAGGTTCACTCGGTTCTTCACTATAGTAGGACTCACCATGTTCAGGAGACTGGATGTAGTAAGCTTGGGGGCTATCAATATGTGTAGAATCAAAGCTATGGTCACTGGGGTCACTTTCTGAAAGTAATGGAGTGAAAGTAATGGAGTTACTGGGACTATAGCTCTATTCAGGTTTTCTTCTACGGCTGTGTACTTTACGAGAATCACATTGGTTGGGGTAGGAGGTTGCTGAGCTAACAGAGGCTGAGGCCTTTGCTGGGTTTGGTAGGGCTGCTGATAAGGTTCCTGTGGCCTGCCATGCCATATTGTTGTGGTGGGTACTGGCTCTGGTATCTTCCTTGCTGGGGATATGGCTGGGGATATGGCTGTGGATAAGGTTGCCTAACAACTTGCTTATTGTATGGGCAATCTTGAGCAGTGTGATTCGTGTATCTCCGTTCGATGGTGCAGTATTGGCTACTAGGATTGACCTGGGGTTGAGCCATAATGGGACAGACATTCGCCATATGGTCACCTCCACAAGTATAGCACCGCTTAACTGGGGCAAATCTTGGGATTTGTTTGCTAGAGACACCTAGTTTTTGAGCTACTTTCTCAGCAAGTTCCTCAATAGATGTGGATTGCGAGGAAGAGAGGCTAGTGGAACTATGTCTTTGTAGATTTTTGAAAGTTCTAATTCCTCCCCTAGGTTATCCTCGATGTCAATGCACATGCGTACACACTCTTCTATGGTCCTAGGATCTTTCAAGTACACATATGATCTCAACTTTGGGCTCAGTAGTCCATCTAGGGATAAAGCCACTTGTTTGGCTGGTGTGGGTAACTCAGAAACAGGACATCTCTCTAGGTATTGCCTAAACCTTCTTCCTGCAAGTCTAACTGTCTCTTGAGGGGTTTGCTTGAAGCTGTGAATCAGTGAGGAAGTGTTATACCTTATGCCACTCTTAGAGAATTCAATAATGAAAGCCTATAGAAGTTGGTCTATGTTCCTGAAGTGTCTTTCATTTAGTGGTTGAAACCACGTAAGGGCTGTGTTCCTTTTAAACTCAGCCACATGGTCATATGGGTCTCCTGTGCCATCGAAGTAGTTCTTCATGGATTTAACCAACTGTGTAGGTCTCAGAGTACTCGTGTGCTCTCTAGGTCTTGGTAGAGTGAATTCATCCACATTTCTTTGGCTTCTTGGGACTCTAAGTCTCTCAGGTTCCACTCTATCCGTTTCCGTTCTTGTGCTTTCTCTTCCCATTGGGTTGGTGAAGCTTACCTCAGGTCTATCCCTATTCCTGTCTCTTTGAGCTCCATGAGCTCGAGATGTTCCAGCTCCTGGGTGGCCATTAGAGACATTAGATCTTGGTTGGGGAAAAATAAATTCTCCCTTCTCGAAGTGTAGGCATGCCTACCATGCTCTGTGACCACAAAGATCCTTTCTGAAGTGTGATCTAAATAGGTCACTTTGCCTGGGCTATCGGGATTTTTGAACTCATAGACTGTGATCGTTCCTATCTCATTAGGCTGATCAGGCTTATACCTCCAAAAGGCTTCATCCGTCTCTCGGTTCAAGAGTAGATCTATGCTCTTTTTGTCCTGGGGAATCCACTCTGGTGTAATAATTCTAGTAAGAACAGATTTGCCTCGAGGGGTTTTAGGCTCTCCACATAATTTTCCTTGCTCTAGGTCGCCTATGTCTGTCTCGGGAATCACATTCCCGAATTCGTCTGTCCTATCTGGGTGACTGGTGACCACGTATGTGGTTCCTTCTTTGTCCACGTATGCTCCATTTTCAAACTTGACAGCTGGATGTTCAATTCCAATGGGTTGGTCAGGGTTTTTAATCTAGACCACGGATCTGCCTAGGCCATCCTCATAGATACAAGCACCTAATCGGTTGGTCCTAAGATATTCAAGTTGCGTCTTGTAGGGGCCTTCTACCCTATGTAAGTATGGCACACCTGAACTTCCCGTGGGTCTCTCCATACCATGAGACATCTTAGAATCTCTAGTTTCAGAGCTATGGTAGTGCAAATAATGGCTCAATTGCTGGGCCCAAGACCTAGCAGTATGATTGACACTAGCCTCTGAAGACCTAAGACTCTGTCTATCTCTCCCTAGGTGTCGTCCTGATCTAAGGTTCATATGCCTAATCGAGTCACCCCAATTGTTACCCAAAGTACAACCTCGTTGCCGATCAATTTGTATCACTCACTTGGTTCTTTTTAGTTGATATCGTGTTTATGATCTTGACTGATATCACGTCGTCAGGAATACTTGAGTTAATTTCCGCAGTTTAAGTTCATCGTTCCACGTTAGGTTCTTTTCCTTTAAAGCTATTGGTCACACACATGTTATCTCTTGACTTGGACTTGATTTCTTAGATAGTCTTTGACTTGTCTCGTGCCTATCATTGTGCTGACTTACTTCTAGCACTATTCACGTGTAGCCTAAGCTAAGAATTGACAAAGAGTAATCCAACCTCACTTGCTGATCCCTTGCCCTTTGGTGCTCAAGAACACGGTTCTCAAGCTTGCAAAAAGCCCTTGCTTTGGATGCCCTCAAGTGCTCTCAATGGACCTGTAACAGTCCCAAGGTTAGCTCAAGACTTAGATTCAATTAACATAAATCACTTTCATTCATGCAGTTTAGATATCGATTTTGCCCTCTGTCTTTATGGAAAACAATTTAAGAAATCCCTTGGTTTTTGTTCCCATTGGATATGGTCCACTTCAAAATATGATATCTAATTATCTTGATATTAATTTTACCATAACCAATGAAAGTTTTGGTTGTACTCCCCACGAGCTTTCCAACAAGCCCAAGATCACTCCGAACAGATTTCGTATGAGGAAGTTATGACTGTTCAGGGATCTAGGGTTAAAACAGGGTAAAACAGGTTATCAGGAAAACAAGGTTTTCTCTCAATTTACTAGTGTCGGGACCTCACAAATCACTATTTTCTTGATAAGTATGCCTAAAATTTACCCCAAAAACTTGGAATAAAAAACCCTAGAAATTTGGCTGAAAATGCTTGTCAATCGCGATCGACAGGTCTGTCAATCGTGATTGACAGAGGAGTCCGTCGGGGCCTGTCGATTGCGATCAACACGTCAGTGGAAATTGACAGTCTCAATCGCGATCGACACAGTCGGTCGTGGTCTGTCAGTCGCGATCGACACGTTTTTCGCGAATTTCGACGTGATTTCAGTCGATCGGGGATGTGTCCATCGCGATGGACACGTGGCAATGCGAGTAAGTCAGTCAATCGTGAATTTTCAGTTGGTCGCAATCGACGGTGTCGATTGCGATGGACTGAGTCCTATGTGGCAGTCAGTTGTGGGGTCTGTCAATCACGATTGACAGGGTCTGTCGGTCGCGATTGACAGTGTTTGTTGGTCACGATTGACAGGGTCTATCGGTCACGATTGACAGAGAAACTCGGAATTTTTTTACTGTGTTTGGTAATTTAGAATGTGCTCAACTTGTGTGTCATTGTGGTGTACTTTATTTTACCAAAAGACGAAATTTTCTGTCGATCGCGATCGACAGAGGTCTGCGACACAGAGATAGGACCAAGCTTTTCCGTACCTGCGTAGCCTGGTGGAGATGATGGGATAGCCAGATCCTGCAAGAAAACTCAAGAAACACGCAAACACTGTGCACACAAATCGCTCTCTCTCACAAGTCAAAAGAGGGAAATGGAAGGGGAAAGGAGATATGATAAAAAAACTAAAATTTTCACGATGATGGAGATGGAGATCGGATATGATGAGGATAATGATGGTGATGATGCTGATTAAGAAGAAAGAGAAAAATAAGGAAAAGTAAAGAAATTACCTACAACGCCAATGTCACAACTCTACGTCTTACCATCACACGCTCGTCCTCTCCCCGCCAACGACACCAAAATTTGGTGTAGCTCAGTGATGAGTAGCACCTCCTTTAATGTCAATCCGAGAAGACGTAAGGATGGTATGAAGACCTCGAACAAGTGATGGCACAAATGTGTGAATGAGAAGCACACTAACATGCACAGACATACACACACACGCACACACAAGGCAAGAACAAAGAGAGGAGCAATGGGGTTCTTTTAAATTTCTCAAAAGTTCTTATATAAGTTCAAATCTATTACAAGCTAACCTAAAAAATGAGCTCTCTAGCTCTTTTTATAGTTTTTGACTAGCTTTGGTCTTGTCCAGACCTAGTGTTCGGCCTAGTTAAAAATTAAGTTCTAGGGCCTATTTGGGGGCTCAAACGGAGTCAAAAAAAAGTGAAAATTGATAGGTAGGTACTTCTAAAGCTCCTCAAGCTCAAGGACTTCTTGGCTTGCACAAAATGGAGCTACAAAAATATGAAATGGTATTTACAATGGCTTTTAGTGATGAAAATCACTATTTTTGTAGGGATTTCTTCTAACAATTTGACATACAATTCCTAGAGCTCCCTACTTGCTCCTTCTTCTTGTGTGTCCACCTCTTTGATGTGCTCCTGTGATTTGTCCTTGAAGTTCAGCTTCATGAAAAAATGATGGCCTACTTGCCAGAGCTCCGTTGACTGCTTTGTCTACTTGGCCCTTCACGTTGGCTCCCTTGTCTTGTAAGTCCTTGGCCACCTTGACCACTGCCAACAGTTGGCCCTTCTTGAAGTCGAGCCTGGTATGCCTTGAACATCATGTCTAAGTGTTCTGGGGTTGGATTTGCAAGAACATACCCTAGTTTTGGTCTATTTACAATGGTTGGTGGGTGAGGGTGAGGTTGTGTGGATGGAGTTTCAACATGTGCGGAGCTTTGAGAGGCAATATCTTCTATTTTTGTTTTTGCATCTTTGAGGCTTTCTTCTAGTTCAAATAACGTTTTTGTCCACTTACGATTGGCTTTCTCCCTAGTATCCTTCCATGTTCTTGTTTTTCTCTTACTACGCTCTCCTGATTCACTTGGCTCTGATTGGTCAACTAGTTTAGCTTTTTGTAAGGCTTGTGTCCTCGTAACTGCATGTATGGGAGCCACTTTATCGCTATCGGAACTTGAATCCCCTACTAGGCCTACTACATTAACAGGTGTAACCTTCGGTGCACTAGAGGGATGTCCGGGATAATCTCTCAGGAGTTGTTCTTTTCCACACTCAAGACAAACGACTTGTATTGTGATGTTCTGCCCTTGATTCAGAGCTAACGGGTGGAGTGGTTGTTGTCCTGGTATAGGTTGAGGTTGGCTATATCCTCTATGTTCATACTGTCTAGTTGCTCCTCGTGGTCGTGGGCATGGGTTATACCTAGGAACTTCTCTGTCTTGTTCTCTACGAGGGTACCCATATGGTCTACATTGGGGTGGTACAAATGGTCGTGGCTGTCTATTCATTGGATAGTTTTCCGTGTTGTAGTTGGGGTACTTCAGCTCAATATAAGAGTACATGTTAGGCTCGTGAGTTGGGTGTCTATTATAAGGATAAGGTTGTGATAACCCTAGTCCTTCTCTGGTGCAAGCATGAGATGGATGATCTCCACTGCAAAGTGTCCAACTTCCTAGCATTGGCACTCTCAAGGAGGAGTTCTGGTAGTTCTTTTATCCTTGTACTCCTAATTTCTTGGCCACTAACGCTGCCACTTCCTCCACATAACTGGAACTAGAAGTCTCATTGCTTCTTGTGTCCTCCGTTTTGGTAAGATCTTGTGTGATTTTGAGATCCTTAGCTAAGTTGTCTTCCAAATCTATACATTCTTGAAGACACTCACTCAGAGTTTGCAACCGTTTTATGTATACTAACATTCTCAATGTTCCATTGGTTAGACCTTCTAAAAATAGGGATATCATTTTCTGCTGAGAAGGTCTCTCCGTCATAGGGCATCGGTTTACATATTGACTAAATCTTCGTGCCGCATTTTTTACTGTCTCATTAGGAGCTTGTTTGAAACTATGTAGTAAGGATGACGAATTGTGCTTGATCCCTCGCTTAGTGAATTCCCAAATAAATTCTTGGAAGAATTGTTCAATATTGCCAAAGGAATTTGGATCCAAGGATTGAAACCAAGTTAAGGCTATTCCAGTGAGGGTTAGCCCAAAGGATTCATATTGCATGAAAAAGTCATCCACTTGCTCCACTCGCAAAACCTGCTTGAATTTTGCAATGTGGTCATACGGCTCTCCTATGCCATCGTAATGATTTCGCATACATTTGGCCAATTGGATTGGTCTCACTCTTTTGTCCGGCCCTAGGGATTGCGTTATCATGGGGACACCTTGGGGCGGTTCTGTCCGAAAAGTAGGTCTATTCATATTTCCCATTCTCTGACTAGTGTGGCCGTGGGGGTTGGTTCTTGGCATGGTGATTTGTTCATGTGGTCTATCGGGCATACTACCTTGGCTCATTTGTCCTAACATCACATTTTCTGTTCTTTGCTAGGTCTCAAATGGGTTTTGTGAGGTAGTTGCATGATCTCGAGCTAACTCTCCTCTTTCATTAATCTGATCAGGGTTTTCAGTTACTACATAGATCTGCCCCATCTTGTCCATGTAGACTCCATCTTCGTACTTGACAGTTGGTCTTAGAACTATTTCTAATTCATTAGTGTTTCTCATTCTTGCTATTGACCTATATAGACCATCCAGGTAGATGGGTATTCCTTGCAGATTAGTGGATACGTATTGAAGAGACATCCTATATTCCCCTTCCACTGTGGACATAAGGCCTTCCCTAGGTATGGATCTATGCATGTCTTTAGAAGCCGAGAGTCTCTCCCAGTTAAATGACATTTTTGACTCACTTGTCTATGAACTCAGCACGTAGTGTTAACCACTGAGTTGTGAGTCCCAGACTTGGTTGTGTGGTTAACCTTAGTTTCAAGTGATTTGGTACTTTATCTATATCTTCCTAAGTATCAACTTGAGCTTAGGTTCATAAACGTTGTCTACAAGTCCAAAATTGTCCTTTGAATTGCTCAAAAATCTTATGGAACCCCTTGCTTCCTAGTCCAACTTGAGGGTCAACTTCAAAATATCCTATCTAATAATCCTCTCTCTCTAATAATAACCTGGGGGCTGGTGGGTTGTATGTTAAGGTGCACTCTCTTATAAAGTGATCTCCTCCACACCTATAACATGGTCCTCTAGGGACAGGTGGTCTAAGGAGTGGTCTGATTGGAGCTTGGACATTCGGTGTTGTGTACATGAGATTTGCATACTCTCGTCCATAGGAATTTTCATATCCCTTGTATCCATAGTACTACTAATCATAAGTTTGGACATATTCCATGAGACTCGCATAATACGAGTAATACTCTCCTTGTGTCTGGTCAAATCCCAAATTAGTTGTTTTTGCACTAGCCAAGGGTATTGCTGGTACTATAGCTCTTTCTAGGTTTTCCTCTGGTTGAGTGTACTTAACTGGCACTACATTATGTGGGTGGGGTGGTTGTTGTCCTAGTATAGGTTGTGGTGCAATGATTTCTCATGTATTTGGCAACCTGGATTGTTCTCAGTCTTCTCCTTGGCTCTGGGGGTCTGGTTGTAATGGTTGTATCCCCAGTCCACCTAGTTGTGGTCTTGCCCTAAAGGTTGGTCTATTTACATTTCCTATTCCTTGGCTAGCTTGGTTGATAGGATTCACTCCTGGCATTACAAATTGCACATGAGGTCTCATGGGAACTATGTTGGTTAGTTTGTCTTAAAGTCACATTTCCCATCCCTTGATGGGTTCCAAAGGGGTTTTGCAAAGTAGTTGCCTGCTCCCGAGGAGGGAATACAAGAAAGCCCATATACTTGAGCAATGACCTATCCACTTTGTCTACCGACCAATATCTCCTTTGATTCTAGTCTAGGTAGGTAACTCTAGACACATCCTCTAGATCACTCAACTTGTAAATAGTAATTGGATTTATCCCTTCTCCTCGTGTAGGTGAATCAGTTTGTAGAAGTAGATCTGATCCATGAATCAAATACACATCCATGAAATAGTCATCTTGAGGTATTAGATCCCCTCTCAAGACTTGAGTCACTACCGACTTGCCCCTTGGAGTAGTCATAGTTTCTCCGTTGTTATTTCTTCCTGAAGTTCCTTGCCCTTCTAAGTCCCCTCTGTCATTGATCTAGCCTGGATTTTTAGTTACTACATAGATTTGGCCCATCTTGTCCATGTAAACTCCACCTTCATACTTGATGGGAGGTCTCAGAACTATTTTTGAATCCATAGTGTTTACCATTCTTGCGAGTGACCTATTTAGACCATCAAGGTAAATTGTTACTCCTTGTAGGTTGGTGGACACATACTGTAGGGATGTCTGGTATTCTCCCTCTACAATGGACATAAAGCCTTCCCTTGGAGCTGAGCTATGCATGTCTTCAGAGGCCATGGGTATTTCTTCCTCTAAATCACTAGATGTATTAGAGTAGATAGAATGATGGCTTGATAGGGCTTCACTTCCTACATAAGAGATGATGCTTCTTTGAATCTCTAACATGCATCCGGATCTCAAGTTCATTCACCTCTTAGGTGCTAGGTCCTCTCCAATCTCTCCCAAGTTCTCTCTCTTTTTTTTTCTTTCACTATTCTCTTCCATGATCTTTTAATTATCCTAAACACACGATACCTCTCTGGGCGATAACTCTTTTCGCGATACACTATACCAACTCGGGATGATACATGATACTACGATACCACCTCTTGACGATACACGACACCACTTAGGAAGATATGATACTTGGTCCACTCCATGATACATGATAGTCAACCCCAAAACAATAAACGATACGAATCTTTCCATGATACAATACCAGTTGTGAGACGATAAACGATACCATATGTGAGTGACACATGATACCTCACGAAAACAATACCAATTTTTGGGGATATGTGATACCACTCGCACGATATGGTACCGTCTGACTCTCTATATGTGATACTACCCTAGATGATATGATGTTAGTGACGATACGATACTTAGGTAAAGATTCAAATTCAAACTTGAATCTTTGCTCCAACAAAAAGGCTATAAAAGATGACTATCTAGTCACATGGATAAGAGCTAGAAGAACCGGATTTGAAGAGACATTCAGAGGGTTTTCAAGTGGATATTGAGCTCACACTATAGCTATAGCATTGAACTCATATTTTTCAATCATTCATTGCCAATATCATTGTACTTTATGTTCATTAATACATAGACTTTGATTATGTTTCTTTTTCTTTTCTCTATCATGTATCATTCAGAATAGTGAACTTCTCTCATCCCTTTCTTAGTGTGTACTTGAACATTTGTAATGACTCAAGTTGATTTGGATTTATTAGAATATCTATTTTCTTGTTACAATGTTTCCTTTCAATTGGCTTAGGCATTCTCGAGTTATTTGCAAAACATTACCCTCTGGTCTGCATTATGCTAGCTCTCAAAAATTTTGGGATGCATCTTTGATTTGCTAAGCATCATTCTCTGAGCATAGTTTATCATTTCAAGTGCAATAACTTGCAAAATTTAGCTACCCAAGTTAATTAGATATGCCCAAAAGGATATTGTTCAATTGTTAGCAGAGAAAGAGAATTGTTCATTTCTCTGGGCAGGTGTAGTGACCAAAATAGCAAGTTTTTGGTTCATAGTGAAATTCCAAGTTATCTGTTTTGATCTAATGATTTGAGGATCATCTTCTAAAGTACTTGGGTAATTATTTGTGCTTCTTGGAAAGCTCAAGTGGTATATTTTTCACTCCTTGACTTAGTTTTGGCTAGTGTGAAGCAGGAATTTGCAGTACCATCTCATCTCTGGAAGGTGTCCACCATATCCTCCAACAGTGGTATCAGAGCAACATCAAGGTAAAATGGGAGATGGATTTCCATAATTCATTGACAAATTGGATAGGGGCAATTATCCAGCTTGGTCCCTTAAGGATGAAGGCTTACCTCCAAGGAGGAAAATTGTATCGATACATATTTAGAGATGAAGAAATGCCAACCTTTAGAAGTACAACCCAACCTACAAGAGAGGAGCAAGAGAGACTAGATGCATGGTGTGCAAAGGATGCTCTAGCTAGGTCTTACATACTCAATTCAATCTCTGTTTTTTTGTTACCTCATATTAAGAATTTTAAGACTTCCCAAGAGACTTGGAAGTACTATCTTCATACTTGTCATCAAATACAAGGGCCAGAAAGAACCAACTTTGGATGGAGTTCACAATCTTGAAGAAGCAACCAAAGCAAAGTGTAGTTGACTATATGACAAAGGTGTGTCCACCATCTCCTCTAACATTCATAGGAGTGGATCTTTGAGGATGGTGCAACCTCTCACATGTGCAAAGACCACGAATCATTTCAAGAGTTAGAATTCCAACCTAGAAAATTTCATTTAGGAAATAACAAGAGTCTTCTAATAGAAGGCAAGGGTAAAGTACAAATAAAAATCACAAGGAGAATGCGAAGTTATATCAAATGTAATGTTTGTACCTAACTTGTATATGAATCTCCTCTTTGTCAAGGCAATCATCGATCATAACAAACAAAATTTAGTTGAAAACACATAAGTGAAGGTGATTGATCCTAGCATTAAGGATATCATAACTCAAAGAATTGAAGATAAAGGCTTGTACAAGCTTTCATGCTTTCTTTGTAAGGATTCAATTTCTAGCCTGTGTCACCAAAGATATGGACACACAGCTTAACCAAGATATCATCATCACAATTGGTTAAAAGATTACCCAAAATTTGGCAAGTGCACAATTTTTGCAAATCTTGCACTCAAGACAAGCAACACAATGCTCCAATTCCTAAAACGCATCCAAATCAAGGTTTATCTCAATAGGACATCGACCACCAGGACCTATTTCGATACATTAGAATGGAAAAAAATTGACTAACTCTATTAATGGTCAAGGAGGAAAAACTAAGCCAAAGAAGATGGATACACCTAAGAAGCAAGAACCTGTGCACTGGCAACATGATTCTAATTTCTTGGAGCAGGCCAAAAGATTGGGGCTTTGTTTTCGATGTGGAGAACATGGACATTGCACTTTTGAACGTCCAAACAAGGCTATCAACCATTCCATGCAGGTGAAGATAGCTCATCTACAAGAGAAAAACATAACAATTGAGGAAGCAGATGATCAAGGTAAGTGTTCTAACCCTAGACTTCAATGCGCGACACCTCCTTCTCATTCAAGGGCATCAATGGTTAGGATTATGGTGGACATTGTCAGGGGAGCACTAGATTGTGCTCTCTGACTACAGTAGACAAGATTTCGGAAATACACTTATGATTACAAGAACACCCACGTAGGGAAAATAATACAAGAATACGTTGCTGATACAAGACGTCCCACAACCCGGGACCAATAGGTATGGAAAACTGGACTAGAGATGATACAGGAGATCCGACAACCCGGGATCGTAAGTATGAGACAAGATGTCTGGATTACAAGAACTCCCTTCTGGGAGATGAACTGGATACACGAAAGAACTCGACAGGATCTCGTACTACGAGATTACAAGGGGACAAGATAGTATGTCCAAGAACTAGACTAGAACAAGGAACAAGACAAGAACTAGAACTGGAACTTGAAGAGTACTTACTTGGTAGTCACGACTCCTTGAGCTCCCAAGACTGGTATTGGCAAGACTGATTATGAATGTGGCCAACCCCTCCTTTTATAGGTTTTCAAGGGCGGTTCATGAAAGGCGGTTACGAATTGATGATGTCATCGATGATGTCATCAATTTGAAACATGAGCTCTAGATATCCGAATCAGGCAAGTAGACAGTCGATCTTAGGGTTTTGGCACACTCCGGATGCAATGGAAGCATTAGTTTCTCCTAAATCTTAACCAATCATAATATATAGAGTTCACATGGAATCTAAGGTCAGGGGTTTCCTTTGTCCATGACATCACCTCCCCCTCAAGCGACGAGTTCCACGAGGAGCGGTGATGTTATTTGGTCTCGACTTCGTTGGATTTCTCTGATGGAATTCTTGAACCTTGACTGGTGCTCTTTGAAGGTTTTCTGCAGGTTCCCAAGTACGATCAGTGATGTCATACCCTTTCCAATGAATAAGGTATTCCAATCTTCCTCGGGATATTCTGGAATCTAGGACATGCTCGACTTCAAATTCTTCATGGTCATCAATCCCGATAGGTGGTGAAGGACTAGGTCTCTCCCCCCTCAATGGTGAAATATGATATGGTTCCAACATGGATACATGGAAAACTGGATGTATTCTCATGGTACTTGGTAGCTGGAGCCTGAAGGTGACTGGGTTAATCTTGGCCAAGATGGTGAATGGACCAAATCTTTGATGATGTAACTTTGCACAAGGCGTTGAAGTTTGCAAATTGCTTCGGAGTAACCATACTTTATCTCCAATTTGATATGATGGATTCTGAACATGATGTTGATCTGCATAGTACTTATATTGTTCTTGAGCCTTACAGATCTCTTCCTTGAATTCTTTATGAATGTCCATCAAGTACTGGTCCTTGTCTCTGGCAGCTGGGTTCTTGACATGATTTGAGAGGTTTATATCCATCCTTGGATGTTGTCCATAGTTTTCAAAGAAGGGAGTTTGCTTTGTAGATGCACGAACACTATTGTTATAAGCAAACTCTGCAAACGGTAAAAGCTCAAACCAATCATTTTGATGGTAGTTGTTGGTGCAACGAAGATATTGCTCCAGGACTTGATTCACCCGTTCTGTTTGTCCATTAGTCTATGGATGATTTGTTATGGATAGTTTAACTTGAACACCAAGGAGCTTGCAAAGATTGTTCCAGAAGTTGGATATGAACTGTGGACCTCAATCACTGACAATATCATCAGGCAACCCATGAAGCCTAAAGATGTATCTGAGAAAGAGTCTAGCAGTGGCTGCACCTGTGATTGCCTTTGTAGTTGGAATGAAGTGTGCCATCTTTGTGAATCTATCCACAATAACAAGAATGGCATCATACTTATCTGACTTTGGTAGATCTGTGATGAAATCCATAGATAATGAAGCCCATGGCCTTTTTGGAATAGGTAAAGGTTGCAAGAGGCCATGAGGCTTATGTCGTGGTACCTTAGATCTATTGCAAGTGTCACAGGTTCGGATATATTCTTTGACTTCCTTCCACATTTGAGGCCACCAAAAATCCCTGGATATGAGTTCTATTGTTTTATTTACTCCAAAATGTCCTGCTGCAAGGTTGTCATGACGTTGTTGAAGCACTTGGATCTTGGGTTTTCCTGGAGGGACATACAATAGGTTTTTATAGAACAGTAAGCCGTCCTTTTCCTCGAATTCATTTACTTCTTGGACTTTTCCTTCTTGAGTTTTTTGCTTAACAGTACAAAATAGTTCATCTTGTGGTAAATTCTCACGAATCAAATGATTCAAGGCTGAATCTTCAGGATGGGTTGAAGAGATAGCTGCTAACTGGAGATGCTCAGGCTTGAGTAATACACTCTCTTGTTGATCGAAGGCCTCTTCACCCTTCTTTGGTTCAAGGTAAGATCTTCTTGACAAGGCATCTGACTGACACTGTTGCCATCCTGGAAGATATGTGATGACAAAGTCAAATCTGGATAAAAAGTTACTCCATCGAGATTGCCTTCTATTGAGGATGCGGTGGTCATAAAATAGTCTAGGTTCTTGTGATCTGTATACATGATAACTTTATGAGTTGCTCCTTCTAGATGATGATGCCAAGTATCAAATGCGTCCACTATGGCAAGAAGTTCTTTATCATGAATTTCATAATTAATTTTTGGAGGAGAAAATTTTCTAGAATTATATGCAACAGGATGTAGGTGTCCATCATCTCCATATTGTGAGAGAATGGCCCCTAGGGCAAAGTCTGATGCATCTGTCTCTAGGAAGAAGGGTTTAGTAGAATCAGGATGAACTAGAATTGGAGCAATAGTGAATGCTGATTTCAAGGTCTGAAATGCTTTTTCTGCTTCTTCTGTCCATGAGAATTTGGAGTTCCCTGTAAGCTTGGTAAGAGGTGTCACTATCTTGGAGTAATCTTTGATGAATATCCTATAGAAGTTGGCAAACCCCAAAAAACATTGTACATCTCGAACACATGAAGGTGGTTGCCAATCAAGGATTGTTTGAATCTTCTTAGGGTCGATAAAAATTCATTTATTTGATACAATGTACCCTAAAAATTCCACTTTTGTCTTATGGAAAGAGCACTTCTCCAATTTCGCATATAATCCTTTTTCTCTTAGTTTCTCTAGGACTATCTTTACATGACTTTCATGATCCTCTAGATTTTTGGAGAATATCAAGATATCATCAAGGTATATTACAACAAAATCATCTAAATATTCTCGAAAGATATCATTCATCATATGTTGGAAGACAGCTGGAGCATTTGTAAGACCGAATGGCATAACTACATATTCAAAATGGCCATACCTTGTTCAGAATGCTCTCTTCCATTCGTCTCCTTCACTGATCCTGACAAGGTTGTAAGCTCCTCGAAGATCAATCTTTGTGAAGAATTTTGCTTTTCCAAGGCGTTCCAAGAGCTCTGATATAAGTGGTAGTGGGTATCTGTTCTTTATAGTGACTTTATTCAATCCACGATAGTCTACACACATCCGAAGAGTCCCATCCTTCTTCTTTATAAATAAAATAAGAGCTCATGTTGGAGTCTTTGAGTGTTTGATAAACCCCTTTTCTAGATTTTCATCAATGTTCTTCCGTAGTTCTGTAAGTTCCTCTGGGGATAGTCTGTAGATTGGTCCGAAGGGTGGTTATACTCCCTCTTGAAGATCTATGGGGCAATCGTAAGGTCTGTGCTCTGGGAGGATATCTGCATTCTTCTTTTCAAAGACATCTTCAAAGCCTTTGTACTGATTGGGTAGTTGTACTGGATCATCTTTCTTGGATTCTTGAGTTGGTATGGCATAGATCATATATGTAGGTTCCTTCCTAACTGCATTTATGAAGGCTTTGGCTCTGACATATGTTGGGTTCTTCTGGATATCTCGACGGGTGATTTTATTCTTTTCCCAATTAATGTCTAGATTATGCTTCTTTGACCAGGGCATTCCAATGATAACTAGATGTATTGGGCTTGATATTACATTGAAACATATGTGGGATTCATGGTCACCAAGGTGTACTCTTAATGGTGTGGATTCCATGGTTATATTACCAGATGCTAGAGGTCGTCCATCTACTACTTCAGCTACTACTGGTTTGTTCTTCCGAAGTATAGGAATTCCATGTTTCTTAACCAATCCTTCATCGATGAAACATGAAGAGGCTCCTGAATCTATTAGGGCTGTAAGGGAAAGGGTCTTGTTGGGCAGATTAACTTGATAGGTGCAAGACATGTTTCTATGGGTATAGCTGGAATTATGGGACCCTTTTTTATATCATGGCCCGACTGCATGGTCTCTTTTACAACTGGACTTCCTTGTTTCCCTGCTCTACAAGGGTGGCTGCGACTCTGGAGTTTGTTCTCTTATTCGGACAATTAATTGCAATATGTCCAGGGTTTCCACAATAGAGATATAACTTATTAACTCTCCTTCTTTGTTTCTCTTCTAATGTTAGAGGTTGAAACCGTGTTACATCTATTTGCATAGGTTCAGGCATAGACTCATCTTTAATAGTGGGTTGGAAAGGTTTCCACTGGTGAAGTCTTCCTTCTACTTGTTTTTCTTGTTTCCTTTCAAAAAGTTGGTTATCACATTGAATAGATTTCATGATATATTCATTCAATGTTTTAACCTCTGGCATCGTAAGCAAAAGGTCCTTCATATCATCTCTTAAACCCCATCTGAATTGGCTTATGAAATAATCTTCATGCCAAGTGAGATCACATATCAACTGCCTAAATTCAGATGCATAGGTAGAGGTAGGGCGGTTACCTTGACGTAACTTCCGAAGTTCCGTTTCTGCTACTCGACTTGTATCTGCATCTCCAAATGTGGCGAAGAGTTCTCGGAGAAACCCCTCATAGTCCTAAAGTATTGCCATGTTCTTCTCCAAGATTGGGGAAAACCATGATAATGCTTGGCCATAGAGCAAGGTTCTAATAAACCCGACCTTGGATGCCTCGTCAGGGTATCTATCAGGTTGCATACGGATGTACAATTTAACTTGCTGGAGAAATCCATGAAACTTTGTGCGATCCCCTTCGAACTTTTCTGGCATGCAAATCTTGGGTTCCTTCATAAATGATGTACTAAGCCGTTGATTTACTTGAATACTCCCTTGATTTTCTTGAAAACTCCCGATTCGTTCTTGTAATT
This sequence comes from Ceratopteris richardii, assembly GCA_020310875.1. Lineage (NCBI taxonomy): Eukaryota > Viridiplantae > Streptophyta > Polypodiopsida > Polypodiales > Pteridaceae > Ceratopteris > Ceratopteris richardii. Next base: position 254,720,653 of record CM035406.1, on the reverse strand, counting down.
CTTGGAGGAGTGCACCTACATGCATTGGATGTCCCATCTCGACTTGTGTCTGTTGATGACTTAGGTCTTCGACTTGTTGTTGGAGACTCTGAAGTGATGCTACGATCTGTTCATAAGCGTTCTCCATGATGCTTGTGTTGGTGCATATCAAGCCTTCACACATTGGCTTGGACTCATGGAAGACTAGCTTGGACAAAGCTTTATCAAGGCTTCACTTGAAGCAAGGTTCATATGAACACATGCTTAGATGTTCTTACTTTTTACCCCTTTGTAAAAGACTATATGACTTGGCATTTATATGTAATCACTTCAGTCACTTACCTACTTCATTAGTCGTGGAAAAGGGAATGATATCCTCAGAGACTTAAATATATATTTACTAAACCTTCACTTAACAATACACCAAAATGATGGATCTAATTGCTAAGTGAATATGATTTTGATATTAAATACTTAGCAGGAAAAGAAAACAATGTGGTTGATGCTTTGAGTCATAAACCTTTATGCAATTCAATTTCTATTTTATCCTCTAATTTTGATATTGGAAAAGAATTAAAAGAAGATTTATTTTATGTAGAAATCTTAAAAATTATTGCACAAAGATATAGGTTCTATGTTTCAAGGAAAATTTCATTTGAAAAATAATGATTTATAATGCAATTCTCGTTTATGTATTTCTTCAGAATCTGTTTTGAAAGAAAAGATTCTGCATTGCATCTTTCTCTGCACACCTTGGTTTTTCTAGGACTTATGCAAAAATGAAAGCTTCATATTACTAGTCACGTATGAAATATGATATTAGAAGGTATGTGAAAGAATGTTTGAAATGTCAACATGTTAAGGCTGAATTTAAAAGGAGTCCTAACATGTTACAACCATTAGATGTGCGTGATAAAAAATGGGAATCCATCTCCATGGATTTCATAACAAAGTTGCCTGTGCCAAAAGTGGGCATGATACCATCTTTGTTGTCGTGGATCGTCTTACAAAGATGGCACATTTTCTTGCCATGTGGAAAACTGATACAACTTTGCATGATGCTAAACTTTTCATAAAAGAAATTTTTAGGTTACATGGTAGACCTAAAAGTATAATTTCTGGTAGGGATGCAAGGTTTACATCTTCTTTTTGGAAAGAAACATTTCAATCCATAGGAACAAAATTACGGATGAGTACTACATTTCAACCTCAAACTGATGGTGAGACTAAGAGGGTTAACAGGGTGCTTGAGGATATGTTACGTATGTATGTGAATGATAAGGATCAGAACAATTGGACTGAGTATTTGCCTTGGGTTGAGTATGCATATAATAGTGCATGGCATTCATCTATTAAGATGAAACCTTTTGAAGCAATGTATGGCTATAATTGTTTGCTACCTCATTCACTTTTTAATTCACAAAATCAAGTTGAGGTATCCAAATAGATGCTTGAAAACATGGATTTGGAGCTAAATAAGGTAAGGATGAACATGAAAGATGTAGAGAAACGTCAAAAACTATATCATGATCTTAAAAAGAGACCCTTGGAATCTAGAACAACTGATCTAGTTTTTTTGAAAGTGAATCCTTCTAAATGAAATCTGGTTTTAGGCAAAGATCCTTGATGGTCTCCATGTTATGCTGGTCCATTTAAAATCTTAAAGAAAGTTGGTTCTATTGCATATTTACTTGACCTACCTAACACTTTGAAAATTCATCCAGTTTTCCATGTTGGATTACTTAAAAAGTATGTTCCGAATGCTGACCACGTTTTGTAGGACAAATCTAAGTTGAACGAAGATGCCACTTTCTAGCTTGAACCAAAAGTTGTAATGGATAGGAGAATTAGACATCTTAGGAATCGTGAAATAGTGGAAATTTTAGTTAAGTGGTTTGCATATCCTATTGAAGATTCAACATGGGTTGGTTTAGATGAGTTTATGGAACATTATCCTTCTTTCCAACTCTGAGGACATAGTTCTTAAAAGAGGGGGAGAATTGTAAGATGCCACATTGGTTTTCCAAAAAAAAAAAAAGATGTGTGGGTAATCATGAAATTTTATGTTTAGGTTATTCTAATCATGCCAACAAAATTTTGTAGCAATAAGCTTTTAATTCTCTCTCTAAAAAGTTGTTGCATGAAGTTTGTGTGTTAAATTTGAGCTTGAAGATGAAGGAATCTGAAAAAGTGTCGTATGAGAGAAAGGTAGAGTTCTTAGTAGAAAAACTTTAACTGGTTGAATTTTTTGTAGTTCCTATGTTTTATGTATCATTTGGTCACATGAAGATAGGTTAATGAAGAGATTTTTCATGTTTTTTCATCCCTCTAGAATTTCCAATTTTGTAGGGCCCAAGTGATATTTGGAAGTGGATTTGGACCTAAGGTGTCTCTAACACTATTGTACAGATTGAAGAACTAAATATTTTTGTGTCTCACAAGCTTAAGCTGATTCCTCACTATTTTTGAGTTACAAGGCTTGGAAAATGCCATTTTTCGACACTTAAAAAAAAGGAAGCCTTGATTCATCTTATTCATGTTCACGAATTTAAAAAATGCACATGGGTATATGGTTTATTTCGGGTGATTGACATGTGTGTGAGTGTGTTAAAGGAATCACCTCTATTTTTCACGTACAATTCTTGCGATGGACATGAAAAGTAGACACATTGGTGGTTTGGAAGTCTTGCATGAGACATGCGAAAAGATGCTATCTCAGAACATGCAGATTCTAAGAGTGCATGTCTAGGAAGGCATGATTGGTCGTACGCTGGGAAAAAAAGGTGGAGATCCAAAAACACAAAGACTAAGAGAGAGGGCAAGAGGATGGTTTTACATTGATCACGATCATTTTCAATTTCTGAGATCACGAGTGAGATTGAGATTGGGATTGAGATTGTGATTAGGATTGGGATTGGGATTGAGATCAGCTCGGGGGTGGTCGGGTGGATGAGGCTTCACCTTGAAGCTATTTGATAGATTTTGTAACATAGATCAGAACTACTTGTAAATCTACATAGATAATAAAGTTCTCTCTCTTCTTGTTCCGTGTATACTCTGTTTTTCTTCTTTATATCTTGTTGTGCTGAAGTCTATTATTTTGTGTGGGATTGTGATTGAAGATTAGGAGACTTGTTACAAGTGGTATCAGAGCAGAGTTGGATTTTGGCACAAGATGCAGACTTTGAAGAAGAAGATAGAAGAACAAGAGGAGCTTATCTGTAGACTTAATGAACAATTACATAAAGAAGGATCCAACAAACAAAAAGAGGGTACTGAAAATGCTTTCATGGACCTCAACGATGAAGGTGGTAATGGTGTGGGCTCATCGAACATATGTAGAGCTAGAGGACAATGTGAGCCTGAAGATGATGATGATGCAGGAAAATCTGCACTTAAGTAAGTGTTTAAAAGAGAAAAATTAAATGAATTTGATGGTGAGAAGAAAACTAGAGAGGATGTTGAAGCATGGATTGAGGAACTCAAATATTTCTTTGATCTCCACGTGTTTGGTGAGGAATCAAAAGCAAAGGTGGCTCATACAACCTTCGTATCGACTATAGGGGTATGAGTTCAGAGTTTTGCCTTTTGGATTGACAAATTGGCTTGCAACATTTATGTGTTTGATGAATAATGTGTTTCATGAATATCTTGATGAATTTATATTAGTCTTTCTTGACGATATTTTTGTGTATTCTAAGGATGATGATGAACATGCATTGCATCTCATGAAGACTTTACAAAAATGAACTATATGGTAAGATGAGTAAATGTTTTTTTGCAAAGGGGGAAATGAATTATTTGGGGAGATTTGTTTCCAAGGAAGGGATTCACATAGATCCGAAGAATGTTAAAAGCATAGTTGACTGGCCTACACCCAAATGTGTGTGAGATGTGAGAAGCTTCCTTGGTTTGGCACAATATGAGAGGGCACACATTAGGGAGTTTTCCTGAATTGCCAATCCTCTTACAAAATTGATAAAGAAAAATAGAGACTTCACATAAAATGATGAGTGTCAAAATGCATTTGAAGAATTAAGATAGAAAATTATAAAAAATTCTATGCTAAAGATACGTGAGTTAGGGAAGCCATTTATTGTTGCATGTGATGCAAATGGAAGTCAAATCGGATGTGTACTTTCACACGAAGGAAGGGTAGTGGCTTATGAGTCAAGGAAACTAAGGAAACATGAATTAAGTTATACAAAACATGACTTGGAAATGCTTGGAGTCATTCATGCACTTAAACATTAGATACACTTATTGCTTGGAGTAAAGTTGAATTTAGTAGGAAAAGAAAACAAAGTGGCCGATGCTTTGAGTCATAAACCTTTATGTGATTCAATTTCTGTTTTATCCTTTGATTTTGATATTGGAAAAGAATTAAAAGAAGATTTATTTTATGCAGCAATCTTGAAATTTTTGGACAAAAGTCAAAGTTCTATGTTTTAGGGAAAATGTAATTTAAAAATAATGATTTGTGCTGTAATTTGCGTTTATGTATTTGTTCATGATCTGTTTTGAGAGAAAAGATTCTGCATGACTGTCATGATGCACCTTTCTCTCCACACCCTAGTTTTTCTAGGACTTATATAAAGCTTCATATTACTGGTGAAGAATGAAATATGATTTTAGAAGGTATGTGAAAGAATGTTTGAAATGTCAACATGTTAAGGCTGAATTTAAAAGGAGTATTGGCATGCTACAACCATTAGATGTGTGTGATAAAAAATGGGAATCCTTCTCTATGTATTTCATAAGAAAGTTTCCTATGATTAGAAGTGGGCATGATACCATCTTTGTTGTCGTGGACCATCTTACAAAGATGCCACATTTTCTTGCCATGAGGAAAACTAATACAAATTTGCATGTTGCTAAACTTTTCATAAAAGAAATTTTTAGGTTACATGGTATACCTAAAAGTATGATTTCTTAGAGGGATGCAAGTTTACATCTAATTTTTGGAAGGCAACATTTTGATCCGTAGGAACAAAATTATGGATGAGTAATGGATTTCAACCTCAAACTGATGGTGAGACTGAGTGGGTTAACAGGGTGCTTGAGGATATGTTACGTACATATGTGAATGATAAGGATTAGAACAATTGGACTGAGTATTTGCCTTGGGCTGAGTATGCATATAATAGTGCATGGCATTCATCTATTAAGATGAAACCTTTTGAAGCAATGTATGACTATAATTGTTTGCTACCTCATTCACTTTTTATTTCACAAAATCAAGTTGAGGTATCCAAAAAACTGCTTGAAAACATGGATTTGGAGCTAAATAAGGTAAGAAAGAGCATGAAAGATGCAGAAAAAAGTAAAAAATTATATCATGATCTCAAAAAGAGACACTTGGAATTTAGAACAAATGATCTAATTTTTTTGAAAGTGAATTCTTCTAAATCAAATCCGGTTTTAGGCAAAGATCGTTGATTGTCTCTATGTTCAGCAGATCCTTTTAAAATCTTAAAGAAAGTTGGTTCTTTTGCATATTTACTTGACTCTCCTAACACTTTAAAAATTCATCTAGTTTTCCATGTTGGCCTAGCATTCCTTCATGGGCTTGTTGCAACCAACTGCTATGTTCATCGTCCTCAACACAACAAGCTAGTACACCCTCTGTATCTTGTTTGTACATGCTTCCGACCAATATTTGATATTTTTTTGATTTTACAATTTCTTCTTTGTTTGTTTTTATATTCTTATTTGTAGGCCCAAAGGTTAAGACAGGTACCAACTTATTTGCCCATTTAGGAACAACTTCTAAATTGAACAAATAAGCATCGGGGAATTCATCAGACACTCCTTGCGGTGACTCTCCTGAAGTGATGCGAGAAAGATGGTCTGCCCTGAGGTGGGTTCTACCTTTCCTAACAACCACTTCAAAATCGTATTCCATTAGTAAGAGGAACCACCTTACTAGACGTCCTATATTGCAAGGTTTATTGACCAAATATAATAAAGATTTATGATCGGTGAAAAACTTGAACTTGTTGGCCAACAAGTAGTGTCTAAACTTTTTCACAACATATACGATGCCTAAACCTTCTCTTTCCGTTGTGGTATAATTTCATTCAGCTGCGTTCAACTGTCTGCTAGCATAAGCGATTGGTGAATCTAGATTTCCTTCACTTGTGGGTTGTGCTAGCACACAACCTATTGCATGATTGGATGCATCCACATGGACATGGAATGGTTTACTCCAATCAGTGGTGGTCACTATTGGTGCTGAGCACAAACGTCTTTTTAGCTCATTGAAGGATTTTTCACATTCATCATTCCACTCAAAATTTGTCAACAATCCATAAAGAGGTCTAGCAATGATGGCATACATGTGGATAAACCTGCAGTAATATCCACAATGGCCCATAAAGGCTTGTACCTCTTTAACATTCCTTGGCCTTGGCAACTCCGCTATGGCTCTTACCTTGTCCTCGTCTGTTGATATTCCATTTTTAGAAACAATATGACCTAAGATCTTACCTTGTCATACCATGAACATACACTTCTCTAGGTTCAGAGACACTCGATATTCTCTACACTTGTTGAAGATCTATCTGAGCTCAAGGATGTGGTATCTTCTTTGTTGGGAATGAGCGCATAAATCATCCACATATACTTCTAAGCTCTTTCGCAAGAACTTCTTGAAGACATGACACATGAGTCTCTTGAATGTTGTAGGTGCATTGGTGAGCCCAAATGACATCACACGAAATGCAAAGATTCCACATTCTGTGGCGAAAGCTATCTTGTGTTGATCTTCTGGGGCAATGGCTACTTGATTGTAACCTGAAAATCCATCAAGAAAGCTATAAACTTCCTTGCCTACAACATGCTCCAATAAATGTTCAGTGATTGGAAGCGGATAACTATCTCTGATCATAGCGGCATTAACTTTTTTAAGGTTAATAGACACTCCCAATTTTCCATTCTTCTGGGGCACCACTACAATGGGGGATACCCATTCAGTATGCTCAATCTCATAGATAAATCCAACTTCAATCAACTTGTCAATTTCCTCTTTTATTTTAGCTGCATAATTGTCATTATATGTGTAGGGCTTTTGTTTGCTGGGCTTGGCATCAACCGTCATGGGGATAGTATGAGAGCAAATTTTTGGATCTACTCCCTTCAAGTCTCTATAGTGCCATGCAAACACGTCCCTATATTCTCTTAATAGAGCTACAAGCTCTGCTTCTTCTTTGTACTTAGGTCATCTCCTATGTACGTACATTGCTCTTTGTTTCCTTCAATGGTCACAATAATTCTTTTGGTCTTCTCTTTATTGTCATACACTTCTCCTATGATGGCCTCTCTTTTAGGCATTCGTACCAAAATTTTTCAGTCTTTCACTTCATATTTCTTGAAATTTTTTGGTACTTCAAACAATGATTCCTCCTCTTCTTGTTTCACTACTTTTCTTTTCTTTTTCTTTTGACTACCCTCACTTCCATCCTTTGAATTCACAGTTTTAATACTTGTGAGAGGTTCTTCTTCTTTTTGGGTTAACACTCATATCTCTTCTAAATAGTGCTCCTCTAAGTCAAAGTAAGTATCCATCACAATGGATTGTAGATCATCGTCATTCTCTTCTTCTTCTATGACCTCACTAGGATCACACTCTTCCAATAAGGGCTGACACATGAACACTGAAATATCGTAACCCTCCTCATCACAACGAGGTGTCCATTGTTCTTCATTGACTGCAAGGTCCATGGTAGCTAAGATTTCTGCCCAACCATGAGGCTCAAATTCCTCATCTAGAAATATCATTGGTGTATAGGCTGGGTCTATGATTGGTCTATCTCCTGGGGGAGTTCCTTCTTCCCTTGCTTTTAGGTGCTTTTACTCTTCCTCTGCAACCTTGCACATCCACAAGTGAGTATCTTCATGCAACTAGGATGGATCAGGTGAACTTCTAGAATGCACAGAGATAGAATCTTCTTTCGCTTTGTGGATAGGATTCCACTGTAGGGGTGGTACATCTCTAAAGGTGTAATCCTTCAAATTGACCTTGGTGGTGATCCCTAAGTGTTGTAAGTACAAGGAGTTGGTTCCCCAATCTTGTACTATTTGCAATTGTCGTAGGAAGGGTCTTCCTAGGATCATCTCATAGACATTATTTTTCTCAAAGTCACATATAGCAAATGTATGTTCAAGCTCTACACCACAAGTGGTTAGAGTTATCCCTTCGAGCAATCCTAGAGGTCTTTCAAAATGACCATCTTCCATTTGAAGCTTCATTCTAGTTGGTCTTAATGTGGGCTTGCCCCATCGCTTCCACAAGGAGGTGGTCGCAATAGCAACACCAGCACCCGAATCTATGATTGCTTTGGTTGTGCAACCTTGGTAGGTGATCGGAAGATAAGTATTGCCTTCTTCACCTTCGCTCATGTCTCCTATTTTATCAAGAGGTATTTCTGGAACTTTTTGCTTAGAGCCTACTTTTGGCATATTGGAATCAAGTTTTGGAAGGCCTTGAACATCATGTCCAAGCCTTCTGGAGTTGGATCTGCGAGAACCGACCCTGATTGCGGTCTATTTACAATGGGCGGTGGGGTGGAATGAGGTGGTGTGGATGGAGGTTTGGCATGAGAGGGTCTTTGAGATGCAATGTCTTCTATTTTTGTTTCGGTATCCCTTATTCTTTCTTCTAGTTTGGAATCTTTTTGTTCCATTTTCGATTAGCCTTCTCTCTGGTATCCTTCCATGTTCTTGGTTTCCTCTTACTAGACTCTCCTGAGTCACTTGGCTCTGGCTTCTCAATCGGTTTATCCTGTTTTAATGCTTGTGCCCTAGTAACTGCCTATATAGGAGCCACGTTACTGCTACTTGAACTTGAATCTGCCACTAAGCCTACCACATTGATGGGTGTAACCTTGGATGCACTAGAGGGGTTTCTAGGACATTCTCTTGGGAGATGTTCCTTACCACACTCAGGACAAAAGCCTTGTATTGTGATGTTTTGTCCTTGTGCTGGAATGATGGGGGCATTCACGAATGAAATGGTCACCCTGACATCTAAAACATGGTCCTCTAGGGGCTAGTGGTCTTACTTGTCTCGATTGGGGCCTAGGATTTGGATTCGTATACATGACATTGGAGTATTCTGGTTCCCAATTTTGTTCCATAAGTGGTGTCTCATATTGATATGGAGAAATCTCACTTTGCTCAGGTGACTCTATGTAATAAGCATGTGGACTACCTTCATGGGAGTATTCTGAATTATGAGCATGAGAGTCATTTTCTAAGACCAAAGGGGTTAGTGGCGCCAATTCTCTATTAGGGTTCTCCTCCACCATTGTATACTTAGCTGGGATCACATTGATAGGAGTTGGTGGTTGGTTTCCCAGGACTGGCTGTGGCCTGTTTGGTGCTTGATATTGCTGCTGGTATCGGGGTTGATATTGTTGTTGTGGCCTATAATATGGCTGTTGGTAATGGTTTTGATACCTACCCTGCTGGTAAGGTTGCTGATAATTTTGTCTAATAGCTTGCCTATTATAGGGACAATCTTGAGCCGTATGGTTTGTGTATTTTCTCTCAATAGTGTAATATAGAGCATTAGGGTTTCCTTGGGGCTGAGCCATCATTGGGAAAACATTAGCCATGTGGTCTCCTCCACAGTTGTAACATCATTTCAATGAGGGGACCCTTGGCATTTGTCTATTTTGAACTCCTAGCCTCTTGGCAACCTGCTCTGCTATCTCATCTATCTCATTGGAGGCTCTAGAGGTATGACTAGTAGAGCTGTCAGAATCTTTATAGAGTTTGGATAGTCCTAACTCCTCACCCAAGTTGTCTTCTATGTCAATGCACATGCGCACACACTCTTCTATGGATCTAGGCTCTTTCAAGTATACGTATGACCTTAACTTCGTGCTGAGTAAACCGTCTAAAAACAAGGCCACTTGTTTGGCTGCTGTGGGTAATTCTGGCATAGGGCATCTTTCCAAGTACTGTCTAAACCTTCTTCCTGCAAGTCGCACTGTTTCTTGGGGTGTCTGCTTAAAGCTGTGGATCAAGGATGATGTATTATGCCTGATGCCACTCTTGGAAAATTCTACAATGAATTCCTCTAGCAGTTGGCCTATCTCTCGATAGTTGCAACTATTCAGGGATTGAAACCAAGCTAAGGCAGTACCCTTAAGAGGCAAACCAAATGCCTCGAACTTGGTGAACAAGTCCTCAACCTGTTCAGCTCTTAACACTTGTTTGAACTCGGCCACATGATCATAAGGATCTCCTGACCCATCAAAATAGTTCTTCATTGTCTTAACCACTTGAGAGGGTCTAAGGGTTCTTGAGTGCTCTCGTGCTCTCATGGTCTTGAGTGCTCTTGTGGTTCTTGAGTGCTCTCGTGCTCTCACTCCTATGTGTGTGTAGATGCCAAATCTCCCTTCAAACCCACGATATTGCACTCATGATACTTGGTGTAGGTTATGTCATGTCAAGGGCTGTTCACTCTGATTTTTGGGTATTTTGGTACTATTTCTTCAACGTTTCAGTTCTGCACCCTCTCTAAGACTCTTTCTCACAAAGACAAGTAAAAAGCGAGGTGAATGTAATCTAAAAAATGGAAAAAACTGAGAAGATGAAGGTGGGTGGAGATGGTGATGATGATGAAGATGAAGGAGAAGAAAAACTCAATAACTGAACTGAAAATGGTGATTTTTTTACCTTCCAATGTTGCTACTCTACGTCTTACCATCACACGCTCGTCCTCCAAGCTCTCTCCCTGGCAACGGTGCCAAAATTTGGTGTAGCTTAGTGATGAGTAGCACCTCCTTTAATGTCAATCCGGGAAGACGTGAGGATGGTATGAAGACCTTGAACAAGTGATGGCACAAGTGTGTGAGTGAGAAGCACACTAACATGCACAGACATACACACACACATGCGCACACAAGGCAAGAACATAGAGAGAGACAATGGAGTTCTTTATATTACTCGAACGTGCTCTTACAAGTTCAATTCTACAACAAGCTAACCTCAAAAATGAGCTCTCCAGCCCTTTTTATAGTTTTTGAGTGGTTTTGGTCCTGTCCAGACCTAGCGTGCTGCCTACTTAAAAATTAGGTTCCAGGGCTTATTTGGGGCTCAAACCGAGTTCTAAAAATTATGAAGATTGGTAGGAAGATAGTTCTAATACTCCTCAAGCTCAAGGACTCCTCAGATTGAACAAAATGGAGTTGCAAAATGGAAAATGGTATTTACAATGGCTTTTAGTGATAAAAATCACTATTTTAATAGGGTTTTCTTCTGAAAATTTGACAGGTGCTTCTTGGAGCTCCCTACTTGCTCCTTCTTCTTGTGTGTCCACTTCCTTGATGCGCTTCCATACTTTGTCCTTGACCGTGAGCTTCAACAAAACTAAAAGAGAAAGATAAGACAGAAGATTTACCTCACATTTAGGACAAATCAATTTTTGTAATCCCTGAATTAGAGGCTGATTGGCCAAGAGATTTGTGGGCCAGGATTCAGGAAGACCGATGCAAAGAATGGAATCTCAAGACCACCCTTTGAGGAATTAGATGTTGGGGATGATCAACCAACTCCAAATTTGGAAGAAATATATGAAGAGGTTTCCATGCTAGACCGAAATAGGGAGGAAGCACACAACATTTCTACCCTACCGAACTACATGGGAGAATATGAGAAAGAATCCATAATCTTTTGTGCTCCCACTATACGAGGAAAGGAAAATGAGTCTTCAGAAAAGAGCTCTCAAAATCTAATTGAACTGAAGAGGACCAAGGTACAATGTCAGTTGACTGTGGAAGAATTACTACGTGTCAAGCTTCAAATATGGAAACAATTAGCGAGACAATTGAAGTTAGAGCACAAGGAGAATAAAAAGGAAGGTAACAAAATGGAAGTCCCTTCTACTATACAAATCCCTGTGGATATAGTTGGAGAATTTAGTGAAGGGGACGAGGGCAATACATGTTTACCCATCACATATAATGCATACATGACCAAAGCCATTCTAGACACATGGGTAGGTGTAGGCATAGCCACCAAAGAGATTTGGGAGAAATGGGGAAAGCCAGCCCTGCGGCCAACACGTATGAAGCTTCAACTAGCAGATGGCCATGTAGAGAGACCCCTTGGAATATTGGAGAAAATCAAGTTAGCCACCTGTGGAGTGGAGTTTGAGCACACATTAGCTATATGTCAATTTGGAAAAGTGAATAACTATGAAATGATATTGGGACGACCATTCATGAGACAACTTAGGGTAGTACAAGACTAGGGAAGAGACACCTCATACATACAATATCAAGGAATTACTACCAAGATAAATTTGCATACATTTGCGTATAGGGATGTACCCCCACTACAATGGAATCCCATACACAAGGAAGAGGATGATTTGTCAATTCATAGTGCCAGTTCAAGTGACCAATCATGGATACACGAAGATGCCCAATTATGGATATGTAAGGAAGCAAAGAGAGAAGAGAAATAAACTCAAATATGGCCTATAGGACATCAAAATTACCGACCCATAGAGGACCCTATGTATATTCCCCAAGTTTTCCCTAATGAAGCATTCAAACCACACGGTTGGATGGAGATTCTAGCCACCCTGGATGTATGCATAAATGAAGAGGTATTGACCATGAATGGATGTGTGGACGAAGAAGGTTATGATGTAAGCTTTTACATGGTAGTCCTTCAGGAGGTAGAAGCAGGAGAAGTATTAGAAAAGGAATGGAAGGAAGAGTATGAAAGCATAGAGATGGAACCAGAGTTTGATTTAGAGGAATGGTATTTAGAAGCAATCCAAGCCGATGACAAAGAAGAAACACCCAAGGTGTTAGCAATAGAAGCAGGTCAGTTGAGATGGAACCATGAGGAAACCATAGATAAGACCGAACCAACCCTAGATTTGTTTGAAGTCCCAAAATGACACTTGATGCAAAACTATAAAAGCGATGCCCTTACACTTACAATGATGCCTATTCAACAAAAATTAAGGAGGAGATAGACAAGCTGTTAGCAGCTAAATTCATTTATGAGACATAACACACTAAATGGGTGTCACCACTGGTGGTCGTACCCAAAAAGAATGGGAAATTAAGAGTGTGTATTAACCTGAAGAAAGTAAATGCTGCCACGATCTGTGATAGCTACCTCTTACCTATCACTGATCACCTCTTGGAAAGAGTTGCAGGTAAGGAAGTCTATAGCTTCCTGGATGGATTCTCTGGATACAACCAAGTAGCTATTGCCACTGAAGACCAACACAAAACCGCATTTGTGATTGAATGGGGAGTGTATGCTTTCAGGGTGATGCCTTTTGGGCTCACAAATGCCCCTGCTACTTTCCAAAGGTTGATGTGTCACGTCTTCAAAGAATTCCTAAGGAAAAGTATGGAAGTATATGTAGACAACCTATGCACATACTTAGATCGGGGATAGGAACATATTCCGGAGTTGCGAAGAATATTTGAAAAAATGTCGACAATATAGAGTGTGCTTGAATCCTGAGAAGTGTGTCATTATGGTGAGACAAGGAAAAATCCTAGGACACATTGTATCTAGGAATGGAATTTCCACTAATGAAGACAAGATCAAAGTAATCCTAGAACTTCCAAGATCGAAAAATGCAAAGGAAGTGCAAGCGTTTATGGGTCATTGTGGATACTATCGTAGATTTATTCACATGTACGCCATCATTGCAAAGCCCCTCTATGGTTTAGTAATTCACGTGGATGGATGAATGCGAGAAAGCATTTAATGAACTAAAAAACGACTCAGCATAGCACCTATTTTGAAAACACCCAACTGGAACAAGCCTTTTTATATTCATGTAGATGCCTCCAACTCTGCAATAGGATGCATTCTATCTCAACTTGTAGATGAAGGAAAATCAGACCATCCTATTGCCTATGCTAACAGACAACTGAATCAAGCTAAAAGAAACTATACAACTATGGAACACGAAGGTTTAGGGATGGTGTATGTAGTAAAGAAATTCAGACACTACCTTCTAGCCAACAAGTTCAAGTTCTTCATAGATCATGAAGCCTTATTGTACTTAGACAATAAGCCTTGTAACACGAGAAGGCTAGTAAGATGGTTTTTGTTACTAATGGAGTTTGATTTTGAAGTGATTGTAAAAAAGGGAAATACCCACATAAGAGCTGATCATCTATCTAGGTTAACACATGGACAACCACCTAATGGAGTATCAAACGATTTACCGGACACTTATCTATTCAATTTGAAAGTATGTCCTAAGTGTGTACAAAAGTTAATTTCAATACTCACCCATGGACCACAACACCCAATTAATAGGGAGATTAGGAAGGAAATTCTGCAATCATGCAACTTACACATTGTGGCAAGAAGTGTGTACCACAAAGAACCTAATGGTGTATTGTCAAGATGTGTAGAAGAAGAAGAACAAAAGAACTTGATTTGAGCAAGCACAAGTAAACAAATGGAGAATGCACAAGGGAACCCTTGGAACTCTAAGTGAATTGAAACTATTAGGAGTTTATCAGCCTAATATGCCTAAGGATGTTCATAAGTATGTTGGTAGTTGCACGGAATATCAAGAAACTACTCCAGAAGACCATACATCATTACCCTTCTCTACAATAGCACCAGGCTAGAGTGAGACATTGGTGAAATTCTTAAAGACACGAGAGCATGAGGAAGGAACAAGTCAAGCTAGAAAGCCATCCCTAGAAGAAATGAGTAAGGACTATGTTATCTTGGGGAGACAACTATTCAAAAGAGGAAAAGACAATCAGCTATGACTATGTGTGCATGAAGGAGAGTACTTGCACATATTAGAAATGGCACATGCAAGTGCTGTAGGATGGAATTTGACCGAAACAAGTGTAAAAATGATTCTCTTTGCAGGTTTGTGGTGGCCAACTCTACATATGGATGCAGACACCTATGTATGAAGCTGTGAGGTATGCCAAAGAGCTAAGTATCCTATTCAATGAGATGAGATGCTTCTGAGACCCATGATCTGTGTGAGAGCCTTTTCTAAAATGGGGTATTGATTTCATAGGACCCATTAATCCACCAGCCAAAGGATCACATGCCGAGTACATAATAGTGGCAACAAACTATCTGAGTAAATGGGTAGAAGCAAAAGCAACTAGAAAAAATGACGCTCAGACCACCACCAAGTTTCTCTTTGAGCACATCTTTACTCACTTTGGACTACCTATAGAGATAGTAAGTGATCGAGGAACACACTTCATTAACAAAGTAATAGAGTCCTTGATGAATGAATTCTTAGTGATTCATAAAAAATGAGCCCCTTATCACCCTCAAGTGTTTTGTATGGTATTGACAAAGATAGTCAATAGTGGAAGGTCAAATTGGGACAAAAAATTGCATCATGCAATTTGGGCCTTCCATGTGGCTTACAAAACGAGCAAAAAGTTCCAATAAAGTGTTTTGTATGGTATTGACAAAGATAGTCAATAGTGGAAGGTCAAATTGGGACAAAAATTTGCATCATGCAATTTGGGCCTTCCATGTGGCTTACAAAACAGCCATTGGAACTCCTCCTTTTAACCTAGTGTATGGACAAAATGCAATTTTGCCAATTGACCTCCTGGTGCCTACGTTACGAGTAGCACAATAGTATGAGTGGACATGACATGAGCTACCCAAGCAACTCGAGCAGATTGAGAAGTTACATGAAACAACACTACAAGCGCTTGCAGGAATTTATGCTACGAAAAGGAGAGAGAATGCATATTATGATGCACACATCAAAGATAAAGGGTTAAAAGAAGGAGATTTAGTCCTGGTGTATACTTTGAAACAACATGCCAAGAAGCTGCAGAAACATGGATATGGACCCCTATTGATCAATAGGATCTCAACGAGCGGAGCAATCAATCTAGCCACATTAGATGGAGATATACTTCCTAATTACATAAGTGGTTGCCAGGTAAAATGATATATGGAGCCTTGATGGATCAAATGTTAGCACGACTCATAGGAGCACAAAACCAAAGAAAAGAAGAAGAGAGAATTAGAGAAGAAGCACGCCAACAAGCCCTAGAACGTATAAAGAAACGAAACCAAACCCACCCAAGAATATGCAACATGAACCATCCACCCATTAGACCAATGCCACAACCAGGTGTGCAACTAGGAATGCCTCATATTAGACCAGCAATTCTTGTGATGCCCAGACCACCAGAATCTATAAGAAGGTTGGGACCGATCCAAGTTGCTAAATGCATGAGAAATCACTATGATGGAATGCGAGAACCATACGACCACACAACAGAATTTAAGTAATATGAGCCGAACAAGTGGATGACTTCTTTGTGCAGTATGAGTCCTTTGGATTAACCCTCATAGGGACGATTTTGACTTGGTTCCAACCATTGGATCCAAATCAATTTGGAAATATTGAGCACTTTTTCCAAGAGTTCATTGGAGAATTTACCAAAAGAGGAATTAAATGTCGATAGATGCCCAGCAAGAGAAAGACCCTCCAACAAAAAATTATATCACTATTCTTGGACGAATTGACTAATGGAACACTGATCTGGGTTTTCTGTCACTATGTAGATTTGATCGAATTTATCCATGTATACTCCTCCCTCGTACTTAACTGCAGGCCTGGGCACTATTGCTAACTTGGTAGAGATTACCATTCTTGGAACGGATGTATTTAACCCATCAAGGTAAATAGGGATCCCTTGCATATTGATGGACACATATTGCAGAGAGGCGTGGTATTCACCCTCCATGGTTGACATAAAGTTCTCCCTAGGGACAGAACCATGCATGTCCTCTGAGGTCATGGGTAGCTCCTCCCCTGAATCACTAGAGGTGTTTGTGTAGATCAAGTGTTGGCTCGCTTGGGTTGCACTTCTTAACGATGAGATGACACTCCTCCTACTATGTAGAACCCATCTTGATCTTAAGTTCATTCACCCCTTTGGGCTTATGTTTACTCCCTAATTCCCCTCAATTAGCTCCTCAATAACTTCAAATTTTGTTCCCAATTAGCTTGAGTAGTTCTGGACGATACCACTCTTGGTGATACCATATAGATGATACGATACCAATTTTGGCACGATACGATACCAGAAGTCTTTGGTGATACAATACCACTGAGTGGCATGATACGATACTAGATGTGCAACCTCTACAACCCACGATACAATACCAAAAAACCTCACGATACGATACCAAGATTTACACGATACAATACTGAGAAACTCACGATACGATACTAGAAAAATGTCATGATACAATACCAGAAATCTCATGATACGATACTGATTCTATGGGCAATACGATACCAAAGGGTCGCACGATATGATACCACATGGTTGATATGATACCACTTTTTGCACTATAGGATACTAGATTATGTGATGATATGATACCAAAATCCTCGGTGATATGATACCATTGTTACATGCGATACGATACCGCTCGACCAACGATACGATATCGTGACTGACACGATACGATACCAGATGATACCGCGATACAATACCACCATGGCGATCACGATCACAATACTAACACTTGACGATATGATACCAGAATGGTATCGCGATACCTCAAGTGGGTATGCAATTATACGATACCAAGCGAGTATCACGATAGTAGGGAATTTGGGTACCACGATACCAAAACTCAACCAATTGTGATACCTCAACCAAAAATGCTCCAAACTCAAAAATGTTTATGCAAAAATCTTTATTTCTCTCCCTTCTTCACTCTTGGCCCTCTATAACACTCAAAGACTCTCAAAAAACTCTCTGTCCTACCCCCCGATACCAAAAATGGCTTTAATCATGCGCGAGTGTGTTCTTGAAGTGTTTTTTATATCAAAACATTATTGTAGCTTATCTTCAAGGATGCCTCAACCAAACTTTGTGCTCTCAATGTCACTTTGTAGCTCGCTAGGCATGATATCACACAAATGATACCGATCGCTACTCTCCTCATGATACTGGATCTCATAATGACCAACTGACCTGATTTTTTGGATTTTCATACTCCTAGCTTACCTATTACTTCCACTGAACTAATTTAGGTAACTTTTTGGGACTTTTCTTGATGTCTTCTACTTCTACCTACTCTACTCCTCTATCTTACCTAACTCGAACTCCTCCCTTACTTCCTCACTCTTAACCCTAAACCTAAAAACTCATTACACACACCTCAAGAGTGTGAAATAACAAGTGCTGAAGTGCTTGTCTACTTGCCACGAAACAAATTCACTTCTACAAGTATGATTCCTTCACTCCAAAACTCTAACCATCACGAAGGCACCTTGGTTAGGTTTCTTCCCTAGTGAGACACGTGTTAAGTACATATGCTGCACACATAACAACCTCAAGGCAGAAAATATGTGGTAAAGCATGACTCTTGACCATACACCTTGCAATCTCCATGAGTGACCTATTCTTCCTTCAACAAATCCGTTCTATTGAGGTGTATACACTGCTGTAGACTAATGTTCTATCCCATATTCAACCAGAAATGCATTATACTTAGAAGACATATATTCCCCCCTCGATTAGAACGAAGCACATTTTACATGTTGGTAGAAATTCATTCAAAAGTAGAAACTGTTTGAAGCACATAAACACTTTAGACTTTGCTTTTAGTGGATACAACCATGCATGCTTGGAAAAATCATCAATAAAAGTCATGAAGTAAAGGTAGTTCCCAAGGAGGGTGTCCGCATAGGACCACAAACATCACTATAAACAAGCTGCAATTTTTGAGTAGCTTGAACTGAACCATCTTTTGGGAACAAGGAATGCTTCATTTTGCCTAAAATATAACCTTCACAAATATTTTTACCAGGTGCCTCAAGTTTGTGTAGAGAGGACACCGTTTCAAATTTCTCCAGATGTAGCAAACTAGCAAAATTTAGATGACCAAAGTGTGCATGCAAAAGCTTTGCATCTGACATAGCCTAAGAATCATGTACTGCACATGCAGAATCATTCATAGATTTTTCATAGTCTATGAACTTATAAAGCCCACAACACAAAATGCTAGAAGCAATAATGACATCGCCATTTGAAAAATCATGAATTGTACATCTGTCATCAACGAATTTCACAACCAAGTTGATCTTGGCTAATGGTGTGACTAATAACAAATTTTTCTTTATCCCTAGCACAAATAAAGCATTCGACAATGTAAAAGAGCTACCATTAGCACTAGTCAGAATGGTCTTATCTGCTCCCATGATAGGATAAGAGGAGTTTTTGGTGCATAATACAATATTCCCTATAGGGGTAGGCTCAAGCAAAGTGAGGAAACTATGTTGTGAGGTAGTATGTTTGGTTGCACCACTATCAAAATACCAAAAATCTGAGTCTATTGTAGACATACAATGTTCATGAGAAGATGGGTCATAATTGCAAAGAATAGTAAATGCCCATTCTTCATTCTGCACAAGATTGGCATAATCTATTTTGGGTTTAGAGGCCTCAGGAACAACCATTCCAACCTCTTTTTTCTTCGCCTCTTTTGTAGCCAATTTTGCATAGCTCTTTATGACATGATCATTTCTTCTAGAGTATTTGTAAAACAATTTTTGCTTTTCTCTTTTCTTCTTGCCTTTTTCATCCTTCTTTGATTGTGCAAAATTAGCATGTATTTGTTTATTAATAGATGAGCTCCATTTACCTTTGACCTTTTGACTAGCCAAGAAAGCTTGATCTCCAACACACATAATGGACCTGTTCTCCCTAGACTAATCTTCCTCCAACACAATAGATACTAACTCCTCAAATGTTAAGGCATTTGTATTGCCCTTCATCATCAATGAGAAACAATGGAATCCCCATTGTGATGAAAATAGCTATGACATTTCAGTCTTCACGATAGAACCAATCATCTATAATATGGTTATTGAAGAGAACCTAATATGAGTGAACCCAAAGAGGATAGTGACAAAGATGAGTCCATCCTCATTGAGGCTTTTTGTACTTTCAAGGAAGAGTATCTATATCCAATTGAAGTTAGAACTCGGGAAGAGGAAAGATCAAAAGAAAAAGAGGGTGATGGTAAGAAAGAAAAAGAAAAGAGAGAAACCAAACCCTAAGCCATAGAGGAAGAGGCCCTCTTTGAAGTCCTAGATAACTTAAAGAATTGTGAAATAGAAGATCAAGAGGTCATGATATGGATGCTTAATAGAGAAGCGCTCACTGGAGTGGCATACGATAACAAAGAGAAAACTAAGAAACTTATTGTGACCATAGAAGAAGGTGAAGAACACTACACGTATATAGGACATGACCTAATTGACGAAGAGGAAATTGCATTGTTAAGAGAGTATAGAGATGTGTTTGCATGGACTTATAAAGACTTGAAAGGAGTAGATCCAAACATCTGGTCTCACTGAATTCCAATTTCTTTAGAAGCCAAGCCCTCTAAGCAAAAGCCATACATATATATCGATAAGGATGCAACAAAGATCAAAGAGGAAATATATCCCCTGATAGAAGCTGGATTTATCTATGAAATTGAGCATACTGAATGGGTATCCCCCATTGTGGTTGTGCCCAAAAAGAATGGAAAGCTACATGTGTGCATTAACTTGAAGAAAGTTAATGTAGCCACCATTCGAGATAGTTATCTACTTCCTATCACTGAACACTTGTTATAATGCATTGCAGAAAAGGAAGTTTATAGCTTCCTTGATGGCTTTTCAGACTACAAAGTAGTTATAAACCTAGAGGACTAAAATAAGATGAATTTTTGAGTAGAGTGGGGTATTTTTGCATGTTGCATGATGCCTTTGGGCTCACCAATGTTCCCCCTTAATTTCAAAGGCTGATGTGTCATGTGTTCAAGGAGTTCTTGCAAAAGAACGTGGAGTTCTATGTTGATGATCTATGTGCACATTCCCACATTAGACAGGCACATATTCTTGAATTAAGGGATATCTTTGACAAATGTAGAGAGTATCAAGTCTGTTTGAACTTAGAAAAGTGTGTCTTCATGGTCAGGCAAGGCAAGATTCCAGGACACATAGTATCAAAGCATGGAATCTCAATAGATGAGGATAAGGTTAGAGCCATTGTCAAGTTACCTAGAACAAAGAATGTCAAGGAAGTACAAGTTTCATGGGGCATTGTAGCTATTATTGATGCTTTATCCACATGTATGCAATGATTGCAAAGCCTTTATACAACCTTTTGGCTAATTTTGAGTGGACTTATGAGTGGCAAAACTCTTTTAATGAGCTTAAACAATGATTGTGTTCATCACCAATCTTGACTACAGTGGATTGGGATAAGACATTCCATGTTCAGGTGGATGCATCCAATACCTATGCCAATCAATTAAGGCACAAATATCAACAGCTAGTAGAGCGCAAGGAATCCCTCAACCAATAGTCTACAAACTTGCAAGAAAGAATCTCTAACCTTTTAGCAAACAACACTATATTACATGATCAATACAACTCTTTACAACAATCTCACAATGAACTAGAGTCAAAAATTTAGAATATGGATCAAGAAGCTTTAAGAGTAGTAGGGGGGGCACTTACAAATCCAAGTGGAAGTCGATGCCAAGCTTCAATGCAGTATGAGATTACTATGGAGGCATTGAACATCTGCACACAAAGAGAATAAAAGATTACAACAACAAAGTTAAGACAACCTGGAGGCTCCTATAGAGAACACAACTCACATGCCATTTAGTCCATCTAAATACTAGGTTTCCCCCTTAGAAAATATATGTCTCATTCTCAAAGATGTTGATATATGTAAGTAGTGATGTGTGTGAACATACTAGGATTGTCGGGACACTTTTTTCCCTCTTTAGGAGGTTTTTTTTCCCAGATTGTATATATGCCTATAACCCTAATGCGTTACTTATCTTTTGTACATTCTCTTGGTAATACATTGAGTATTGTGTGTTGTGCTCCAAGATTAGTCTTCTTCCTTGTGCTATTTGCATGCCTCCACAGACCTCAAACTCCAACAACTGGTATCAGAGCAGGTCGTTGCTTCATCTAGGGTGTCATCAAAACCCCTCTGGTAAGTCTCATAGTGGCACAAAAACTGGTGATCAAGGTGATTAGGAGTTCAAAACAGCTTTGCTTTGTGGTTCCAAAATCACAATCTTAGCTCGTTTCGGCCTCCAAACACATTATCATAATACTTGTTTAGGCACTTTCATCTTTTTGTGCCAAACATATATACAGGTTTTGGTTCACTAGTATAAGAGCCTCAAATTCTGCTACATGTTTAGTAGAACTTGATAGGTTAGTTCTATTCAATGTTTTGAGATACATTCATTTTTCTACATCATGGTATTTTAGTCAGTGGTAATGGTTGAAAGCAGTGATGTATTCTGTATGTTGGTTGTTGAGGATAATTTGGATGGTACTAATTACCAAATAGTGCATCATGTATTGGTTGTAAAAGGATTGTGGAATTATTGTGCAAGGTGTTAAAAAATGTCCTACTACAACTACACATACGATTACTGAAGGTGATAAAGATGGCGTTGAAGATGATGTTCTTCAGGTTCCTATTCGTGATGTGATTCTTGTTGCACCTACTATAGAGAAAATTCATTCGAATGGCAGGGATGCTGAGGCACATGTATTGATAGTCTTGTCTGTCAAACATGCCATTATTCCTCACATTCATTCCTACAAATAAGCAAAGGATGCTTGGGATACACTTACCACTTTATACTAGGCAAAGAATGAGGCTCATGTTGCTTACCTCCGAAAAATGCTGGAGAGTGAGCACATGAATGAAGGAGATTCCACTGAGAGTTTTTGACAAAGATCAAAGATTTGAAGGAGCAGTTGATTTCTATTGATGAAGTCTTGCTAGACAGTTCACTTTTGTAGGCTGTTCTGAATGTTCTTCTAGATTCATATCAAAGTTTTGCTTCTACTTTTTGGTTGATGATGAAAGGAAATCCAAATGCCTTAACATTTTAGGATTGGGTCCTTGTTCTATTCCAAGAAGTTAATTCTAGGCAAAATAAGTCCATTATGTGTGTTGCAAATCAAACTTTCTTTACTAGTCAGAAGGGCTAAGGTAAATGGAGCTCATCCACTAGTAAGTAGAAATCTGCTAATTTTGCACAATCAAAGAAAGATGAAAAAGATGAGAAGAAAACAAAAAAGCTGAATTTGTTTTGCAAATACTCTAAAGGAAATGATCATGTCATAAAGAGTTATCCAAAATTGGTTGCAAAAGATGCAAAGAAAAAAGAGGTTGGAATGGTTGTTGCAGAGGCCTCTACATGTAAATCAGAGTTTGCAAATCTTGTGTAGAATGAATAATGGACATTTAATATTGTTTGGAGTTATGACCTTTCTCATGAATGGTGTATGTCTACAATAGATTCTGATGTTTGCTACTTTCATAATGGGGCAACCAAACATGTTACCCTGCAGTAGAGCTTCTTCACTTCACTTGAGCCTAACCCTACAAGGAATACTATCACATGCACCAACAAATCCTCTTATCTTATCATAAGAGTTGCTAAGATCATTCTGACTAGTACTGATGGAAATTATTTTACATTCTCTGATGCGTGATTTGTACTAGGGCTCAAGAAAAATATGTTATCAGTTTTAGCATTAGCCAACATCTGCTTCGTTATGAAATTTGTTGATAGATGTACAATTCATGATCTATCAAATGGTTATGTCATTATTACTTCTAGCATTTTATGTTGTGGGTTGTATAAGCTCATAGATTATGAAAAATTTGTGAATGATTTAGCATGTGTAGTTCAAGATTCTCAGGCTATGTTAGATGCAAAGTTTTAGCATATATGCTTTGATCATCTAAATTTTGTTAGTTTGCTATGCCTTTAGAAATCTAAAATGATGTCCCCTTTGCACAAACTTGAGGCACCTATTAAACATGCCTATGTAGGCTCTATTTTGGGTGAAATGGAGCATTTCTCATTCCCAAAAGATGGTTCAGTATGAGCTACTAAAAAATTAGAGCTTGTTCATAGTGATGTTTGTGGTCCTATGCAAACATCTTCTTTTGGGAACTGCCTTTACTTCGTGATTTTGATTGATGATTTTTCCAAGCATGCATGGGTATATTCATTGAAAGCAAAGTCCAAAGTGTTTATGTACTTCAAACACTTTTTGGTTTTGGCTAAACATATGTCATCATGTAAAATGGGCACCCTCTGTTTTGATCAAGGTGGGGAATATATGTCACTCACAGAGATGGTGAGGTGTATGGTCAAGAGTTAGGCTTTACCACATAGTTTCTGGCTTGAGGATGTTATGTGTGCACCATATGTACTTAATAGGTGTCCCACTAAAGCATTGCAATCAATCACTCCATATGAGGCTTGGCATGGCCGTAAGCCATCTGTTTCTCATCTATGTGTCTTTGGTTGTCTAACATATGCATTAGTGCGTGAACAACAATGTAGGAAAGTCGATGATAAAGCAATGAAATGTATTTTTGCTGGGTACAATTATGAAAGGAAAGGCTATCATTTGCATCATCCACATAATAAACACATTTTGGTTATCCATGATGTTGTTTTTGTGGAAGATGCAATTTAGCCATTACTTTTATGTATTAAGGAGACATCACTTCGATCGAAATATTTCTATGGCACTTTGTTGCATCTTTTTATAGGTGGACAGTCTAGTGCTGGTCTAAATGAGTCAATTACTCAACCTTTGTAGGTTCCAAATGATTATGTAAATCATTCCATTTTTTTATGCATATTTACATGACACACTTGTTGATGAGAGGTCCGATATAGAGGAGTAAAAAACTATGCCTAAATGGCTGGTGCAAACTTTCCAAGATAGCAAATTGGATGCATCTCTATCATATCCTACTTGTTTAGGTCCATAGTGCTTTTTTGCATCACATTGCTATGCTATGGCTGCCTCTAGTCTTTGTGATGAGAATGAGACTGTTTTGTTTGATGAAGCCAAAAATTCAGAAAATAGGATGGCTATTATGGAATTAGAATATGATGCTATTATGAAAAATGGTACTTGGTCTTTATGTGAATTGCCTCCTAACAAGAAGGCTATTGGCACGAAGTGGGTATACAAGCTGAAGCATAGGCTTGATGGAACAATTTGTAGGTATAAGGTTAAGCTTGTTGCAAAGGATATGCTCAAGAAAGAGGCATTCATTTTTATAAGACCTTTGCTCATACATGCCAAATGGCTACATTTCATAGCATTTGTGCACTTCTAGCTCATCATGGTTGGAACATATATTAGTTGGATATTCAAGCTCCATTTGTGAATGGTGACTTGCATGAAGAAGTGTATGTTTTTGAACCTTGTGGTCTTGTGTGTAGGTTGAAAAAGGCAGTATATAGTTTGAAGCAAGCACAATGTGCTTGGTATGAAAAGATACATGCCCACTTAATTGCACATGGTTTTCAGAACAGTCCAACTGAGAGCACCTTATATGTTAAAAATGCAAATGATGTGCTTCTGGTCATTGTTGTCTAGGAGTTGGGGTTGCCCTGGTGAAGGAAGTGGATAGTCACAAATGAAGTTATCTCCTTGGCATCTGTAAGATGGACCTCTAGGTGCTTGGGGTCTCATCTTCCTTGGTTGGGGCCTAGGGTTAGGATTTGCGTACATATATGATGGAGTATTTAGGATCCCAACTTGGTTCAATAGGCTCTCATAGGGATATACCTCAGGTGAATCCATGTAGTAAGCTAGTGGAATTTCCACATGGGTCAAGTTAAAGCTCTAAGTGTTAGGATCACTTTTTGAAATCAGTGTGGGTGCAGGCACTAAGGCTCTATTCAAGTTATCCACTAACATAGCATTTTGATTGAGATAACATTGGTAGGGGGTGGAGGTTTTTGACCTAACACTGGTTGTGGTCTCTATTGAGCTTGGCATTGGTTTGATAAGGTTGATGAGGCCTGGAAGTATGAAAGTGCCTCAATTACAATAACAATAGGCAACACGAGCTCAACAAGTTCAAGATCCCACTATAACCATTGTAGAACCATTTGAACTAACAAAGTTACAAAAGAAAGTCCAAGAACTCCAAGCTCGACTACTCTAATATGAACAAACACCATCACCCCGCAAAGTACCAGAACTAGATCAAATAGTCGAGATTCCAATAGAAGAAACATTTGAATTGGTGTATGAACCACAACTGGTACTTGGCAGCCATGTACGTGAAGAAGGCAAGAGACATTTGAGGCTTTGAGGCCACAATGGATCAAAAAGGTTGAAGATATTGACAGAACACATGATGAAAGAGTGGTCATTTAGATACAAGCCATGGAAAACAGAGGAAATTGTACTCAACTTTGAGTATTTCAAGGATTCATCTCTGATGCCTCATCACCACTTCTAAACTCAAATACCAAACTTAGTTCGTTATATTAGCTGATTACAACACAAAAGTGAAGCACATCATTGGGAAAGATCCCACGAGACTTATCCAAAGATGATTTGCACGTGTCACATGCTCCATTTCATATTCTATATAGATTGCGCTATGGTCTAGTTCCAAGAAGATGCTTGTGGCTATGTTTTTCTATCAAGGTCTAGAATAATGCAAAGTGTGTAGATTGGCTCAATTATCCATACCTCGCATCACCACAAGGACCACCCACAGTGGTGTACATGATATCCACCATCCACCATTGGATATCTTGCCTCAAAACAATGTCAGATGTAGTCATCCACATGATGCTAAAAACCTTTGAATTGATGAGGGTAGTATTCAAGATATTTTAGAATGTAAAAGCACCATACATATTTGCACCTAGCTCCAAAGATGGCAACTATGACTTAGTATACAGCATGAGTACCATGCCCCTGCTAAAGACTGTGTATGCTTAGCATGCTCCCATCAAGTACCTATTGGCATGCTGCAACCAGAATTTTGAAAAGATGTTTTTGATAGGTTTTTGGGAATACCATTATGCGATATTCAGATCTAAACCCAGTCACTTGCTATAGTTACTCACATTGGAACAATCTTTGCATTTAGAGCAATATAGAAGACCACATCTAGAAGTTCTAGGTGCTATTGTTTGGGAGAGACTAAATGTAGATCTTGCATTTAGATTTGGACTAAAAGAACATGAGTTAGTAGCATGTCCTACAATATTACACAAAAAAACCCCTCCAACAAAGGTATGTCAAGAACGTGAGACACAAGAGGGGGGAGTGTTAGTAGCCAAGGAGGACTTAGTAGAAAAGGAAGGCTCAAAAAGTAAGGAAAGCAAGAGAGACAAGTTTCTCTCATAGGATTAAGCATGCATAACAATCAACAAACAAGTCCATTACTCACAAATAAAATCACTAGATGATGTGACACTCAATATATGTACTTAAGGTCAGGG
Organism: Ceratopteris richardii; assembly: GCA_020310875.1. Lineage (NCBI taxonomy): Eukaryota > Viridiplantae > Streptophyta > Polypodiopsida > Polypodiales > Pteridaceae > Ceratopteris > Ceratopteris richardii. The sequence goes on along the minus strand of CM035406.1, from coordinate 254,693,326 downwards.
TGTACACTAGTGAAAAAGGTTAAAACTATGAGTTGATTCTCATCGAAGGAGAGTGTGACTCAAGCACCTACTAGAATAATCACATTTAGAGTCCAAAAAATTAGATATATTGAGGTCATGAAGTGTAGAATCTCAAGATAGAAGAGATTGTCTAAGGAGCAATCCCACATCCTGAGTGATGCCAAAAGAGATAAATGAAATTGACTTAGGAGGAGTAAATCATTATCCTCAATTTGTTGATGAAAAATTAGAGACCTCCTTATCCATAAGTCACGCAACAAAATTTCTTTCCTTTTCCACTTGTAAGACCCCAAGATGGTGGTAGAATGCTCTATCCTTTTCAAATTACCAAATGCATGAAGAATCACTATAACAGAACAACTAATCCTTATGATCATTTGGTAGAATTTAAGAAAGTTCTATGAGGAGAGAAAAGGAATGATTTTCACTCAATAGAAAGTCTTTGGGATCACATTGATAGGAACAACTTTGACTAGGTTCCAACCATTGGACAAATGTGCACTTTTAGATGTTGGTCACCTCTTAGACAAGTTCACTATGCGTTTTCAAAGAAAGATTAAGATATGGCACCTCTTCTTTGATCCATAGCTTCAAACAACATGCTCATGAGGTTGCGAGGCTTTCCACTCAAAGATTTAAACAATATGTTCTCTAGTTCGGGATCTTTCTACCCAAAAATGTAGATTTCCCTCTTCTTGGATGGATTCATTAGTAGTGAATTATGGGAATTTATCTATGTCAAGCACGTGCAAACACAATGCATGCTTGAAGCAGTGTATATACTTGGAAGAAAATCTAGCACAAACTTAAAGCTTCCCAAGTACACACTACATTCGACTCTTCTACAAGTAGTGGTTCGAATCTACCCTCCATTGATGGGCTTGCGGACATGGTAGCTAAGGAGTTGGGTACTCAAAAATCATTTGGCGATTGAGCATACCAAATTGCACCTCAACATGTGGAACCACTTCGAAGATGTTATCTGTGTGGAGGAGATTGCCCAATAAAAAGTTGTACTATTAGGAAAGCTCAATCACATGCAAATAGAATGGAGCTACATTATCATCAATACTAATAAAAGCTCACAAATCACAACATGGTGGACTTTCATTACAATAAAAAATATGTGAGACAACCTATGGCATATCAACCACAACCATATGGTTATGCAAATAGACCACAATCATTGGCAATATTCTTAGACACTCAGGCCACAAATGGCTCAACAGGATCCTAATTAGCCACAGCCTATCCTAGGAATACAACTTCCTCCTCTCCAAAATGGTGTATGTGTGAAATGCACCAATTTGGAAGGAAAGAAAGAATCATCCGTTGTGAGGATTTCATCTACACCACCTCCAAACTTACAAAAGCCTATTTTGACTATACTAGAGGAGAGAAATTATAGTACGAGGAGCCACAAATCGAGTACCTTTCCTCGTATCAAGCTTCATACTAGGGTCACAATTCTAACTAGAAGAAAGGACCCAAAGGAGGTTATTCTAAAGTGTGATATTCCACTATTAGAACTCTTATGAGACAAAATATAGAACCACCATCAAGAGTTCCATGTTACAAATGTAGATTAATCTCAAGAAATTAAACATTGCTATGATTAGAGATAGGTAATTACTTAATATTATGGATTATCCACTAAAACACATTATTGGCAAGGAATTCTATAACTTCTTTGATGATTTCTCAGGATATAACCTTCCATGGGGATGAATATACAACCTCTATACATAGTGTGCATTCAAAGGATCCCTCCTTGATGAAAGTAGAAAGAAACTAGTGTGTTTGCCAAGAATCCATAAAAGAAGCCGAATGTAAGCACAAAGGGAAAGAGGGCATATATAAACCATTGAATAGATCAGTCAAAGATCCAATGTACGCCTATTGAAGATCCAACCTACATGCCTAGGGTCTTCAATGATGAATATTCCAAACCATATTATTGGATGCAAATATTGGCTATTCATGATGTATAAATCAATGAGAAACACATGCTAGAATGTTGTGATGTAGAAACATATATCATCTTTATGGTAAATGCAGTTTGGGAAGAGATACCCTTTGAAGAAGAAGAAGAAGAAATAGATTATGCAGAGCTCTTCTCAATCCAAGATTCCTTTAGCAATAATCCAATCATCTTTAGATAAACACTTGTGTGTTTAAATGAGACTAGGAAAAGCTGAAATTTATAATTCTATAGTCTCCTTGGATTCAAGAACCTCTATCAACACTAAAGGTATCGTGGTGCTCAACATCTTCAGGATGAGTTCTGCGTAGCCAAAGCTTATCTTTCAACTCAAATGTGCCCCCTAGATCACTGCTTAGGAGAGTAGAGATTCCTATTCATTCGGGAACCACATGTGCTTTATTGAAGTTTCTATCTTTTGACAATGAAGATCTAGCACAACTAGTGACCTTAGGTTGAGAATGGATCCTTAAACACTTCATTGAGATAAGCATGTTTCAAAATGTGTTGGTTACAAGTATACACAAAGAGTTAACCACAACAAGAAAGATAATGAAATATGATGATTTTTTCAAGAAGCAATGATATAATACTTTGAGGAAACATAAAATGGGGAAATATTTTGAATAGACAATCCATATACTAGGAATTTTCTTTTTATTTAGAAGGACCTACATTAGACAATGACCTATATATGGAAGTCCCGATTGACATAGAATTTGAATACCAAGTCTATCATTTTTCCATGGACATAGAATGTATTTCACTTGGCCAAGTAGGAATATAAGACACTCAAGGTATAGAAGACTAGACATAGGTTCAATCATGCAATCAAGATTAAAAAAAAATGTACAAAAGATGATACACCCTTAAGAGATCACTCTAAAAATGAAGGAGAATTTAATGATGAGAAACTAAATCTCACTCAAAGAGTCACTTTAACCACTCATCTCACACAAGATGTATAATACTCATTGAGGAAATAGGATTCATCATTAAATATCAATGCAGGTCATGACAACATAAGACAAACCACAAGGCTTAACTAGACATATCATACAAAAACAAGAGTTCAAAGGAAAGAAAGCTCATTAATGACCAACAAGAGGAAAGAAAGAAGTTTGGAAAGTAAAAGGTCAAAACCTACACTAAATCAAGCACTAGGTTCTACTCTAACATAGGATTTCAAGCAACCACATGTATGCAACCACACATAATAGCACAACAATAAAACTCTCCACACAAGGAAGGTACCATCAGTTGTTTCATAACTATGGATACCAAAGAACTTTCTACAATTTCAAAAAAACCAAAAAAGAACTTGGATATCAAAGAAAGCTCATGGAGAAGCTCCGCACCATAGCAACAAGACAACTTGAGGTCACAATTCACAAATAAGTGTCTCAAGAGGTAGACACCATAATGCAATACAAGTAAGCTCAAGACTAACCACTAACCGTGCTCAACTAACTTGGAGACTAAAGACCACTTGTACCTTGAATTCAAAGAGATCCCTTCTTTCCAAAACTCTTACAAATCTCACAATGCACGCATTGAAAAATAAAGCAACACACACATACACTTGGTTATAAGCAAAAACACATAAACTTCATTCTTAAAAGCCCCTTGATTATTTATCAAGTATCAACACACTTTACACCATGTTTAACCATGCATTTAAACATATGAATGAATAGGGCTAAATTTTGCGGTTGTGCATAAGGCACAACTTTTTCTTTAAACCCATGCATGCTTACACAAACTCCCAAGAAGGGGGAAAAATACCAAAAAATATATAAATAACCCAAAAACCAAAAAAAGAATATAGAAAATTTGAAAAAAAACCCTTAAAATTTCTCTTGCACAAGCACTATACATATGTAATAAATGAAGAACTTGGAGAAGCTTGTAGGAGGTAGAAAAGTGAGTTACGAAGCGATAAAGTTTGATCCAGCCAACTGGCACAAGACTATCCCTTGAGCTTATGAAGACTCAAATAGACCTTAGAGGCATCTGATACATGCAATAAAATGCACTATGTACTTTGGAGCATCAAGGAGAAAGAGTCCATACAAAACAGATAGGTTTGCACATTAACCATCTCAAAAAACTTACTATCTTTGGATGAGACAATGAACTTCAAAAGCTCATAGCGGCCAACGTGATTAAAATTAGACAAAATCCCTTTATGAGAGTGATACAAATAGGTTTGAGTGTATGGAATGCACAAGATTATAAGAAATAAGAAAAACATGCTTTTGGAATGAATCAGACACTCAATAGTGGTATCTCCTATGTTTTAGGAATACATAGCGATTGACCACGAGACAAAAAACTCCGATTTCTCCTAATCGACTAAACCAAATTATTTCAATTTTTAAAGGACTACTCTAGATACTAATATCTTTTGAATGAGTCCTCTTGCATCCAATTTAGAGCTCTATTGAGAGAGCAGCAACCTTTGCAAGCTTACTATTCTTGAAGACGATGACGCAGAAAAATGAAGGAGCAAGACAATGATGGTCATAAGCATATGTATATTGCATCCATGTACTGTACAAATGATTTGAAGTCTTTATATAGACTTGTTATGTGCTCCACAAATTTTAAAAATGGAGTTTGAAGTCAAATGAAGGCGGGATTAGTTGTTGGAGGAAATCAATTCACTTTCCTAGAATGTAGGAATAGTGAAGATCTAGTTTGATCTACTTTTAGGTGATTGATTGATTGATTGCAAATCCACCACCTAAAATTCTTGGAAGTTGGGCTCTATTTTTTTACTTTTACATGTGTAAATCTCTAAGCTTTTACAATAGCAAAAGATATATGAAAAATCTTTTAGAAAATACAATAAATGAGCATAAATAAAAGAACTCTCCAACGGATATTCTTTCAGCATAATCCAAGTGATAACTTTTGATGTAGATAAAATCCACCTCAAGCATAGTGTATGCTTCATGTTACAGAAGCTCCCCCTCAAGCTAAAGTATGCTTGAGTCTTCATTCTCTGATAGGTTGAATACCTGCCATAGCTTTGAATCTACAAAGCTTTATTCCATCAAGTGCCATCCTCATCATATATACTACTTGCTTTTCAATTGTAACAAAAGAAATTTCAATCTCCTTTGCCATGAGCTTCTCCTTAATGAAGTGGTAATGAACCTCTATGTGTTTGGTTCTTGCATGGAAAATAGGGCTTGCTACTAGATGCATGGAACTTACATTATCTTCAAATATGTGAGGTTTCCAACTCACAAGTCCCAAATATGTATACAATGCTTTTAACCCTATTTCCTTTTGAGTTGCTATGGTCAAACCTCTCAACTCTTCTTCAGTTGAGGATAAAGCAACTGTAGGTTGTTTCTTGGAAATCCATGGCACTAGCTTTGAACGTGCAAATGCTAAGTAACCAGAGGTACTTCTATCATCCTTAGCTCCTACCCAATCTGCATCTGAATAGATTTTGATATCCAAATCTGAAGAGTAAGGATAGAATATACCTTCATTGATTGTACCTTTGAGATTCTTAAGTAATCTCTTAGCTACATCCATGTGTGGTCTTCTTGGTGAGTGCATTAATTGATTAAGCACTCCCACACTATATGAGATGTCTGTCCTTGTGTGAGTAGCATATATCAAGCTACCTATCAAGCTTTGATATTCTTTAATGCCTTCAATTTTTGCACCTTCATAAACAATAAGTTTATGATTCATCTCCAAAGGTGTACCTGAAGGTTTAGTGTTCTCCATTTTGAACTTAAGAAGCAAATCTTGAATGTATCTTCTCTGAGTCAAATACATTATGTCATCTGTGTATTTCACCTGCATACCTAGGAAATATGTGAGCTCACATAAGTCACCGGTTTTGAACTCCTCTTGCATCTGTCTCTTGATCCTTTGAATGCCATTAAAATAATCACAAATCATAACAATATCATCTACATATACACATAGATAGTTAACCTCATTGTGATACCTTTTGATGAATAGAGAAGGATTTGAGTTGCTATGTTTAGAGCCTTGATCTTGAAGGTATGTAACCAACCTATAATTCCAAGCTATAGGAGCGTGTTGCAATCCATACAATGCTTCTTAAGTCTGCAAACATAAGACACATGATTCGAGTTTCAAAACTTGGTGGTTGTGACATGTATACCTATTCACTTATCCAACCATTTAGAAATGCATTTTTTACATGAAGTTGGAGGAGTCTCCAATTTCTTGCAGCAGCTACACTTATCCGTGTTCTGATTGTAGTCATCCTTGCAACTGGTGAGAATGTTTCCTCATAGTCTATACAATGAGTTTGTGAGCATCCTTTGGCAGCTAATCTCGCCTTGTACTTGCAAACTGTTCCATCTAAATTTCTTTTAACTTTATATACCCATCTGCAACCAATTACCTTTTGATTGGATGACATTGGAACCAAATCCCAAGTGTCCATATCCTTCAATGCATCTATTTCTTCTTTTATGGCCTTTTCCTAATTAGGGTTTTGCTTTGCCTCTCCATAAGTTGAGTGTTCCTAGGAAATCAAGTCCTTTGCCAAGTAGACTTTATGCTTTGTAACAAATGTGAAATCATATGCATACCTTTCTAGTTGTTTCTTATCTCATGTTGATCTTCTAGGAGTTTTCTTAGAGCATTCTCCACACTCCTGCATCTTTGCTTTGCATCTTGACTTCCATAGTTTGTAATTCTTTTACCTTTCATGTTGGTCATCATCTATATCACTTCTGGGATCATGGACCTTTGTATCATGCTTACTTCCTAATTAATGAGAATCATAATCAAGATCATATGGTAGAGTTACCTTTTGTTTGTGTTCATCATACCAAGACCTGCATTCTTTAAACACAACATCTCTACTTGTAGTGAATTGCTTGGTTGAAGGATAATAAAACTTGTAACCCATCTGAGTTGATTCATACCCAATAAACACTACCTTTGTCATCCTTTCATTGCGCTTACCTCTTATTTGTGATGGTACATGAACATAAGCTAAATAAACAAGCACCTTTGCAATGTCCAAGACTAGGTTTTATTCCATGCCATGCTTTATAAGGAGTCATACCTTGAAGTGATTTGGATGGTAATCTATTGACAAGGTACGTAGCAGTTGAAATATCCTCTGCCCATAGATAATGTGGCAACCTCTTCTCTTCAAGAATTGTTCTGGCTTATCCAACGAATGTCTTGTTTCTCCTCTTTGCATTTCCATTCAATTGAGGAAAGTACTTAGTAGTCACTTCCCTTTGGATACCTTTGTCCTGCAAGAACTCATCAAACTCTTTCGAGAAGTATTCTCCCCCTCCATCAGTTCTGAGCTTCTTGAGTGATCTACGTGTATGATTCTCCACATGTGCTAGATACTTTTGAAGCAATCAAACACTTCATTCTTACTCTTGATAAAGTATAGAATAGTCCATCTACTATGGTCATCGATAAATGAGACATAATACCTTGATTCTACCAATGAAGGTTCTTGACTTGGTCCCCATACATCTGTATGTACTAAGTCCAATAAGTTTTTGTGGATGTAGCCTTTGTGGTTGCCACATGAGCACGTCTCTTATGCCACACTTCAAGCTCACTTAGGGTTTGAGACCCAAAAGAGAATAGACCTATGTTCCTGGTTTATCCTACTTCAAAAGTAAAGAGCCTACCATGCTTCTCACCTATGGCTATCTTCTTGAAGCCTTGACATGGATCTTCCACAAAAGATCCATGTTGGTGAACCCAACTTGCAAGCCTTTTTCAACTATTTGGCCTACACTTATTAGGTGTTTAGTGATAGTAGGTACCTAGACAACCTTACTCAAAATGTTTGTCCTGCAATTGGAAGCTTTGACGTTACCAATCTTCTCCACATTGTGCTTTGTGTCATCCCCTATTTGTACTTCATGTGTATGCTTTGGATTTTCCAAGTCAGATAGAAGGGTAATGTTGCCTGCAACATGATTTGAACATCCTAAATCTATGTGGAACAAATGATAATCTTCTTTACCTTCTTTGTGGCTTAGATTGATAAGAAGCAATGAGTCTTCATGTGGTTGATCATCTGAATAATTGTTGAAGACCCTTCTATTATAGCCTCTAATTTTATTGTTGAAGTTGTGCCCACCTCTGCCTCTATTGCTACCATACCCATCTCTTCCACTTCCTTTCTGGGTCTTCCCATTCAGCCAACAATTCTGAGTGGTGTGGTTGGTCGTATCGCAGATGGCACAAGGTTGAACATTCTGACCTTTGGCCTTGTCATGCTTTGGTCCTTTCTTCTTCCCTTTCCACTTGCTCTTGCTCATGAAGTTAGCATGGGAAGCATCCTCTTCATCTTCTTCCTTCTTCTTGCCTTTTAGCTGCTTATCCTTCTTATCTACATATAGAGCACTAGTTGAATTACCATGATAGGAGTTACCTTCCTTTATGATATTGTTGGCCTCTTGATTGAAGAATTTTCCAAGAAAGATGTTGAAGTTTGGAGTTTGCACATCCATGAAAATTCATATGTTCATATTTGATCAATTAGTACCCCTCATGATTATATGCACATTTTGTAAGGCCCCCATTATGAGGAGAAGCCAAGCGTGCATTACCCAATTGATGGGAATCCCAACTTGCATACTTTGGACATAATCTAAGTGAAAGTTTTTGATGTAGATCAAATCCAGCTTAAGCATTGTGTAAGCTTATTGCTCCAACAATGCTTGGATAGCTTTTGATGTAGATCAAATCCACCTCAAGAATAGTTTAAGATTGATGTTCCAACAATATACAAGTCTCCTCTTTGAACACACTTTTTTAGTTATTCTTATGATCTTTCTCTTATTTTTCATATGTTGATTCCACTCACAAAACACTCACATGAAAAAACTTGAGTAAATACATCATGCACAAGTCACACCACACCCCATCTCTGTGCAATTGAAATTTTGGTTCTTTTCTTGATCATCATGTTTACACATGCTTAATGCACTTTGACATGCACACTGTGAAGAGATGGATTTGAACTTGGAGAAGATGAAGTGGTGTTGTAAAAGCTTTGCACTACACCAACCAAATGAACCCTAGAGATATGTGGTGGGCCCTTTTAGCTTGCGTAAGGATGTATTACACACCCTATGTACCGTGGAAGATCACTCTCGAAAAGATGAATCAAAACACATAAGTTGAAGTAGATTCAAGAACAAAAAACTTGTTATTTATGTTCATACATCTATCTAGTGTTTCAAACAATTCTCTCGCCATAGCAGCAATTGAATTGATCCCTTTTGGGGAACTCTTATTAATTTAGTAAGCTAACAATCAAGAGTTATTTCATAAAAAATTATGGACCACATAAAGAGAAAATTGTTTAGCAAGTTGTAGCATCACCCCGATTTTCACGGGCTGTAGCAGTACTCAAACCTCTGAGAAGAGAAATGTTGATATCTTGAGATTCAAAAATGCAATGCTTATGAAATTTTGTTGGAATATATTAGAACATATTCTAATTCTATCAAGAATTGAATCATGGAAAATGATGAAGTACGCACTGAGAACCAGCTCTCAAAAAAACATTGATCTGATGGACTGCTCACAAAGAAGTAGAATATGAAGGGATATACGTGACTTCAAATGAGCATAGCTCATGATTGAGAAATTCAATTGCAATTAAACTTTGGCAGTATATAGTAGAGTTAGGGATAAAAATTTACCAAGTTAAATATTTGAAAATAATGCACCAAGCTGAGAGAAATAATCTATGCAATCTGGCTGAGAAAACTGAGAGATATGGTAGTGAACAATACACTTGCAAAAGCATGAAGTTATGGACACAGATGATCATGAAAATGAATGTATATCTATTGCAAGGTACAATGGACTTACTGGTACATATCTGTTCCTTGAAACCAAACTCTAATATGGCATAAATCTCAGCTCATGGAGGTACAAAAACCATGACTAGAAGGCCATGTATATATAGTCATGTTTAAAGCCTAATTTTGAATTTGAATCTCTCCTAAAATTACTCTCCAATCTTTTAGTGATTGATTCTCCTACTCACACAATCACAAATTTGTGGCTTTTCTTCTTCCTACTCATCAAGTGGACTCAACCACTTAGATTCCTTTACTTTTACATCAAGTAAGTACTCAAAAGTTACAAGAGGGAGTTCACAAGTGAACTCTACAAGGAATTGACATTTCCTTTGAATTTCTAAGCATTTTGATGACTCAACCCATCACTTGGACTTGTCATGGACTTGTTCCAATAGCTCCCCCTCAATTCAAGTGATCTTGAGGTCTTGAATCTTCCAAGATTACCTGCAAACCAATCATAGCCTTGAATTTGCAAAGTGTTGTACCATCCAATGCTTTGGTTAGAATATATGCACATTGTTGATGAGTGGACACATAAGTTAACTGAATTTCCTTGCTCACAATCTTCTCTCTTACATAGTGATAATGTACAATATGTTTAGTTCTTGCATGAAAAATTGGATTGGAATTTGGCAACCAAGTGAATAGAGCTCATATTGTCTCAAAAAATATTTGGAGTTCCAATCTCTAATCCAAGATATATGAATAGTGTCTTCATCCACATTGCTTCTTGAGTAGGTATGTCAAGACCTCTGTATTCAGCCTCAGTGGAAGAGAGTGCAACTGTGGGTTGCTTCTTGGATGACCATGAGACAAGTTTTGAACCTACAAAGGTAAGCTATCCTGAGGTGCTCCTCCTATCTTCCTTGGAGCTAGCCCAATCTGCATGAGAGAACAATTTCAAACTTAAATCAAATACATAAGGGTAGTATATCCCTTCATTCATGGACCCTTTGAGATATCTGAGTATCCTCTTGGTAGCCTCCATGTGAGGTTTCCTGGGTGTGTGCATAAATTGACTTAGCACACTCACACTATAACATATATCAACCCTTGTCAATGTGGCATAGTTCAAACTACCCACAAGGCTTTGATAACCTGTCACATCTTCTATGAGTTCACCTTCATTTGAGCTCAATTTATGATTAACCTCCATTGGAGTACTTGAAATCCTGCAATCTTGCATCTTGAATTTTTCCAACATGTCCTTAATCTACTTTCTTTGAGTGAGAAACAAACCATGATCTTTGTAGACAACTTCCAATTCTAGGAAGTAGGTAAGTGAACCTAAATCACTTATCTTGAATTCTTCTCTCATCTATTATTTGATTTTCTTCATGCCATCTGTATCATTTCTTGTAAGTATAATATCATCCACATAAACACACAAATAGATGACTTCACAATTACTTCTTTTTATGAATAGTGATGGATCTGTCTTGCTAGGTTGGAATCCTTGTCCTGCAAGAATGAGACAAGCATGTGATTCCAAGCCCTTGGGGCTTGTTTGAGTCCATATAAAGCTTTATTAATTTTACACACATAATCAGGATATATGTGATTCTCAAAACCAAGTGGTTGTGCCATATATACCTCTTTTGTTATCCATCCATTAAGGAATGCATTTTTTACATCCAATTGAAGTATCTTCCAATTCTTGGAAGAGGCAATACTAAGCAAGACCCTAATTGTAGGCATCTTTGCCAAAGGAGATAAGGTCTCCTCATAATCAATTCCCTGAGTTTGTGCAAAGCCTTTTGCCACAAGCCTTGCCTCATACCTATTAATGGAGTCATTTGAGTTGTTCTTCAATTTGTAGATCCATCTTGAACCTATCACTTTGATTGACGGAGACTTGGGAACCAACTCCCAAGTTTTATTCTTCTCAAGAGCTTCCATTTCTTCTTCCATTGCATGCCTCCATTCTGATTTTTGCTTTGCTTCCTCAAATGTTGAGGGTTCCTCTTGATTTATGTCCTGTGCTAGATAGATTGAATGTTTAGTGACTAGAGAAGTATCAAACCCATACCTTTCTGGTTTTGTTTTCTCCCTCATGGACCTTCTTAGGCCATGATGTGATGATTCTGCCTCTTGTCAAAGTTCTTGCATTTTTGCTTTACCTTTTGACTTCCACATTTTGAGTTTTTCATACTGAGTTGCTTCATCATCTTTTGAGGTATCTTGCTCTTCAATTTTAGAAGGATTATCCTTAACAGGTTTTGGAAAATCTTCTTCAAGATCATAAGGTAAGTTAACCTTTCTACATGAATCTTCGTACCAAGAACTACTCTCATCAAATACTACATCTCTACTCACCAAGAATCATTTAGTTGTTGGGTTGTATAATTTGTAGCCCTTTGATTGTTGTCATATCCAATGAATACACACCTTTCTGCTTTGAGATCCATCTTGCCTCTAACCTGTGAAGCACATCCAAAAATCTTACAATGATCCAAGCTTGCTCTTCTTCCATTCCGAGCCTCATATGGTGTCATGCGATCAAGTGATTTCGAAGGTAACCTGTTAATCAAATAAGTGGTTGTGGATACAACCTCAACCCATAAGTAATTAGGTAAGTGCTTCTCATTGAGCATATACCTTGCAGCTTCAACAATTTTCCTATTCCTTTTTTCTGCCACTCCATTTTGCTCAGGAGTGTACCTTGTAGTGATCTCTCTTTTGATTCCACTCTCTTGAAGAAAGGAGTCAAATTCATGGGAGAAGTACTCTCCCCATCCATACGACCTTAGCCTTTTTAATGTCCTACCTATTTGATTCTCCACAAGAGCCAAATATCTTTTGAAGCATGAAAAGACTTCATCTTTTTGTTTCATAAAATATAATATAGTCCATCTACTACAACCATCAATGAAGGAGACATAATACCTTCATCCAGATATTGAAGCATCCTTGCTAGGTCCCCATACATCTGCATGAACCAAATCCAAGAAATCTCCATGCATATATCCTTTCTTCATGAATGGTAACCTGTGAGATTTTCCAAATTGACATGCACTACACTTATAAATCATGTGTTGTTTTGACTAGTTAGGGAGTCCAAGTACAATTTGGTCCTTGCAAATTTGCTTTAATGATCTTTCACCAATATGTGCTAACCTTTCGTGCCATACTTCCAATTCTGTGAGTGTCTGACTACCATAGTTAAAGAGAGTAATGTTTCTAGTGTCTTGTAATTAAAATGTGAACAATCTACCTATCTTTTCACCCTTTGCAGTTCTCCTAAATCCTTGAATTGGATCTTCAACAAATGCTCCTCCTTTTGTGTACCTGACTTGCAACCCTTTCTCTACTATCTACCCAACACTTATCAAATTCTTTGTAATGGTAGGGACATAGAGTACCTTACTCAGTAAGTCGATGTTTCCATCAGGTGCTTTGACATTTCCTATTTTCTCCGCAAGGTATCTTGTATCATCTCCTATTTCTACCTCATGGTTGTTCCTTGGATCTTCTAAATCTCATAGGAGGTCCACATTTCCTGCCACATGATTGGAACAACCTGAATGTATGTAGAAAACATGCTCATTAGATTTACCTTGTGGCATGGCCATATTCATGATTAGCAATGAGTCCTCTTGATTTGAGTCTTTTGTGTAGTTATTGAAGTTTCTTCTTCCCCTATTGCCTCCTTGATAGTTTGAATGGTTGTAATTGTTGTGGTTGCCATGATAATTGCTGAAGCTTCCTCTTGAGTAACCATAACTTCCTCTATTGTATCCTCTCCCTCTTTGATTCCTGGAATTCCTAAATCAAGTTTTAGTTGTATGATTAGTTAATCGACAAATAGAGCATGAATTAGAGACTTGGGATCTCTCCTTTCCTTGCCTTCCTCCTCTACCTCTACCTCTACCATGTCTTCCTCTACCTCCATAGTTAGCTTGATGTGTACCTGCTTCATCATCCACTTTCTTTCCTCTTCCTTTCTCTTCTTTGGACTTTCCTTTATTAGTATACAAGCAGCCATAGTTGATGCTTCCTGGCCTTTGTACTTGAAGAGAAGAAGGCTTCAAGTGCATTCCACACTTCTTGAGATGTTTTACAACTTCCAATGTGAGGCAACAAAAAGTCTGAGATAGATTTGAGGAGATAAGACCTTGCAAAGTGTATCCTTGGAGCACCATGTGCTCAATCTTTCTTGCTCTTCTTGTGTTGGTTGACCTTTGTTCCTGAAACTTGTCATAACTTCATCTCCAAGTATATAACCATATAAATTCTTGCCTTGAAGATAAGCTTCCATCCTTAATTTAGAGAAGTAGAATATGAAGAGATATAGGTGACTTCAAATAACCATAGCTCACGACTAGAAATTCCAATTGCAATTAAAATCTGTGAGTATATAGTAGAATTAATGAGCAACTTTCACTAATTTAAATCATGGAAAATGATGCACCAAGCTCAGAGAAATCATCTCTGCAATCTGGTTGAGAAACCTGAGAGATATGGTAGTGAACAGTACACTTGCAAAAGCATGAAGTTATGGACATAAATGATCATGAAACTGAATGTATATTGATTGTAAAGTACAATGGCCTTACTGGTATATATGTGTGCCTTGAAACCACACTCTCATATTGCATAAACCTCAGATCATGGAGGTACAAAAACCACGACTAGAAGGCCATGTATATATAGTCATGTTTGGAGCCTAATTTTGAATTTGAATCTCTCCTAAAATCACTCTCCAATCTTTTAGTGGTTGATTCTCCTACTCCCTTAATCACAAATTCGTGGCTTTTCTTCTTCATACTCATCAAGTGGATTAAACCACTTAGATTCCTTTACTTTTACATCAAGTAAGTACTCAAAAATTACAAGAGGGAGTTCACAAGTGAACTCTACAAGGACTTGATATTTCCTTTGAATTTGTAAGCCTTTTGATGAATCAAGCCATCACTTGGACTTGCCATGGACTTTTTCCAATACACACACACCTCCACATTTTCTTTTTTTCTATTTCTAAGTGGAAAACATTGGAATTTTCACATAGATGAAAATTCATCATAGCATCACCTAGAGCTAAAAAAAAAAAGGAAAACAAGTGGTTCAAGAAGGAACATCAGGCCTAGTTTCTGTTGGAAGTGAGGTAGGCCCTTAGGCTCATGTCACAAGTCCATGGTTCCAAAGGTCCAATATATACAACATTAATTTGAGCAATCTTCAATATTGACAAAACATGAACATACCACAACTTAATCATACAGATGATGAGATAAAGATAGAGAAAGAATAGATGTCATGTGTAATGTGTTACGTAAGCCATCACTTACTCATAGTATCATATATACCAATGTTCAATGTACAATGTGGAAGTAAAATTCTCAACCACTCTATGTGATGAGAAATAGATGCATGAGTGAATGTACAATGTAACAAACATATCTAGATATGTGGGCAGTAATCTGAATATACATGAGATGTGTGACCTAATAGGTTATAGAAGAGTGAATATGAGTGACAGAATGAGGAAGGATCAATGTGAAACTCATGGTCAACAAACCTACATCTAAACTTAGGTTATGGAAGACCCTAAGTCAGACACGTGTGTGAAAAGATCACATACTTATAAAGTAGCATAGAATGCTAACAAGATTGTTGCCGGAAATCCTCAAACTCATGTGAACACACCTTCTCAAACACCTCATAAAAATATGCATAAAGCATATAAGTACTGATTCTCTTGTACCTATGCCGAATAGGACTCCTTCTGATATGAACGCCACAGCCTCCATAAACTTCAAGTAGTACCTGTGTGCATAAAGAGAATATGTACCTGAATACTTAACATAAGATGTGAATCTTATGTTAATCACCATCTAATGTCTTTGAAGTAGCCCGATATCTTCTTGTAGAAGACAATCTTCAACCTAATATCTTCCTATAGAAGATAATCTTCAAATACACCATGTACATGGCCCCATCCAATGTCTTTGAAGTAGCCAGACATCTTCTTGTAGAAGATAATCTTCAACCTAACATCTTCTTGTAGAAGATGATCTTCAAATACATCATGTAGATGGTCGATCCTCACCATCAAGCTGCTAATGACCAAGTCTTCTTGCCATGAACAAGAGATAACCTCCTCTCCATGAGCTAGAGTGTGAGCACACCCTTCATCTTCTCCAGGAAGAATCACCAAGAAGAACTCCATAGCTGCTCCTCAACATGCTTCAAGTTAGCACCATGGCTGCCCCATGTGCTAAAAGAAACACCACCTCTACTGAGGTCCAAGCTTCCAAAGCTTGTGTTGAAATTGGTGAAGGATGCATAACAATGAACCCAAGCTCTTGTTATATAGTGTTTGATTAGCCTCCAAAAACTCCTTCAAAAGCATAAATCTTTATGATCGCAATCGTAATCATAAAAAGCTATTGGTCATAATCGAGAGAAAACGCCGTACACCGTCGTATTCAAAAAACGCGTCCTATCGACTTTTGAAAAGCACAAATTATAAAAACTTTGCGCTGCACCCGCTGCTGAATGAATGTCCTATTAGTAAAAGCTATCATTGATCATCACAAGCAAGTATTGTTTCACAATACATCTTTCAAGATGATTGATCTAACCACTCAAGATATTATAGTTCAAGGTATAGAAGATAAAAAGTTATATAAGCTCTCATGTTTCTTCAATTAGGAATCCCTCTCAAAAATTTGGTATCAAAGCTATGGGCATACATCCTATCTTACCAAGATATCATCATCACAATTGGTTAAAGGTTTGCCAAAGATTACTCAACATCAAGATATTTGCCAAGCATGCACTCAAGACAAACAATATGGGGCACCAGTACCCAAAGAGGCATCTAATCAAGCATGGAATACCCTAGCCCTTGTCCACAATGTATCTTTGTGGACATATGAATACACCATCTTTGAGAGAGTCACCTTACTTCTTTCTCTTAGTAAACAACCACATAAGATGTATTTGGGTGTATTTTCTCAAGTCAAAAGCTGAAACCT
Organism: Ceratopteris richardii; assembly: GCA_020310875.1. Lineage (NCBI taxonomy): Eukaryota > Viridiplantae > Streptophyta > Polypodiopsida > Polypodiales > Pteridaceae > Ceratopteris > Ceratopteris richardii. Next base: position 254,676,482 of record CM035406.1, on the reverse strand, counting down.
TCTCCAAATTTATAGAATGGATCCATCAATTTGAGAATGAAGCATCTATGTGAATGAAGAATATTTTGACCAGATGGTGGTGGTGAGTTTATAAATCATGACTTTGATAATTTCTTGAAGTAAAAAGGCATCAAATGTCAAGTCACACAGCCTCATACTCCATCTCAAATGGGGTAGCTAAAAGAAAGATACATAATCTCATGGAGATGGCCCAAACCATGCTTCATAACAACATTTTACCTTTGAGATTTTGGGAAATTTTCTGAATTTTGTGCTTCAACAAAAAAAACAGGCTCATTCTCATCACAGAGACTAGATGCAGCCATAGCATAGCAATGTGATGCAAAAGAGGCACTATGAGAGCTTGAACGAGTACAATATGACATAGGTGCATCTAATTTGCTATCACGCAAGGTCTGTACCAACCATTTTGGCATAGTTTTTGGCTCGTCAATATCAACTCTCTCATCAACAAGTGCATCATGTAAATTTGCATCAGAAATGGGATGATCTACATCATCACATCAAACCTGCAAAGGCTGAGAATTTGCCTCATTAGGACTAGCACTAGATTTTCCACTTATAAAAAGAGGTAGCAAAGTATCATACATGTCTTTGGAGCTAACATATGTCTCCTTAGTACATGAAAGCAATGGTTGAATAGCATCTTCCACAAAGACAACATCACGGCTATCGAGAATGTGTCTAGTATGTGGATGATACAGACGATAGCCTTTACTTTTAGAACTGTACCCAACAAAAATTCATTTTACTGCTTTATCATCCTCTTTTTTGCAATGTTGTTTAGGCACTAATGCATATGCCAAACAACCAAAAACATGCAGATGAACAAAAGATGGCTTGCAATCATGTCAAGCCTCATATGGAGTGATAGTCTACAGTGCTTTAGTGGGACACCTGTTAAGTACATATGTTGCACACATGACAGCCTCAAGCCACAAACTATGCGGTAAAGCCTGACTCTTGACCATACACCTTGCCATCTCCATGAGTGACCTATTATTCTATTTAGCAACTCCATTTTGTTTAGGTGTATATGGCACTATACACTGGTGTTTTATCCCACGTTTAGCCAAAAATGCATTAAAATCAGAAGACATATATTCCCCCCCTCAATCAAAATGGAGGGTGCCCATTTTACATGTTGACATATCTTCAGTCAAAACCAAAAATTGTTTGAAGCACATAAACACTTCGAACTTTTCTTTGACTGGATATACCCATGCATGCCTGGAAAAATCATCAACAAAAGTCATGAAGTAAAGATTATTTCCAAAAGGGGGTGTCTGCATAGGACCACAGACATCCCTATGAACAAGCTGCAATTTGTGAGTAGCCCGAATTGAACCATCCTTTTGCCTTCACATACATGTTTACTGGGTGCCTCAAGTATGGGCAAAGAGGATACCATTTTAGATTTCTGCAGGTGTAGCAAACTAGCAAAGTTTAGATGACCAAAGCGTGCATGCCAAAGCTTTGCATCTGACATAGCCTGAGAATCATGTACTACACATACCAAATCATTCATCAATTTTTCATCATCTATGAGCTTATACAGCCCATGACATAAAATGCCAGAAGCAATAATAACATCGCCATTTGACAAATCATGAATTGTACATTTGTCATCAACAAATTTCACAACCAAGCCAATCTTGGCTAATGCAAAAACTGATAACAGATTCTTCTTAATCCGTGGCACAAATAAAGCATCTGACAAAGTGAAAGAACTACCATCAGTAGTAGTTAGAATGATCTTACCAAATCCCATGACAGGATAAGAGGAGTTGTTGGCACATGTGATAGTATTTCCTGTAGGGGCAAGCTCGAGTGAAAAGAAGAAACTACGTTGCAAGGTAATATGTTTGGTCATCCCCACTATCAAAGTACCAAACATCTGAGTCTACAGTAGACATGCACTGCTCATGAGAAGATGGGTCAAAACTGAAAACTGTAGTAAACACCTATTCTTCATCCTGCACAAGGTTAGCAGATTCTATTTTTGGAGTAGAGGCCTTTGCAACAACCATTCCAACCTCTTTTTTCTTTGCCTCTTTTGCAGCCAATTTAGGACATTTTTTTATGATATGATCATTTCCTTTACATTACTTGCAAAACAATTTCTTCTTTTCTGATTTCTTCTAATCTTTGTCTTCCTTCTTCGAATGTGCATAATTAGCAGATTTCTGCTTACTACTTGAAGAGCTCCATTTTCCTTTGCCCTTCTGACTAGCGAGGAAGGCTTGATTTGCAACACGCATAATGGACTTGTTCTGCCTCCATTGATCTTCCTGCAACAGAACAGAGACTAACTCCTCAAATGACAAGGCATTTGGATTGCCTTTCATCATCAACCAAATAGTAGAAGCAAAACTCTAATATGAATCAGGAAGACCATTCATAACGGTCTGCACAAGTGAGCTATCTGGTATAACTTGATCAGTAGAAATCAACTGTTCCTTCAAGTCTTTGATCTTTGTTAGAAAACTGTCCATAGAATCATCTTCATTCATATTCTCACTCTCCAACTATTTTCGGAGGTAAGCAACACGAGCCTCATTACTAGCTTGGTACAATGTGGTAAGTGTATCCCAAGCATCCTTAGTTGTTCTGCAAGAGAGAATGTGAGGAATAATGGCATGTTTGACAAACAAAGCTATCAATGCATGTGCCTGAGCATCTTTGTCATCCCAACGAATCTGCTTTGTAGTAGGTGCAGTAGAAATTGCAGCACGAACAGGAATCTATAGAATATCATCATCTTCGACACCATCTCCATCAGGTCCAACACATGTATTTGAAGTACCTATATTCGCAAGTGTAACAGGACCTCTTTCAACACTTTGCACAATATTCCACATTCCTTTTGCAACTAGTACATGTCGCATCATATAAGCCCATAACGGGTAGTTGGTACCATCCAACTTATCCTCAACAATCAACGTACAGAATACATCACTGCTTTTAGCCATGGCTGATGACTAAAATACCTTGATGCAAAAAATTGATTGTATCTCAAAAAGTTGAATAGAACTGCTTACATGAATTCTGTTAAACTTGTAGCAGACTTCGAGATGCTTATACTAGCAAATCAAAACTGGTATATAAATTTGGCACAAAAAGACAAAATAGCCTGCATAAGCACTGCAATAGTGCGTTCGAAGGCCAAAACGAGCTTAGATCGCAATTTTGGCACGACAGCGTGAAGCAATTTTTATCTTTGAAACACCGTGAGTATGCTCACCAAAATCCATGTGATTCTGAGACTACAGCCAGAGGAGTGTCAACGATGCCCTAAATGAAGCGGTGACCTTTGTTGAAGTTAGACATCGTGCGGAAGCATGCGAACAGCACAAGGAAGAAGAAGAAGCTTGGAGCACAACACAATACTGAATGTATTACTAGAGAATGTACAAAGATAAGTAGCCCATTAGGGCAATAGGCATATATACAAACTGAGGGAAAAAAATACCTCCTAAAGAGGGAAAAAAGTGCCCCGGTGGTCCTAGTGTGTTCACACACATCACTACCTAAATATACCAACAGCGTTGATGACATGATTTCATCTACTTCCATTTCCTATTGTGTCTATATGAGTGCATCTCCATTTTGTAAATGGAGACACTCCTTTTCATATTCATCTAGTTGTATTTGGGTACCTTGCCATTTGCTTCTACCTTTTATTCATTCTTCCTCATGGGGAATTATCCTACATGTGATGTAATTTGAGAGCCTCCTCCAAATGTATATAAGCATGGCTTCTCCCACTTTGTAATTGGTTAGAATCTTGAAGAGCCCACTTCATGCTCTTGGCAAGCTCACTCTAGTCCATGTGAGTTTTCCCATTTCATTGTCTACTCATGTTTGGGTCTCACACTCTTTCCCATTTTGTGAGTACATTGTTCACTTCATTTTGCTTTTTCTTGTGTACTTTGTACAATTATTACTGTGAGAAGAAGGATCATGCTAACAAGGAATATAATAACAAGTAAGCTAATGAGGGGGATGGTACTCTTAAATCCACATGGAAGAACAAAGAATCTACAAATAACACGAAGCTTGAACATTGTTTTGCCATAGATGTACATCTTCCTAAGCTGATAGGTTGTACAAGAGTTTGATGTTCATATATTTAGAGACATTTTTTACTACAAGGCAAGCTGTTTGTATCCTATTGCTTTTACAAAGTCGCCATAAAATGTGATTCACATCCGTTACTATAGAAAAATGTGCATGTGCCCTTTATGTTTATAAATAAGAAAGTATAAATTTGTGAATGATTAATGAAATCTTTAAATATAAGGGTTCTTCTACAAAAGTTACAAATTACATATAATCCTCAATGAGTAAATTATATATGTGCCTTCACAATCGTTGCATGATAATTAGAACATAAATCACATTGAATTCATATATCCACCATATATATACATCTAATGCAACATATTTACGCATGTAACAAGTTATTACAAAGCATATAGAAATAAATGAAATTCAATAATCCCATTAATGATAACATGCCGCTTTGAAAAGCAACTATCATTAGTTGAGAAAAACAAAATGCATACATGGATGGACTCACATGTCACACCATTGAATAGTAATAAGCATGTTCCATGTGATAAATAAGTCATAGACATGGAATCAAAGTACTATATCTTGCGAATAGTTGATCTAATGTGTTTTTGAACGATATCAAACAAATGTTTTTATAATATTTAGTAAGTTATGATTTTTGTATCCATTGAAATTCTTCCACATAATGATTCTTGAATTTTATCAAATATATAGGATATTGAAGACTAGTGCATGTCATAGTTACATCATAATGAAGGAATTCTTTAAGTATTAAGTTTTGGTTATCTTCTTCAAGTGGTGAATGATTTTTAGTACTTGGAATATTGAAGTTATTGTGAATGATTTCAAAAGACTTGTATGAAAATAGTTCTACATATTCGTATTTGAGATTATTTCCAAGATAAAAGAGGTTTGAACAGTCTTTTGTATCATCTGCTAATTCTATTTTCTAAATGTGTTTTAGGTTTCTAAACCGTTATTTAATAATACAAAACAATACCAAACCATTTTCATGAAATTTATAAACATTTCTTGTGTTTGAGCTAAGACATGATACTTGAGATTTTTTTTCAAATATACCTTCAAAATGTGAATGCAAAATAGCACTATATAGTTTCTATTATATGAAAATTGAAGAATTGTTAATTTTTCATCCCAATTAATAAGATTATCTAAAGAATAAAAAACACAATAATTTAAAGTTTTAGTTTCTTCACTTTCACCATTATTTTTAGGGAAAAAATAAAACCATGATTGTAATTTGTGAAAAAAACTATGCGATATGTTTTTCCATGTGAGACAATAGAAAAATTATTCACATTCATTGATAGGCCTTTTGTATGTTCGAAGATTTATGCATTTCTTTCATTTAAAACTCCTTAAATGGCTAAGTGATGCATGATTTATCTAAAAAATTAATAGAATCCATCATTTTTAGTCATTAAGATTGTGTAGTGGTGGATTTTGAAAGCCGTTCCATGAAAAACAAATTTTAAGACATAAGTGGAAATTGTGCCATCAAATAAATGAGTTGGAATTAACAATATATCGGATTAAAAAAGTTAACTCTTTCAAAAGTCAAATGATTATAAACATGAGCAACTACGTTAGCCCTTCTAGGTTGATATTTATGAATAGGAAAGAATTTTAAATGAAAGAATTGTGAGTAGCAATGGCTAACGCAAAGATGAGAGGGTCTTGGCAAAAACCTACTCCAAAAGATCCTAAGTGATTCCAAATAAACCTAAATAGACTCTCTAAGCTTCCAATTTATGCATCTAGATCACCCTAGTACCTTGAAACATCATTCACAAAACTCTATGTCAAAACAGATAACTTGTGTGTACAAAACACTTTGAGAAAACCTTCTATTTATAGAAGAAGGCACTCAATATTTCACTCAGAGCTCATAGCCTAGTAAAAATTGACCCAATAAATTTTTCACACTTTCAAATAAGATGTTGTGTGAGCTATAACAATTCATTTCATAAATTTAGGAGGAATATGCTAAGAGCAATGTTCATAGAAAGTGAGGCACGTAATCCTGACTTTTCAAGAAGATGAAGATACACAGACAAAGACACCTTGTTCTATTCTTAAATCAAGATCTAAAACTCCAATGACTATGAAACTTTGGAGGAATGCTTAGCACGTAGTAAAATCATATTAAAATTGATAGATTGGATAATAAGATCATACACGGAAAGAAATAACTTAAAGAACTCGATAGACTTTACTCAATGCATTGTAAGAATAGATAGAAATCAATGTAGCTATGAAAATGAAGTGTAAATGTATCGATAATTGAGATATGAAACAATGAGAGTGTGGAGAAATTCGCTAGCTTTGAGGTGCAACATAAACTACTTGAATGAGTGTGATGATTGTTGCTAGTAGCCAGAGGCACAGACGTCGAGGAAGCATGTAAAGACAGAGCACAATGAAGTGGCAGGGAGCCAGATGGATTATTTTTCAAACAAATATGTCTTATAAATACTTCTCAAAAACTCTCAATAGTGATTTTCATCACTCTTGTACCATATGTAACATAGAAAAACCCTTTTTGAAATTATTAGCTCCATTTTGTGCAAGCCGAGGAGTCCTTGAGCTTGAGGAGCTTTTGTAGAATGAGCCTACCAATTTTGGCTATTTTTGGACATCGTTTAGACCTTCAAATAGCATTTAGAACCTATTTTTTAACCATGTCGGTCACTAGATGTGAACCTGGTCAAAACTAGTCTAGAATCTATAAATAGAGCTAGAATGCCCATTTTTTAGGTTAGCTTGTATGAGTAGAGAGAGCTTAGAGCTATTTTGAGCTTGTAATTGAGATCTTGAGTAATAGAGTCTATTTTCCTACCTTCCATTGTGTCTTGCTTGTCTCATACATGTGTGTCTGCATCGCTATGCTTCTCACCTTCACTCTCACTACATTTCACATTCATGATCTTCATATCACTCCTATCTCTTCCATGGATTGACATTAAGGAGGTGGAGCTTCTTAACGTGGTACTTACCATTGTGCTATAGCAACACCAAATTTGGCACCGTTGCCGGGATCGAGTCTAGGACGAATGTGTGATGGTAAGAGTATAGCAAGAAGTGGCATTGGAAGATAAGATAATTTGAGTTTGACATTGTTGGATCTAGAAAAGAAAGGGGGCATTGAAATTTGGACAAGGACCTAAAAGGTGTATATATTCAAGTGCTTGAACATCCATATAAAAATTGGTCTTAACATTGAATTTTTATAGGTCTAGCAAGAGCCATCAAGGGCAATCAAAGCAAGGCAGTGAAGAACGCAAGGCTTGGGAAGTGCGACTTCTTGGGCATCAAAGCAATCAAAGGAGCTGACTCGAGTTTGGAAGAATCCTCAACCCCTCAATCAATTATTAGCTTAGGTTAAACGTTTAGCATTGTGGATTAAATTCAAGATGATAGGAATGATCAAGTTCAAGAGACTTATTTTTTCAAGTCCAAGATTAAGATAAATGTTTGGGATATGGAAAACCTAAAGGAAAGAAAAGTCTGACGGAACGAGAACTCAAAAATACAATGGAAAGTCGATTCCTAATGCTTACAGTAAGATAAGACAAGAATTTTAGGGAATTAAAAAGAACCAAGAAGTTAAGAACAAAGAGCCATCTACAATCAGAGATCGCCAGGAAATAAATTCATGAACCTTAGATCGGGTAAGCATATAGGTAGTCAGACCGACGAAGCCTTAGATCATCAGAACAAACCAGACGGAGGGTTAAACATAGCATATTTGGAAAGACCCGAAGGACCCCACAGAACTCAATTAGAATTTGTCTGAACCAATCGCTTAGGTGCTTGCATCTATGAGGATGGTTTGCGAAGACAAGTTGTGCAAATGCACAATCCAGATCAACCCATTGGATTGGAACGTCGAGTGGTGAAATTTGAGAGAGACGCATACATAGACAAAGAAGGAACAATGTACATCATAAGTACTCATCCAAATAATACCAATGAGTTTGGTGTAATTCAGTTAGAGACGGAAGCGAGAACCCAAGGAAAAGAACTAGTAGGAGAAGAACCCAAGACACCTAGAGGGAAATATGTACTAACAAGAGTACTAATCCCAAAACGGATCCCTTAGGATAATAGAAGCATAGAGATGTTTGTAAATAAGGAGAGAGACAAAGCATTTTGGAGATACAGAATGGAACAACCTAGTGAGGTAGGCTCCATCATGATTTACGAATTCAAGGACTCAGATACACTAGGAAAGGTTGTATACCTGGATGATACTTCAAAACGAGTATTTGTAGTACGAGACCATGCAAGAAATACCTACACACGGAGAGGCGAGTCAGTCTTCCCCCCATCTCGAACAAATATAAACATGAGCCATCAGGGTGCAGGAACATCCTCAGCCCATGGCACTCAAAGGGAAAAGAACAAAGAGAGACCAGAAGTAGGTTTCACTCATCCTATAGGGAGAGATAGAACCACCATTGTTAAAAGGACTTTGGTCAAGTCACTTTTAATCTCTTTTCGGGTTCTTGGGGATGGTAGGGGTCTAACAATGCAGAGGCCCTTTACTTAATTTTCCCAATTAACTAGTTAATCATACAGTAACTATACGTCAAGGCAATACTTTTGTTACACGTTATAATCCTTCGTTTACGGTATCCTCACACAGTAGATTATCATGCAGTTGTTCAATCACACAATCGAACAGACTTATTAATGTTAAGACAGTATTACTGTGTTAATAGTAAATTACGGCAATTCGATAAGAACAGACTTAACAATACTCCAAATATCTGCAAACTCTGCACCACGGCGTTTCCAGCATAGTCGCAATCGCCCAGACAGACAGTATGGCAATCCTGTCTCCTCTACCGCCGGAGAACACCATAATGTCTCTTCATTAATGGGTAAAAAAGGTTACATCGCTTCGCTACACCCTTTCGGTGCATGCGGTATATAAAAAATATAAAATTACATTGTGCCAATCCGGCGGCCTAACATTGGCACGCACGGTGGACAACCCGCAAAGAAAATAACATTAAGGCTCATCTATAATGCCCTGTATATACATAGTTTGAGCTAATTTAAAGGTTCTAGTGATTTTCTATTTTAATGAATCTAGCATCAGCTTTAAGGTTTCCGGCTCCACCAACTATGCATCAGTTCGTACTGAACTCGCCGCAATGACTTGACTCATCAAAAGATTTGCCTGTGTCTGCAAAAATGCTTCTTGCAAGTAAAATTCATTAGCTAATGCATCATCTCTCTGCTGCTTCGTATCTGCAATCTGAGCATCAATCCGCGATAATCTTTCTGCTTGAAATCCCAACTGCTTTTCTCTGCATTCTAGCTCATGAGCTTGATATTGGATGGTTTTATAATACGCATCCCTTTCTTTCATGATACCTTCCATTTCCTTCTTTATCTGAATTGTCCGTGCCGTTTGTGCGTCCAAGTCTCGACTCTTCTGCAATAGTTCGGCAAATACTAGCTTTAATTCCTCAGTGTTCTGAATGGCTAAGTCTTCCATTTCTTGCTCTTTCTGCACGACCTCATCCAGGTGTACGCGAGTTTCTTCCAACAAATTTCCGAGAGCAACTGGAGCATCTTCCTTATCCTGTACCAACTGATTTAACTGCTTGATTTCTTCATCACGAGCAGCTAAAAGAACATTTTTTTTCATTTAACGCAGAAAGTGTTGCATCGCGTTGAGCAAATTAGATTATCCTGCTCTGCAATTCGAGCTTGAAGTTGCTGAAGTTGAACCTGCAAAGCATGGTTCTCTGCCTTAACTGCATTTGCTTCTTCCTGTAACGGAGCGATATTGGCTTCTAACAAGTCAACTTTCTCTTGTAGTTCCTACCTGATATTTTCCGTCGCCAGCTTCATTTGAAGAGGTAATTGTTGAGAAAATTGGATCAGGAGACGACCCATTGATTCTAATTCATTAAACATTGGAGTCGGAGGAGGAAGAGTAGGAAGTGGGTGAGATGAAGAGGGTGGAAACAATGGAGGCGATGGAGGTGGAGAATAATCGGGAGAAGAGACTGAAGGAATGAGTACTTTAGGGGTTACATTAGCAATTACACTAGGAGGCACCGCAGGGGTCTCAAGAAGCACGACCTCCACATTGGCAATCACGGCGGTGAGGATTTCGGCTACTAATTCTTTCACAGTGTACTCATCCTGCTTATGAGAATCTGCTCGAGAAGAGACTTCGTCGGAGTCTACTAGTTGTGTACCTTGTTCCTGCTGGTTGAGTGGAGAAGAAGGGACGGATGATTCAACATGAAGAGAGGTGGCAGTGTGGTGGAAGACTTCATGATCCTGACCAGCAGTTGATCCCTGTACCTGACTTCCAGAAGGGCTCACACATCTTCGTTTTCGGCGAAAACGTTGCAACAGGTCTGCATCATCATCTTCCTCATCCTCGAGCATTTGAGTAGATTCTTCATGCAACAAGAAGGGAGCGGTTGGAGGGGAGTGCGCGGCTTGGATTGCTAGAAAGAGAAAAGTGAGGATATGGGGTAGACAAGAACATGGAAGGTCACCCTTAGTGACTTGTTTGATAACCGCGACACATTCACGGTGAATGCGCTGGAAGTAGAAGGATGTGAAATTGACAGTTTCACGGGACGCAATGTCTATCATCGAATAGAAGGGACGAGAGATACCATAGGTGCATTTTTGTAAGTTCAAAATAGCGACTAAAAATTGCAGAGCGGTACACTCCGGTTCAGGTCTACACAGAATGGCGTACTCATTAGATGAGTGTCGGGGAAACAACTCTTTCATGGTGGCTACGGGAAGAAATGGAACATTCTCCAATCCTTCCCGAGGAAGTCGGAAGGCATCGAAAAACGAAGCTAAAGTAATAATGACTCGTGATGGTAGACAGGCTATGGGCCAACACTACTCTGTAGCAGGTGTAGAGGTGATGGCAGAAATGATCTGCACATAGAATGGTTGACACTCCACTGAATGCCAAGGCAATTCAGCGAAGGCCAGACGACCACGGGTGCGCAAATACTCACTCACTTCAGGAGTGAGTCCTGCACGAAAGGTGGCGACATTCGCGAGAGCTTCCATGGCACGCACGAGTAATCACAAGAACACAAAAAACAAATAATGCACAAGCACACAAACACAATAGCGATTAACAATAAAAGAAACAAGATTAAGTAGACACACAGGCACACTAGGCGATCAAAAACCCTAATCATCGCACGGTATTGGAAAGATATCCGTCATAACTACGGCATGCATGCAGGAGCAGAAATAGTAACACAGGGCGGCGATTAATCATATTTAGATATCAAAACGAGGAGATTACAATTTGTGGCAACCAAAATACGGGGATAAAAATAAAACAAGTGACACACGAACAAGACGAGGTACACGTCATCGGTTATCGGCCGGTTGTTGATATGGGCGAAGCTTAGATCCATTAATCACTTTTGGAAGGGGAACTCCGGTTAAGGTGGCCAACCAAAAAGTAGCAGGTCCCACCTTTTCAATAATTCGGTATGGACCGAACCACCGTAACTTAAATTTTCCAGCCGATCTGTTTGCTTTGGCATTATAGAATAAGACGAGTTGGTCAATCTTAAAGACAGGGGTTTTGAGAAAGCAATCATGAGTACGGGCTTGACGAAGCTGAACTTCTTGAAGGGTCATGAAACTTTCCCAGCGCTGTTCATCCAATGATCGGAGCGTATCCAACCGAAAGGGCAAAGATTCTTCCGACAGCAATTTCTGAGCTAAGGCAACCCGTAGGCTTGGCACTACTACTTCCATCGGTGCAATAGCTTCCAATCCATAAGCAAGCTTGAACAGGGTCATGCCAGTAGCTACCTTATACGTAGTCCGGTAAGCCCACAAAATTGCAGGTAGTAACTGGTCCCAACGTTCCGTACATTCCAAAAGCAATTTGTGGAGCATATTCAACAGAGTCTTATTGGTACTCTCAGCCAAACCGTTAGCACGTGGATAGTACGGTGAGCTGAATTTATGCATAACCTGAAAAGTCTGAGTCAGTACTTGCATTAAGTTGTTTGCAAAATGTGTTCATTGGTCCGTCATGAGCTCCAGAGGTAATCCATAACGCGGGAAGACATCCTTCATTAAACACTTCGCCATCGAAACAGCTGTGGCAGACCGTAAATCCCAAGCTTCCACCCACCGAGTGAAATAATCTGTACAAGTCAATATGTATTGATTGTTGGAGAGGGTCGTTGGTGGTGTTATAGGGCCAATAAAATCTAGACCCACTTCTGGAAGGGTTCCAAAGGTAAAATAGGTTGAAGGGGAAAGAAGTGTCACTGCAAAGGCTGTCCCAACCGTTGACACTCATCACACTGCTGCACAAAGTGCACCACATCTCTGTACATTGTAGGCCACCATAGGCCACTTTGCAGAATTTTTCGGTGAGTAAGATCGGCTGCAAAATGTCCTCCATAGGGTAATGAATGAGCCATAGCAAAAACTGATTTCGTTTCATGTGGAGGAATGCATCTAAGGAAAACACCAGTATGATCTAAGTAATACAGTTGACCAACAATCAATCGGAATCGTCGACTGTAGACGGCAATTTTCTGCCCAGAGCAGTGGGAGTATGAGGAGGAAGACAGCCGTCAGTGAGGAAAGTGAGTAATGTATCATAATATGAAGAAACAACAGGAGGTGACGTAAACAGGAGGTGCAGCAGAGTCTTCAGGAATTGGCTCGGTAACGTAAATTGCCGGTGTAGTGTCATCAACCCCTACCGGAGACTCACCGGAATCTAGTCGAGATAGAAAATCCGCCAAAGCATGTGCTGTGTCTGGTCGATGAATAACGTCATACTCGAACTCCTGTAGCAGTAATACCCATCGTGCTAGTCTTCCACCTAAATGTGGCTACCGGACCAAATACACGAGTGAAGCATGATCCACATGGAAGGTAAATTTACGGCCCAACAAATAATGTTGGAACTTCTTAACAGAATACACCAACCCGAGACACTCTCTTTCGGTCACTGAGTAGTTTCTTTCGGCAGGGGCTAATTGGCGACTTGCATAATATACAAGCCGAAACCATTTGTCAGTTTGCTGCATTAGTACGCTACCAATAGCTATGTTTGATGCATCCACAAAGACATGGACCGGACGTTCCCAATCAGGTGGTTGCAAAATTGGGGCCTGCGTCAATAAAACCTTTAAACAATCAAATGCATTTTGCCACTCCTGTGTCCAATCATACTGCTGTGGAGCGCTGGTCATAAGCCTGTTAAGTGGTGTTGCTAAGTGAGCTAACCACCGTAAGTGTCTGCCATGCCACCGGATTTGACCAAGAAAATGCATAACTTCTTTTGGTGTCGTTGGGACAAGTGCCTCCAACATGGCTGCTACTTTATCTGGATCGACCTGTATTCCTTGTTGAGAAATAATATGGCCGAGCAATTTATCACAGGAGACCGCGAAAACAGATTTGGTCGGATTCAAGCATAATCGGTACTCTCGGCATTTTTCAAAGCAGCACCGTAAATGATACAGGTACGCCAAAGTCTTGCCAAATAAGGAAAAATCATCCAAATATACTTGCATAAATGTAGTTAAGTAGGGTGAAAAGACTTCCTGTATGCATCTTTGGAAGGTACTCGGGGCATTCCTTAAACCGAACCACATTACTTTGCAAGCATAGACACCCCAGTTCGTGATAAAAGCTGTCTTTGGTATGTCCTGTTCTGCCATCCTGACCTGATTATATCCACTGTACCCATCCAGAAAAGAATACATCTCGTGCCCTGCTACCCGATCAAGCATTGTATCGAGAAAAGGGAGAGGGAACGGATCCGGTACAGTGGCAGCATTCAGTTTTCGGTAATCAACATAGATACGCAACTGTTTATTTTTCTTCGGGACGATCACTATTGGAGATATCCACTCAGCATGCTCAATTGGCACAATGAATCCCACCTGCAATAACCTATCAAGTTCTGCTTTGACCTGTGCTACATAATTGGGGTTCATTTGGTAACTAGATTGTTTGATTGGCCTCACCTCCGGTTTGAGCACTACCCGATGTTGATAAATATGCGGGTCAAGACCTTTCATTTCTCTATAATCCCAAGCAAAAACATCAGAGAATTCACACAGAAGTTGTACCAAATCATCTTGGAATGTCTCTGCTAATCCTGCCTTAATCTTAACTGGTCGCGGGTTGACCGTGTCACCCAAATTATATGTTACTAATTGATCTTCTGGTACATAAAATTGTCGAGGTTTTACCAAATCATCACGTGACTGCAAGAGTTGGCATAAGGTGGCTTCATCCATAGCTACACTATCATCTGCTTCCACATCTCTGATCAGTGGTATGACCGTACAAGCTGCCGGACTCCACTTGTCTGCTACCGACTGGAGATCTACAGTACCTAATGAGATCAAATCCTTATTGGTCTTCAGGAACGCCTCTTCCTCATCATCAGATAATCCATCCAACATATGGACCGGCTTTGCTACGTATGGTCGTGCATGAAGATCACAGGGTTGCATAGCATCCAATTTAACTACATATTTCCGATTGAAAATTAACTCTTGGGCTGACCAATCCTGTACCACTTTGGCTTGCTTCAACCATGGTCGACCGAAAAGTAAGTTGTAGTCGAGACTGGATTCTGGTAATTCTAGGACTACAAAAGTCATTTTAAATGTGGTGCCTTGCAAGGTAATCAGAATATTACGTACTAATCCCACCGGATGAACTCGGGATTGATCTGCCATTCGTACAAAAAATTGTACGGGTTCAATTTGGGTCCAACCCAATTTCTTGCAAAGTGCTACTGTTGCAATATTCACACCAGACCCACCATCAATTAACACTTGGGTCATCTTCTGGTTTTTATGCCAGACGGTGATCAATGGAACTGAATGATCCACCGTAGAATCAATTTCCGGTTGTATGGTGGCAGTCGCCGGAGTACATGAAGACCCGGGGTTAACCTGCTCTTGAAATTGCTGCCTTACTCCTGGCACTAAGGCGAGCAACTATCCCAAAGGGAGTGTGATGGAAGCCTTAGATAGGATATCCCATATCTGATCTGTTTGGGTCGTAATTCTCACCGATTCTGATGATGATTCTAATGTTGTTGGGGCAGAATTTGGTTCATTCGATCTTGCCTGTGGCAGAGGGACCTGTGTTACCGGAATTGGATCAAGAAACACAGTTGGCTCCTCAGTTGTCCATTGACTAGCCTTTGCAAACATTCGCTGCTGCTCACGGATACCCAGCTCGAACACTTCAGCTGCTGGTTGCAACTGCTTACCCGATCTTGTCTGCACGACAGTTGCTTGTGACTCTACTGGTGAAATATAAACCATGTTGGTCATTGGATTTTGTCGCTCTTTCTTCCTTTTGTCGTACTCTGCTGCTTCCTTGCAGAATCTCAACAGGATTTTTCTTCAATCGGAACCTCTGTAGGAATGCATTCTTTACCTCATCATAATTACCGAAATGATTAATATCATACTCTGTTAGCCACCTCACTGCTTCATTGACCAGCGTGGCCTGAAACACAATGGCCTTGTACGCCGGGTCGAGTGGGTGGTTTAATATTGCATAACTGATCTCAAAGGTGCGCACATGTGCATCAGGGTCATCACCCGGAAATCCACCGAACTTGGTGTAAGTCACTCCTATTGGGACCGGTCAAAATGGTATAATTGGTTGTGGCTGCTGCTGTTGTTGCTGCTGAAACTGTGGTTGCGACTGTGGGGGTGTCTGCTACTGAGACTGTGAACCACTCATAGTGCTATTGTGAGTAGTGTTGTTGTTATTTGTCTGTTGAGGAGGTGTCTCTTGTCCTTCAGAATCTGTATTGTCAAACTGCTCACCTTCCGGCTCGAAAATGGCGTTGAATCTCTTGCTTATCTCCAAATCAAATAGCCTATCCTCAACTTTGGTATCAACATTAGGTAAGCTTGCCCCGAAGAGTGGTGAACGTAATACAGATCCACCAGGTAGTACCATACTATCACCGAAAAATTTCAAAGTTCCACCAAATGGTATCGAACTTCCACCGGAGCTTATCGAACTTTCACCGCACCAGGTTATCTTTTCACCGGAGGCAGTCTCACTCGGTAACACAACTTTATCATCGAAAATGGTCGAATTCGGACCAGATAGTGTCGGGCTAACTGCGCACTATGTCTCTGTACACCCAGAAGTCACTGTACCTTCTTCAGAAAGTATCGGAATCACACTGGAATCCACCAGAATCTCATCATGTGACACCGAACTGGCATCGAAATCACTGCTAACTGGCTTCGATCCTTCTACCACTGAGCTTAAATGGCTTGTACTTCTACCACCTGGGGGTGTCCCTAATAGATTTGGAACTGCATAGGGATGATAGTCTCTCCTATACTTTGGATAGGACTCTCCGGACCGAGTAACCGGCATGCTTCTGCACCACTTGACTTACTCACTACTCTACCTTTACTGGTTATTCTCAATCTACTTCCATCTTCCCACAGACGGCGCCAGTGTTAAAAGGACTTCGGTCAAGTCACTTTTAATCTCTTTTCGGGTTCTTGGGGATGGTAGGGGTCTGACAACGCAGAGGCCCTTTACTTAATTTTCCCAATTAACCAGTTAATCATACAGTAACTATACGTCAATGCAATACTTTTGTTACACAGTTATAATCCTCCGTTTACGGTATCCTCACACAGTAGATTATCCTGCAGTTGTTCAATCACACAATCGAACAGACTTATTAATGTTAAGATAGTATTACTGTGTTAATAGTAAATTACGGCAATTCGATAAGAACAGACTTAACAGTACTCCAAATATCTGCAAACTCTGCACCACGGCGTTTCTAGCATAGTCGCAATCGCCCAGACAGACAGTCTGGCGATCCCGTCTCCTCTACCGTCGGAGAACACCGTAATGTCTCTTCATTAATGGGTAGAAAATGTTACATCGCTTCACTATGACCTTTCGGTGCTTGCGGTATATGAAAAATATAAAATTACATTGTGCCAATCCGGCGGCCTAACACCATGGATGCCGATAGAGTGGAAAGAAAAAGGGAACCTAGAATACCAAGTGGTAGAGATAATTTTCCTCTACCTCGACCACATGAACACCCAAGAATATTGAGACCCACTCAATTAGTAAAGTCCATGAAAAACTACTTTGATGGGACAGGAGATCCCTATGACCATGTTGCGGGATTTAAGCAAGTGCTACGAGTAGAGAAAGTAGAACACATGTTCACGCAATACAATGCATTTGGACTAACATTAAAGAACACATCTTTAACTTGGTTCCAACCATTGCAACAAAGGCAATTTAGAGATATCCATCACTTGTTAGAGTCATTCATCATAGAATTCTCTAAAAGTGGAATCAGGCATGATACGTCTTCGTTGATTCATAGTTTCAAACAGACCCCTCAAGAAATAGTCAGACTTGCAGGATGTAGATTTAGACAATATGTGGAGAGATGTCCAATGCAAGAATTACCCTCATAGGCCAAGCAAGTGTCATTGTTTTTAGATGGCCTCTTGAGCTCTAAACTACACTCCTATGTATACTTGAAGGAACCCAAAACGCTAGAGCAATGTGTAAGAATTTGTATAGACATTGAGGACAACCTTGGAGACGAGTTGGAACTCTCAAAAGTCTATAAGGACTCAGATTGTTCATCTCTAGCATCCTCAAAATTGTCTAGCTCGATAGAAGACCTAACAGAAAAAGTGGCCTAGAAACTAGGAGTTTCTAGTAAACAGATGCCTAGGTTAACAACAAACAAGCGTTGTTACACCTGTGGTGGTGCTCATATGGCAAATGTGTGTCCCAATGCAACACACCCGCAAGCCAACCGTAGTGGCCAATACTGTATAATTGAGAGACGATGCACAAATCACACGGCTCAAGATTGCCCTTACAACAAACAAGTAGTACGATAGAACTACCCGCAACTAGGAAGGTATCAAGGTCAATACAATGCTCAGTCACATTACTATAGGCCTCCTCAGAACTATCCTTATTAAGCTCAACAGAGATCTCAACCTGTTTTAGCTCAACAGCCACCCCCAATAGCCAATGTCATCTCAGTTAAATATGTTGCTGCTGAAGAGAACCTCAATCACAGAAAGTGACCCTAAATCCAACAATTTTGACTCTACTCATGTAGATACTCCACCCGCATATTACACAGAGTCACCAAAACACGTGGAAATGTATCAATACAACTACGCTAATGTGATGTATACCAACCCTAATCCACGGCCCCAGTTGAGACAGCCAAGACCACAGGGTCCCAGAGGACCATGCTTTAGGTGCCAAGGAGATAATTTCATAAAGGATTTTCCACATCCTCCGATAGCCGGACAATCACAATACTATAACATACAAGGTTTTTGTGCCGAGTGTGGTAAAGAGCATGTCATCAAAGATTGTCCTAAGAACCCTGCTAATGCTTCAAAAGTGACACCCATCAACGTGATAGGTATTGTACATAACACAGATGGATCCAACCCTACATACGTGCCTATCCAAGCTATAACAAGAGCCCAGGTGCTCTTACGAAATCAACAACTTAATCCAAAGAAAATAGTTGAAACTAGCGAAGTTGGAGAGTCTAGTAACAAAAAGACAAAATCTTGGAAGGATTCCAGAGAAAGAATTAAGAGAAAATGGAGTAAAAAGAGAAATCAGTTGGAAGGAAGTCTCAGGGAATCCAAAGACAAAATCCTAGAATTGACTTCACAAGAATCTAATCAGGAGAACCTAGCTCAAGGATCAAGATGAGTTCTAGCGGAACCCATACCAGAAAACTTGGACATGATGTTGCGTGCATATCAGGCGAGATTAAAAGAAGGACCCCAGATAGCTTAAATGAGTAAGAATTACCCACAAGCAGATCTAGAAACTGAAAGGACTAAACTTTGCATGAAGATGGTAGAATTAGCACAAACTATGTTCGAAGTCACTTGTTATCTTAACTAGAATAACATGGCAAAACTTGAATTACACTTTCAAGGACTACTAGAGAGGCTAGAATACTTGGTCGATAGCAACGAGAAAAAGAATCAGCATAGGAACCCTATTGACTCAGAGACACAGGAAAACAATGCACCATCCCTGTCTCAAGTACCCAACACAAAGGGTGAAGACAACCTTTCTTCCTTACATGAATATTCACACGAATTTCTAAGAGAAATCTAAGAAGAGAAGTGGAGAAAAGAACAATAAACCCATCCTCCTATTCAAGAAATAGATGACTTGCAAGAGCAATTTCCCCAAGACATTCCCTCTATTTATGATGACGTAGAGGAAGAGCAACTGAGTGAACACACAAATTTCGAATCTAATTCTTTGCAAGAATTACCTCAGTTCACAGGACCTTGGGAAGCCAAGTCTATTAGCATGAGAGCACCCATGATAATAGTGAGGAATGAAGAATCAATAATCCCTAGAAACATGAAGGTGATCAAGAACACCAAAGTACAATGTCATCTCACTCTTGAGGAGTTGTTAAAGATTAAACCAGAATTGTGGAAGCATGTAGCGAATCAATTCCCTGAGCTTTCTACTACCCCCTCATAGATAGAATCACACAAGAAGGTACCAGAGATACCCGTAGAAAGAATCGGAGATGTAAGCGAAGGAGAGGAAGGTAACACTGATCTTCCAATAACCCATCAGGGCTACACCACCAAAGCCACCTTAGATTCAGGAGCCGGAGTAGCCATCACTACTATCGCTTTATGGAAACGTTGTGGTAAGCCAGTGTTAGACCTACCAGGATGAAGCTACAAATGGCTGATGGACATATAGAAAAACCATTAGGCTTACTAGAAGGCATATCTCTCACCACTTGTGGTGTGGAGTTTGAGCATACTTTCACCATTTGCGATTTTGGGAAAAATCATGCTTATGAGATGATCTTAGGACGACCATTCATGCGTCAGTTGCAAATCGTACAAGATTGGGGAACTAATTTTTTGTACTTGCAACATTTAGGAGTGACTACCAAAGTCAATCTTAAAGACTATTCTCATCGAGATGTACCCCCAATACAATGGAATACCATCCATAAGACACAAGAGGAAACGGAATCGGTACACTCATTGGAATCAGATCCCTCATGGTTGCATGAGGATACTCATCTATGGATGTGTAAAGTAGCCAAACAAGAGGAAGAATTGTTAGAAGCTAGGACTTTAGGTTCAAAACAACATCCACGAACCCTTCAAGACCCACCTTACACACCTATAGTATTTCTGGACAAGAAATTTTAGCAACAATGGATGTAGCGATCAATGAAGAACAATGGACACCCCACTGCGAGGAGGATGGCTATGACATTTCAGTCTTCACAATAGAGCCAATCATGTGTGATTTCATTATTGAAGAATGCGAACCTAGCACAGATGCATCTGAGGATGCAAGTGACTCCGATCTAGATTCAATCATTATGGATCCACCCTTTGCATCAGATGAAGAATACTTATACGAAGTAGAAGCTCACCCTCAAAGACATGGAGAGCTTACAAATGATGTGAGGTTAACCACACAAGTGACTGCCAAAAGTGAAGGTAAGAAAAGAAAGAAGAAAGAAACCACGTCAGAGAAAGAAGAATCTTTGTTTGAGGTTCCTAAAAATTTTAAGAAGTATGAAATATAAGATAGAAGAATCATGGTAAGAATGCCTAGAAGAAAAGCTGATGTTGGAGAAGTATATGATAACCGAGAGAAAACCAAAAAAATCATAGTTACCATAGAAGGAGAAGAAGAAAAATGTACATACATTGGGCATGATTTGATGAATGAAGAAGAAGAAGAATTAATTGCCCTACTACATGAATATAGAGATGTGTTTGCTTGGAGTTACAAAGACTTGAAAGGAGTAGACCCAGATATATTCTCCCATAGAATCCCTATGACTCCGTAAGCAAAATGTACGAAACAGAAACCATACACGTACAATGATAACTACGCTGCGAAGATTAAAGAAGAAATAGATCGTTTGATAGAAGTACGATTCATTTATGAAATTGAGCCCACTGAATGGGTACCCCCCATAATGGTTGTGCCCAAGAAGAATGGAAAATTGTGTGTGTGTATTAACCTTAAAAAAGTTAATGCCGCCACGATTAGAGACAATTATCCTCTTCCTATCACGGAACATTTATTGGAAAGAGTTGCAGGCAAGGAAGTTTATAGCTTTCTTGATAATTTCTCGGGCTATAATTAAGTAGCAATTGCTCCAAAAGATCAACACACGACAGCTTTTGCCACAAAATGGGGCATATTTTCATTTTGCATGATGCCATTTGGGCTAACAAATGCACCCACCACTTTCCAATGACTCATGTGTCATGTGTTTAAGGAATTCTTACACAAGAATTTGGAAGTTTATGTCGATGACATATGTGCTCATTCGAATATGAGGCAGACTCATATCCTAGAACTAAGCCAAGTATTTGACAAATGTCGAAAATATCAGGTTTGTCTGAACCGAGAAAAATGTGTTTTCATGGTCAGATAAGGAAAAATTCTAGGACACATTGTGTCAAAGAATGGAATTTCTACGGATGAAGAAAAAGTGAAAGTAATTGCCGACCTACCTAGACCAAGTAACGTAAAAGAAGTACAAGCATTTATGGGTCATTATGGTTATTACAGACGATTCATACACATGTATGCAATCATAGCCAAGCCTTTGTACTCTCTTTTGACCAAGTTTGAATGGACAGATGAGTGTGAGAATGCATTCAATGAACTTAAATTATGTTTGTGCTCAGCACCTATATTAACAACCCCAGATTGGAGCAAGCCATTCCATGTACATGTGGATGCATCCAATTACACCATAGGATGTGTGTTGGCACAACCCACGAATGAAGGTAATATAGATCTCCCCATAGCGTACACGAGCAAACAAGTGAACGCAACAGAAAGAAATTATACCACTACAAAACGAGAAGGATTAGCAATGATCTACGCAGTAAAGAAATTCAGGCATTATTTGTTGGCAAACAAGTTCAAATTCTTCACGGATCATCAAGCGTTATTGTACTTAGCCAATAAGCCATGTAACATAGGACGACTGATATGTTGGTTTCTATCGCTCATGGAGTATGACTTCGAAGTAGTAGTCAGGAAAGGAAAAACCCATCTTAGAGCTAACCACCTCTCAAGACTAACTTCAGGAGAAGCTCCTCAAGGAATAGTGGATGAATTACCCGATGCATATTTGTTTAACCTTGAGATAGTACCAAAATGGGCTAAGTCGATAGTCCCTATTCTCACATATGGACCCAAGAATCCTAGGATTAGAATCAAAGAAGGAGAAATCAAAAAGTCTCAGAGATATCAAATCATAGCAAGAAGTATATATAAACAGGATGATCAAAAGATTCTTGATTGTTGTGTAGATGAATCAGAACATGCGAATTGGTTGCAATTAGCACATGTAGGTGCATTAAGGCAACATCATTCAAAATATCGTAGGTTGCAAACTCTGCATAAACTAGGAGTATATTGGCCTTCTATGGAAGCAGATGTCTACAAGTTGTGTAAAGAATGCCATGTTTGTTGTGAAAGACCACCAATAGAACATGCTAAATTATATCATGTGTCTCTCACAATGGAGTGAACCTTTAATGACGTACTTGAGGATGAAAACATTCCCTCAAGGAATGACCTTAGCAAGACAACGCGGTCTAGAGCAGGAAGCTCAAGACTATTCACTTATTGGCGATAACTTATACAAACGAGGATGAGACGGATACCCAAGACAATGTGTTCATGAAAGCGATTATTTGAGCGTACTAGAGACTGCACACCAAGGTGTTGCACGAGGTCATTTTGACCCCGATAGGATAATCAAAGCTATCCTCTTTGCATGATTATGGGGGCCCACTCTTCACTTAGATGCACATACCTATGTTAAGAGATGTGATGTGTGCCAGAGAACTCAATTTCCTACTCGCAGAGATGAAATGCCATTGAAACCCATGATGGGAGGACGTGCATTTTCCAAGTGGGGTATAGACTTTGTAGAACCCATCAACCCCCATGCAACAGGTACTCATGTTGAATACATTATTGTTGCTATGGATTATCTTACCAAATGGGTAGTGGCAAAGGCCACAAAAAAAGAATGACGCACACACGACTACAAAATTCTTATTTGAAAACGTATTTACAATATATGGATTGCCTATAGAGTTGATGAGCGATCAATGAACTCACTTTCTAAACCAAGTCATTGAATATTTGTTACACGATTTTATGGTGATTCACAAAAAATCCGCACCATATCATCCTCAGGCCAATGGTCAAGCAAAAAGCACTAACAAGATCCTTTGTAACGTACTGACGAAACTCGTGAACAACAAACGTTCAGATTGGGACAAACAATTACATCACACTGTTTGGGCATATCGAGTGGCCTACAAGACAGTACTCAATGCAACTCCCTTTCATATGGTTTTTGGTCAAAATGTTGTGCTTCCTTTGGACTTCTTGATGTCGACCCTTAAGGTTGCACAAGAACATCAGTGGGCCGACCATGAACTATCGTCAAGAATAATGGACTTGGAACGATTAGGAGAAACTAGGCTAAAAGCAGCAGTAGGAATATATGCAGCAAAGAAGCGACAGAAAGCCTATTTCAATGCACATGTGAAAGATAAAGGCTTAAAAGAAGGAGATTTAATATTAGTGTATATGCTGAAACAACATGCACGGAAACTAGAAAAGCGAGGTTATGGACCTATGATCATTAACAGACTCTCGACAAGTGGAGCTGTACAATTAGCCACCCTAGAAGGAGACATAATGCCTAACTACATTAGTGGCTATAGAGTCAAGCTTTATCAGGAACCTTGTTGGGGGATTCTTGGACAAGAAGGGATTTGAGTGTTTGTAGGAGAAAAGGGAAAGACAATAAGAAAGATACACACTAAAGCCTCTGTCGATTGATTATAATGAGATAAATACAATGGTCATGCACAATACAATCCAATGCTTCTGTGAAAAATCCCACAGAGTGCTCAATTACAAAATACCAAATACCCAAGGTCTTGTTGTTGTCGGCCTCCTCTACACCAGACCTCCACCTTCTCCAAGCATGCACTTGTGCACACCTTGCACCAAGCTTCCAATAAGGGGGAGGGATGGACACCTTCTGCCAGCATGCGCACACTGCAATGAGACCTTGGGGTCCTTGGGGGACTAGCGTAGCACTTCTCTACACACTTCCTTAGTCACTCTTCATGCACACCTTGCACTTCACTCCTCTGCGTCGCACACTGTGTCTCTTGCACTTCTCTCTCTTGCCTAGACTATGCTCACCTTGCTTAGTCTTGCTTAGTCCAAGAATAGTCTTTGCCTTGATTTGAGTGTCGATTCACATATGCTCCTAAGTGCAAGAGTATTTGACTTCACCCATGTTGACTTTGACCTTGAATCCATTGACTTTGATTGATTTGACTTTGACCTTTTGACTTTGACTCTAGTTGACTTTGACCAACATGACTTTTATGGGCTCAACAGTTTCCCACCACCTAATGTGCTCTTCAGGATAGCCAAAACTCTGATGATTCTTGTGCTGCAAAATGTGCAAAAGGACACTTGAGCAGCTACCAAGTACACCAGGAGCAAGAGAGAACAAGCACCAGAGAAAAGTGGAATTTTTTTTTATGTAAAAACAAAGGATGGCAATTGTAGGGTAGAAAGGAGGGGGAAGGGAGGGTGAGGGGGCTCAGATGGATAGGGCATAGAAGGGCTAAGGATGGGGTTGGGCAGAAGGGAAAAGGGATGGTGAGGGAGTAGGATTATGGGGTCTTGAGAGGGCCAAAATGATAAAAAAGTAGAGCTACAAAGGGTGCATATGGGAAAATGTGCAAGATATGGTGAAATGAGGTGAGAATAGACAATGTGCACCATGTGTTTAAATAAAAACATGTGATAACTATGCTCAAATTATGTGGGTTTTGAACAAAAGTCAGAGAAAATGTAGGATTTTGGAAAAGTTCATGCAAAAAATGAATCCAAAGGTGCCAAAATACATGTTAATGACTCCAGTTTTGAAGAAAATGGTCATCCGAGGTGCAATCTAAAGCGAAAATCTTTTGATCATAAAAATTAAAAAAATATATATTTTTTTTAAATAAAATAAAATAAATAAAAAATATCTTCCTTTTTTGGGGGGGGTTTAACGTGCACGTTTTGGAAGCTGAAAATAAATTTTAGAAAAATAAAAATAAAATAAAAGAGAATTGAAAAAAAGAAATAAAATAAAATATAAATAAATAAAAAAGCAAAAATAACAAAAACACAAAATAAAAACTAAAAAATTAAAAAAAAAAGGGCGGTGGGGGCGAGGGGGGTCGAGCGGGCGGGTCGGGGGTGAGGGGCAGGGCAGGGGAGAGAGAGAGAGAGAGAGAGAGAGAGAGAGAGAGAGAGAGAGAGAGAGAGAGAGAGAGAGAAGAAGAAGAAGAAGAAGAATAGAGGTAGAGAGAGATCAGAGAGAGAGGGAGAGAGAGAGAGAGAGAGAGAGAGATTTTTGGTAAAAAAAATCCATAGGGGATCGTTTTTTTTTTCTTTTTTCGAAAAAATCCTAAGGGGGCTTTTTTTTTTTTGAAAATAGCCAAAGAATAGAGAAGAATACAGAAAAATGCAAGAAAATGCAAAAAAAATAAAAAAAAATCTAAAAACTTTCTTAAAAAATTCTCAAAAAAGTCCCTACAGCTCTAGGCCAATTTCCTCACTCAAAACCATAGAGAGCTTCCTTTATTCCCCCAATTTGCCAAGAAAATGACACTTGAAAAGGATGAAAAATGCTAGAAAAATTCTTAAAAATGCTTGAAAATTTCCAAAAATTCCCATTTCCAAAAATTGTACTTATGCAAAGGGCTCTGAAAGGATTGCTAAATTTGCTAAAAACTCAAGAAACAAGCATGAAATGGATAGAAAAACTACTAAAACTTAAGCAAAATGAAATGGTATGTACAACGTGCACAGATTTTGCAGTTCCATATGATCCATAAATCTTCAGTTATGTTGATGATAGGCCTTGAGCCTTGATATATTGACGAGTGGCAAGGCTTCTCCTTTTAGCGTATGTAACTCCATAGCACCCCAATTCAGCATTGTTTTAACTCGATAAGGTCCTTCCCAGTGTGGAAGCCATTTTCCTCTAACTTGTGTTTGGATTTGAGGTCTATGGAGAAGAACTAACATTCCTGGCTCTATGTTGTTGTTCCACAGATTTCGATCATGTGCCTCCTTCCTCTTCAACTCAGTCTCTATCAATTGCTTTGCTGCATGTAGACGTATCTCCTGTAACTCCTGTATTTTATGCAGTGCTCCAAGCCTCTGAGAGACACCACAATCTTTCTTTCCCTGCACGAATGCTACTTTTGGTGATCCATGTAGAAATTCAAAGGCTTCAATAGGCAATATCCCATAAACCAGTTGGAATGGAGAGTAGCCAGTAGCCTCTTTGTAAGCTAACATGTATGCCCATAGGGTACCTTGATAAGGAATGCCCCAGGAAGTGTAGTAGGCACAAGAGGTCCTATGTAGAATTATATACCTATTGAAAATTTCCTGTAGGACCTTATTCACAAAATGAGTACCTTGGTCTGTACAAATTTCAAGTGGACATCCAAACCTGCAAATGATGCTACTGTAAATGAAATCAGCAACAGTTTGAGCGGTGTAGTCAGGTGAGGCAATAGCTTCAGCCCACTTTGTCGCATAGTCTATGGCAATCAATAGATACTTCTCTCATTTTGGAATCGACGGAGGGTAGATGGGCCCTACAAAATCTAGCCCCCACTTCTCAAATGGTTGCCAAGAAGTGGAAATAATCAAAGGGTTGTGCCTCTGCTTTGTTGATTTGGGTCCACACCCCTAGCAAACATCACATGCCTTCCCTCATTCATCTACATCTTTGAATAATGTAGGCCACCATAAACCAGCATCAAGGATCTTCTGACTCATAATGTGTCCTGGAAGGTGCCAACCACCTGTTCCTTCATGTGCAGATTGAAGGACTTCCCTCACTTCTTCTTCTCCATGCACTTCCTGAACCTATTGTCCTTTCCCTCTCTATATATTTTTTTCTTCAATGAAGGTATAAGGTCTGCTCTTGATTAGGAGTCTCTTTCTTTGCGCAGCACTTGCCTTCTCTAGATACACTCGAGTTTTAATGAAATTCTTGATATCATAATACCAACCTTGAGCTTGTACAGTGAACAGATTAGCATCTGGAAAATCATCATTGACTCCAATAGCTTGATCCATCATATTGATCCTGGATAGGTGATCCGCCATGACATTTTCTTTACCTGGTCTATGGACTACAAAAAAATCAAACTCCTGGAACAAAAGTAGCCACCTCCATATCCTCCCAGTTGCTTGTGGCTTGTTCAATAGATACCTAAGTGGTTGATGATCAGTTATGATAACAAACTTCACACCTAGCAAATAATGATGAAATTTTTGTACTGCAAAAACCATTGCTAGAGCTTCCCTTTTTGTTGTGCTATAATTCTTTTCAGCTTTAGTCAAAATTTGACTAGCATACTGAATAGGCCTCTCAAGTTTGAATTTTTCACTATGTTGAGCCAATACTACACCTACTGCATATGCACTCGCATCTACACGCACATGAAAATTTTTTTATCAATCTGGGGTGATAAGAATTGGTGCAGCCACCAATTTGGACCTTAATGATTGATAAGCATTCTCTTATTCCTCTTCCCATTTAAAGGGCACTTCTTTACCTGTAAGTCTAGCCAATGGCCTGCTATCTCTGCATACATTTTTATAAACCTTCTGTGGTACCCAGTACGCCCCAAGAACCTCTGAATCTCTTTAGGAGATTTAGGTTTAGGCAACTTTAGTATAGAAATAATTTTATCCGGATCGGGAGCCATACCTTTAGCCGATGCCACATATCCCACGAGGGTTCCTTCTGTCACGAGGAAATGACATTTGTTTGGGTTGAGCTTTAGTTTAGTCTCCCTGCATCTCTTAAAAACATTCTGCAGCTGTCGCAAGTGATGGTCTAAGCACTCTAAAGGGGTCTCTTTGTGAGATCCTGAGAATGAAGAAAAGTCATCCATGAAAATTCTAAGTGTTTCCAGCAATAAGGGTCCAAAAATGAGGTTGATAGTTTTGTTAAAGGTAGTTGGAGCATTTTCGAGTCCAAAGGGCATTTTTACATACACATATGTTCCCCAAGGTGTGATAAAAGTAGTCTTTTCACGATCCTCTAGGTGTATGGATATTTGATTATAGCCACTAAAGCCATCCATAAAACTATATAATGCATGTCCAACCACTTCTTCAATTATCTGCTCTGCAAATGGCATGGGAAATCCATCTGGAATGGTTACCTTGTTGAGTGCTCAAAAGTCAACACAAATTTTGATTTTGTTGGTATTCTTCTTTGGTACTATAACCATAGGTGAGAGCCATTCTGAGTGTTCCACAGGAATGATGATTCTTGCATCCTCCATCTTCTGTATCTCTACATAAACAGCTTCAACATATTTTGGGTTGAGTCTATAACTCTTTCCTCTTATTGGTTTAGCTCCATCAACCAAAGGGATTCTGTGCTCTCCATAATTGGCAGGCACTCCTTCTAAGTCTTTATAATGCCAAGCAAAAACATCTGCATAGTGGGTCAAGAAGGATTTTACCTTTTCAAGGAGCTCTTGGTGGCTCCACAACCAAGTGGCCACCAAAACTGGACGATTATTTTCCTAAGTGCCTAATTGTATTTCTTTGATAGGGTTTCTCTCTACTATAGTATCTTCATGCTCATCTCCGACCTTGTTTTCTTCCACTAGCTTTTCGTGCATTGTTGCATAAGCAAGAGTATTTTGGATCTCAATGTATTCCTCCTTGTCTTGCATCCATCCTATAGGGATTTCTTGAATTGGGAAAGAACATTCTTCACTAGTATGTTTTACCTTGTCTTTAGCTTTAGTAACTTCCTTCTCTATTGTTGTTGCATCCTCCTCCAAGTTGTATTTGAGGGGTGTCTTCCTGCCCCTTCTATGGTCTGTGATGGGCTCTCCCAATCCATCAACCTGAACTTTCTCCTCATTTTCATAATAACCTTCAGCTGTGCAAGAATTATTAAGAAAAATTCCAAAACAAGAGGAAGAGTTTCCTGGTTGGATCCAATTTAGAATATCCTCTTCTTCCTCGAACTCGATTTGGGCTTGGTCCTTTGTTTCTAGTTCCATGCAAATGCCAAGTGTTTGATAGATATTGTCAGTCGAGGACTCTTATAATCTGTAAGGGGTGCTTCCCCTACAATTTTACCTTTATGCATAACAACAGTCTTTGCCACCAAATTTGTAGTGGAAGCCTCATCAATTATCTGCAAGATTTCTGACCTGAATTTCCCATCCATTTTTATTAAATCAAAAATACTAACCTCCTTTTTCATGGACTTGGGTAGTTTTGAAGCCTCTGATTCCTTAAGAGCATGGGCTCCAATTGATTTATCAAACTCCTCATGAGCCTTGTTGAATGCATGCCCAATGGCATCACTGTTACATATGAGATCTCCTTTTGGCCTTGTCCCTACACATGTGGTGGCTTTTTCTTCAGGTGCCTCTTTGTCTTTATTCAATCCATTAATTCTTGATTCTTGCCCTACTTCTACTTGAGCCTTCCCCTTGCTTCTTATCTTCAGTGTAAAAGATTCAATTTCTTCTAATTGCGCCACCCTAGTAGATGGTCATGGTCCATTGATTTGATCTAACATTTCTTCTTTGTGCATAGAAATCATTTGAATGTGGGGACCAGATGAAGAGGCTTGATTCTTAAGACAACAATTTGTATAGTGGCCTCTGGCCTCTGGGTAGTTCCTGCAAGGAGTGGCATTTTCTGGTAGAGTGCACCTACTTTGATAATGCCCACATTCTCCACATCTGAAACAAATGATTGGCCTCCTAGGCAAATTTCCAAAGTTATTTCTCTGTGTAGGGTTGTAATTGTTACCTTGATTGGGTGCAGCTGCCATCACGTTTGCTGGTGGCAGGGGTCCTCCTTGGGTCCAATATGTTGTTGCAAGCATTCCTCTTGATTGGCATTCCTGGGCCTCATGACCAGCTTTCCTGCATAGTTGGCAAGTCACACTTAACAGAGGACATTCACTTACTATATGACCTTGCTTGTTGCACATGGTACACCAAAGTCCACTCTTGATGCCACCCCCTTTGAGTTCCAGCAACTCCTGTCGTAGTTGAGCCAATTCCTCTGCTTGGGCTTCCTCCTCCTTTTGGAGCTTTAATGCCTCAGTCTCCCTCCTCAACTGAGTAAGAGCATTCTCCTCCTCTTTGAGGGGCTTATTCCTTTTTAAGCCCTCCAGCTCCTTTCTTAGCTGGATTACTGGATCCTCCATTTTTGTGGAATAGGTTAGTTGAGAAGAATTTGCTCCATATTGTTGTCTTATCTACTCTAGTCGTGTAGCTGTGTTAATGAGCTCCTCTATGGAGGCTGTGGGCAACACTAATTCCTTGATTTTACATTGGGTGGTCACTCGAAGTGGCTTAGCTAACCATTTCTTAACAAAAAAATCATGTGGAGGGTCTGGCAACTTAGCCATTAGTTCCTTTGCCCTCATTACAAACTCTAAAAATTTTTCACCTAGACCCAATCTCAAGTTTTCTAATTCCTCTATGATGATCTCCGCACTATTTCCATGCTGGAATTGATTTTTGAATGCATCTTTCATTAAGTTCCAAGTGGTAAAATGGTTCTCAGCAAACTGGCTAAACCATCTATCTGCTAACCCTTCTAATGTGGCAAGAAGAGTATCAAAAAGGCATCCTCTCTTCCCATCAAGCCTCTAGTTTTGCATAGTGTTAAAAACCTTCTAATATGCTCGTCTGGGTCTTCTTGAGCTAGGCCTTTGAAAGAAGGAAATTTTATATTTAATCTTGATAATAGGGTTTCCAAGTCTACCTGACCTTCCATGCTTTTTACTGATGAAGTTGACAAAAGTGGACTGGAGGATCTTCTAACAGCCTTCCTTCTTGTTTGCTTGCAGGTGACCCTTAATGTTTGGGACCGGGTAGCGGTCATGAGCTGTTCATAATCCTCTTAGTATGAGATAATTGATAAGAATATGTACCTCTTAGCCCAATGATGTAATATTGTCAGCACTTGAATAGTGCTTCTCCAAACTGCAATATGTCTTCTCCTATGCTCAAATCTCCTTGGAGTCCCACCGTGCGTGCCAAATTTTGTTGGCGGATTCTTGGACAAGAAGGAATTTGAGTGTTTGTAGGAGAAAAGGGAAAGACAAGAAGAAAGATACACACTATAATTCTTTGTCGATTGATTATGATGAGACAAATATAATGGTGATGCACAATACAATACAATGCTTCTGTACAAAATCCCACAGAGTGCTCAATTACAAAATACCAAATACCCAAGGTCTTGTTGTTGTCGGCCTCCTCTGCACCAGACCTCCACCTTCTCCAAGCCTGCACTTGTGCACACCTTGCACCAAGCTTCCAATAAGGGGGAGGGATGCACACCTTCTGTCAGCACGCGCACACTGCAATGAGACCTTGGGATCCTTGGGGGACTAGCTTAGCACTTGTCTACACACTTCCTTAGTCACTCTTCATGCACACATTGCACTTCACTTCTCTGTGTCGCACACTGTGTGTCTCTTGCACTTCTCTCTCTTGCCTAGACTATGCTCACCTTGCTTAGTCTTGCTTAGTCCAAGAATAGTCTTTGCCTTGATTTGAGTGTCAATTCACATACGCTCTTAACTGTAAGAGTATCTTGGAGCTCTCTTTGATGTCCCAAGATTGTCTTCACAAGTGGCAGCCAATGAATCCTTGTTTTGTCTTGTAGTGACTTTAGACTAAAACAAAAATTTTCATTGGGGGGCCATACTTTTACTTCTGTGTACGTTGTCGCTTCACATGCCTTCACATTTTTGCCTTTTAATTCTTCGCTTGTGCACATAAGAGAGGGTTCACCTAAATCT
Organism: Ceratopteris richardii; assembly: GCA_020310875.1. Taxonomy (NCBI): domain Eukaryota; kingdom Viridiplantae; phylum Streptophyta; class Polypodiopsida; order Polypodiales; family Pteridaceae; genus Ceratopteris; species Ceratopteris richardii. The sequence goes on along the minus strand of CM035406.1, from coordinate 254,644,339 downwards.
TCCAAAACACTTTAAACAACATTTTTGAACCTTAGGGAAATTAGAGAAATACCTCTGCAACCTGCAACTAGCTTTCTCCAATTTACCCTTTGTGAACAATTTATTGTGCACTACCTATGCACTTTAGCACTTGAACTTCGAACACTTTGACTTCACCCATGTTGACTTTGACCTTGAACCAATTGACTTTGACCTTTTGACTTTGACTATAGTTGACTTTGATTATAGTTGACTTTGACCAACATGACTTTTATGGGCTCAACAAACCTCTTACTGAGGATATGCTTAGACGACTCACATTGGCAAAGAAGCATAAAGAGGGAGAAAATAGAATATGAGTTGAAGCTCAGGCAGAAGCTATAGAACACATTAAGCGCATGAAGCTAAGATGACAAGGACTAGGGAGAGAATATTATAACCATCTAAAAACAACACCCAGATACCCCATGGCCATGTGTCAAGAAAAGTCAACCACTCATCCTAGCATAGTGGATAGGAGACCATTTATTACAGTCAGGCTAGAGCACGACAACCCTTGCCATGAGCTCAAGGCTTTAATTGACTTAGGTGCTGCAACTAGTGCGATTAGATGGTCCCACTATAAGGATTCAGGAATACAAATGCAACCAATTGAGGCATACCTCATAGGGCTAGGAGGCATGGAAACCCCTTGCATGGGTGAGGTGGACCATCCTATCCTCATACACGATATGACCATGACAACGAAGCTACTAGTGTGCCATGACGAGGACCTGATAGAACCCCTAATCCTTGGCCAAGATTGGCTATACGATCACTCAGTAGACCTAAATCTTAGACAAGGCTCCTTGTAGATTGGAACCTTAGACCAGAAGCGAGTGATACTGTTTGACTTCCAAAACTGCATGCCACCTAAGGTATGTAACCCTAGACCATATGAAACGCAAGTGACGGAGGACCGAAAGATCTTTGGCCAGATCCCTCGACCAAGCATGCTCATTCCAAAGTCAACCCATGAGAGCTTGGCGATGGATAGTTGCCAGATAAAAGAGGGTCAACAGATTTTCCCGTGGTCTTCTAGCAGTAGTCAGGTCTTTTAGCAGTAGTCAGGTGGGTTACATTAGGGGTCAGGTGGACTGCATCAGCAGCCACATGGGCACAACACCGCGCAGTTCCCATCCTTCCACACTTACTATGGATTGGCCTAGATTTAAGGCACAAAATGAAGCACTTCCTAATGGGCAAGTTTTGCAAGTGTTGGACCTCCCTTCTTTTCCAAAGCAGAGTGTCCATCCGACCTCTCAACCTCATCCACAAAGGAGTCACCCACAACGGAGGAACCCAAATCGAAGACCCTACCAGATGATGCAACAAAAACAGTAGTATCAGCACCCCAAAGCAATCCACATGAAACAAGTATGGGTGCCAAAAGGACAAAAAGCACCAGCAGATTTCAACGATGCAGATCATGACAAGAGGAAGTTAAGGCAAAAGCAGAGTCAGCATCTGACATCTCCTCGACCTTCTTCTATAAGTACGAATAGTCGACAGATTTGGATCGCCAAGAAGTACCTTACGAATCAACCCACACCCACGCAGATATGGGTACCCAAACAGTGTATCATAGCTCAACACTCAAGCCATGTAATATATAACCCTCAAAAATCTTTTCACCCCTCAATTCCACCACATCCAATATCACCTTTTGTCCCTCAGCAAAAACATACCACCCGCTCAGCAACTCTTAGGAAATGGATGCCGAAACGTATCTAGCTATCTCCTCAAAACCCATTGACGAACATTCCTCCCACCCCTACTAAACACTATCCTTGTAATAACTCATTCACAACTGAACTTTGTACAAATTCACACGCTATAACCCAACATCACTTGTAATAACATGTCATCAAGCAATGTATGCACTATCTGAAGCATGTAGGTGTCTAGAGACCTGCATTAGTTTTGCAAAAAACATTCCATAAATCACTTCACAACACTCGGCTACACGGGTTACACATCGGTTATGAAAAGGGATTGCAGTCTCATTTTATTTGGATCATGATTAATTTCCATACTAATGTGCTAATCTTTTGTAGCAGATCTTCTCTACATTTGCATCTATCATCATGCAAACAGAAGGACCATCTGAAGCTGGCCCCAGTGTACCCATGGTCAATATTAGCGAATTATTGGCTAAATCATATCCTATCATACAACTGCCAGAATTTCAGGGCTTCCCAGGACCAATGCCCATCAACGACCCACCCAAGGGATATAACAAAAAGTTCATTGTAATTCCCATTGGTTTCAAGGCTTAGCAGGACCTTTGGCAGACGTAGACTTCATTTTTTATGCCACATTGAGTTTTGACAATAGTAAGTGGGGCAAGTATCAGTTCTTCTCTAGAGAATTTGAAGCGCTTCAAAATACTGAAGACTTAAAGCATGTTTGGGCAAGAGCAGGTTTTATAGAATACTTCAATGATCCATTGCCCAAATTGAACTTTTATAGATGTTACTACCTAGTGACCACTCTCACAGCTTCTGAGAACAAGGACTTGCCGGGCACTTTTATTTTGACGTCTTTGGTAAATGACCCCCCATTCAAGAAGTTCTATCTTTCAAAGGATTTGATTCAAGCTGCCATTAAGATCCATGGAACTCACACGCCGACAGAGCGAGAAAGGCTAATTCCAGAGCCGATGAAGCATGGGGATGTTATCAAATGGGAAGACATCTCGGCCATCACACCTGAGCTATCTAAGCCATTACGTATATGTATGCAACACTTTGCATTCCCACCTCAGGATCGATTCACTATGCCTCACAAACATATTTGGTTTGGCTTATATTTAGCGTGTATTGGACCCCAAACAGTAGATCTGGCAAGTTGGATTATTGATCAGTTGTATCTAGCACAACAGAGATGGGAAAGAAAGAAAGTTATCCATGGATGTAGCGCTCTCAGTCGCATTGTTTATATGTGTTTGGCATACAACTTGCATATAGAGCGTGCAATGACGAGTGAAGAGTTGAAGGCATTTAAAGGGATAGCCAAGAAAGCCAGAAAAGCTAGAAAAGGATGGGCAGGAAAGCACATGCGCAGAACTATCCCATGCCTACAAGTTCTCGAGTCCCCTTCACCCCTGCCATCTCTAGAATAGTCACCTATGGAACCACCTGTGCTGGTACAACCCATTTGCATATGAATGCCATGACCGATCATCACAGAAGGTATGACCAGTACCATTACCTCTCAAGCAACCACCATCCAGGAACCTACCACCACGGCAACAGAAATTCCCACCTCCATTGGTGCGAAAGCATTTACCTTCCCTATACCCAATTTGGAAGCAGAACCAATGAATACCGTGTTCGATTTTGAAATGTCGGACACTTTTTCAAATGAATTTCAGTTCTCGGAAGGACAATTTTTCTCTCAAGAGTATGAACATCCAAGTTACCCTAAACTCCCCCTGATCAAACACAAGAGCAAGTAGTCTCCAGTTTCGAAGAAGAAAGGACAGAAACAGACGACGAAGACAGAGATGATGAAGCTAGCCAGGGCACTCATGAATCTCAAGAGAATGTGCAGATGGATGAACAAGAGCAACACACTGACACCTAGGGTGATAGAAGCACTTATGAAGATGAGACATTTGAAGCTGCTACCTATACATTGGCGATCAAGAAGCCATACCAAACCATGCAAGCAGTTTGGGCATGCAGAAAGCTATCTGAAGAAGAAATCCAAGCGCTCGTGGAATAGGAACTCGCCACAGGAGGCTTCAAAGCAGCCTACATCCAAGGTTCCAGAGAACTAGTTAAATTAGTGGGCACGAATGAAGCATTACGATATTTGAAAAGAAAGCCACTACCACAGTTCGACCCACATCGAATTCCATTGCTGTCAAAACCCAGTCAATACATTCGTGTACCGAGGGATGGCCAATCTTCACAAGAGGCCAAGGAAGCACGCCTCATTCCTGAAGGATCTTTGGCAGAAGAAACGATCGTCATCGACTCCCCGCCTCACACTTCTACTGTAAATACCACCACGGTTATCGAAGTAACCACCCCACCAACCGCTCCTCTGTCACCTCCCGTCCCTCCAATCTCTCCTGTACACCCTGCCTCTCCCAGACCATCCACATCCTTTGATAGTGCAATCACGGAAGCTTTTTTTGCTTCAATCCCTCTCACCCTTTCCGCACCTACACAACCTAGCCTCCCTCCTAGGACTTCCACCCTTCTATCCAGTCCATTTATCCATCCATCAGTCCCTTCCTTCCCCATTCCTCCAAGACCCCTATTCCCATTTCTTCCTCCATTGACGTTCTCCCCCGTTTCACCTCCTCGACTCACTGTATTTCCTCTTTCCCCTCTCCACCAGGTAGTATAATAGACCCCATCTGTAAATTATTCTTCCACTTTTGAAAATCCTATATTTACACCCACGCATGCACCCACTATCACAATCACGGCACTCGACACCACGTCCAGTGACATAGACATATCACCACCCATTGCACCACCACTCACCTCATCCATTTCACCACCACATTTAGGCACCTCACATTTTTCCACAATCACCACAGCATCCACTTTCCCATCCCTATTTCCCCTTCCCCTTGCATCAAGATGCACACCCACAGCATCTTCACTCACTCCACCATTACTATTATCACCCACCATCGACACCGCATTCTGACAAATTTTTGCATGCATGACACAAGTGAGAGATGATTTTGCATCTCTTGGGACTAGTTACCAGACGCTGCAGCAGACCACGAATGATTTATAGTCACAACTCCATTCTTTAACTATTGAGAATGCCTCCCTTAACACCCGCTACCAAGAGCTACACCAGGCCTACCACAAACATGAACTCAAAAGTGAACAAAAGACAAAAGAGGCCATCACTGATATTGATAATTTGTTACGGGCTCAAACTATTCGCAATGCTACGCTTACTAGAAACATGGGACTACTTAGACACCACCTAGCAGCAACCAAAGAAGAGAATCAATGCCTGCATGAACAAAACAGAGAGAACCTCGAAGCTACTTTAGATCAACTCGACGAACCCTTGAGTCCCAGTTGTTTCAAAGGTGTCCCCTCCGAATCCATGAAGATGCTATTGGAAGATCATGTCCGACTACTAGAGGAGTATGATAGTATCAATGAGGGATATCAGAAGCTCAAAGAGGAACACAAAATATTACAGTTACGAGCACCTATACAGCAAGCACCACCAACTCCTGTGGCCAAATCTCCTGCAATCATCGAGGAACTCAACACTTTATGGGCCCATGTATTGACTCTTCAAACACAGATAGCAACATACGAAGCACCCCCTAGGCCAGATTCCCCACTGGAACTACTAGCGGAGGAAGAAATAGTGGCTATCTCGGTGGAGGACACTTTTGAAGAAGCTTATGAACCCCAACCCATCCCAGGCGAACGATTCACGGCCAAAGGCCAGACCACATTTGAACTCCCTACCCCCCCGTGGATGAAAACTATAAAAGATCTTGGCAAGACCCACTCAGCAAGGGTGGAAGCACAATTACTTGCAATGGCTATGATAGAAGAATGAATTTTACAATCCCCTTATTTCGCTCACTTGGCCCCTCGCAGGTACATATCTGGGCATGAGCTACAATATAAGCCATATTTTATGTTAATGGCAGAATATCAGCTAGCCATCGAAAAGGAAATAGACAAGAAACCCTCCCATCCAACTCAATTTGAGCCTGATGATTTGCCACTAGATGTGCAGAGAAGAGAAATATATCAACCAACTTGGCACCAGGATTTATTATAGGAATATCTAGAAATGATGAGCACATGGGCCCAGGCACCACTCCATTTGAAGTATAACCCATGCTGGGGACCGATACCACGACGCCGCTCCTGGAAGGCCTTTGCAATCAAAGTACAGAACAACAAGCAGTGCAAGGATTGGCTCAATTACTCGTATTTCACTCCACCCATCGGACCACCAATAGTAGGCTACATGATGGCAATGATTCCACACTCGCTCCCTCTCTTACGACAGATGGATGATGTAGCAATGCATATGACTATCAAAATCTTTGACATGATGCAAATAGTATTCAAGATCTTATGTCACGTCAAGGCACCACACGTGAACACCCCGGGATTCGAGCATGGAAATCAAGATTTAGCATATGATATGAGTACTACACCATCGCTCTGGGTGTGTTATGCCTGGCACTGTCGCATTAAATATTTACCGGCGTGCTATAAAATGACCTTCGAAGAAATGTTCGCTATCGATTCTTGGGAGTATCACTCAGAGGTGTTCATAAGAAGGCCTACACATCTACTCCAATTATTTGCCTATGAACAACTGATGTACTCCACGCACTATAGACTCCCACCACCAGAGGAACCTCAACCCATAGATTGGGAAAAACTCGAAGCAGATCTACCAAGAGGTATCCGCATTTCAGAGCACACCCTCGCTCAGGACCTCCTACAAAATTATATCCGACAGACCCCACAACAAGGTTCTGTCGAGGATGACAGAAGCGAGAGGGAGGGGGTGTTGGTAGTAGCCAGAGGCACAGATGTCGAGGAAGCATGTCAAGACAGAGCACAATGAAGTGGCAGGGAGCCAGATGGATTATTTTTCAAACAAATATGTCTTATAAATACTTCTCAAAAACTCTCAATAGTGATTTTCATCACTCTTGTACCATATGTAACATAGAAAAACCCTTTTTGAAATTAGTAGCTCCATTTCGTGCAAGCCGAGGAGTCCTCAAGCTTGAGAAACTTAGGTGGAACGAGCCTACCAATTTTGGCTATTTTTGGACATTGTTTATACCTTCAAATAGCATTTAGAACCTATTTTTTAACTATGTCGGTCACTAGATGTGAAACCGGTCAAAACTAGTCTAGAATCTATAAATAGAGCGCATTTTTTAGGTTAGCTTGTATGAGTAGAGAGAGCTTAGAGCTATTTTGATTTTGTAATTGAGATCTTGAGTAATAGAGTCTATTTTCCTACCTTTCATTGTATCTTGCTTGTCTCATACATGTGTGTGTATGTGTGTGTATGTGTGTGTGCATCTCTATGCTTCTCACCTTCACTCTCACTACATTTCACATTCACAATCTTCATATCACTCCTATCTCTTCCGCGGGTTGACATTAAGGAGGTGGAGCTTCTTAATGTGGTACTTACCATTGTGCTAGAGCAATAATGATCAGCTCATATCCCATGACTAAAGTGGCTAGTGCATATATACACTTTTGCTTCATAGTTGTTGACAAATTTCACCTAAAAGTGATCCATACTTTTAGGAATTGATTTGAATTTTATTTCAAATGAATTCATGGTATTTTGGCTAAGTTGATGTTTCCATCACGTGCTTTGACATTTCCTATTTTCTCCACAAGATGTCTTGAGGCATCTCCTGTTTGTACCTCATGCTTGTTGCTTGGATCTTCTAAATCTAATAGGAGGGTCACATTTCCTGCCAAATAGAACATGGGTTGGAGTCTTGGGATCTCCCCCCTGCCTTGTCTACCTCCTCTTCCTCTACCTCTGCCATGTCTTCCTCTACCTGCATAGTTAGCTTGATATGCTCCTGCTTCATCATCCACTTTCTTTGACTTTCCTTTGTTCTCTTTGGACTTTCTTTTATAAGTATATAAAGCTGAAGATTGATTACCTTTAGAGATTTCTCCATTCTTGATAAGTTTTGCCTCTTGAGTGAGTAATTGTCCAATGAGTGTATTGAAATCAGGTACATGCATGTCCATGTACAAATCCATAGCTCTGATGAATGCTTCCCACTTGTCATCTGCTTTCAATCCATTGATGACTTGCCTTACAATTTGCTCTTCATCTATTACCTCTCCAATGCTTCCCAACTGATCAGTTATGTCCTTGACCTTTGTGACAAAATCAGTCACATTTTGTTTGGGAGCCTTCTTGAGGGTTGTGAAATCCAGCCATAGTTGATGCTTCCTAGCTTTGGTACTTGAAGAGAAGAAGGCTCTAAGTGCATCCCACACTTCTTGAGATGTCTTACAACTTCTTATATGAGGCAACAAAAACTATAAGATAGAGTTGAGGAGATAAGACCTTCCAAGTGCATCCTTGGAGCGCCATGTGCTCAATCCTTCTTGATCTTCTTATGTTGGTTGACTTTTGTTCCTGAAACTTGGCATAACTTCATCTCCAGCCACATAACCATATAAACTTATACTTTGGAGATAATCTTCCATCCTTAATGACAAAGCTGAGTAATTAACTCTATCCAATTTGTCAATTGATGAAGGAAATCCATGTGCCATCTTTGCTTTGATACCACTGTGAAGAGATGGATAGATATATGCTTGAAGATGAAGTGGTGCTGCAAACTCCTTGATCTACACCAGCCAACGAACTCCATGAGTATGTGGTGGGCCCTTTTAGCTTGCCAATGGATGTGTTAGAAACCCTATGTACCTTGGAAGATCAATCTCAAAAAGATAGATCAAAACAGATGAGCTGGAGTTAATTCAGAGTTGAAAAACTTGCTATTTTGATTCATACACCTATCCAGTGTTAACAATAATTCTCTGAGCATAGCCGCAATTAGATTAATTCCTTTTGGGGAACTCTAAATAACTAAGATAGATAACTTTCAAGAGTAATCTCATCAGAAATGCTGAATCACACAATGAGAATGAAGTTTAACAAGTTATGACATCATCTCGATTTTCACGGGTGGCAACAGTACTTAGACCAGTGAGCAAAAAAATGATCCTTACTCAAGATTCAAATATTTAATGATTATGAAATTTTGTATACTGGTATTAGACAGTATGATGAATCCAATAAGCTTTGAATCATGCAATGTGATGAAGTACACACGGAGAACCAGCTCTAAAAAGTTGACTGAAAAAAATAAAAAATCTGCAGAGAAGTGAATATGGACAGACAGGGTTGACTTCAACTAAACATAACGCAAAACTGAGAACTCCAGTAGCAATGAAATTTTTTGAGCATATAGTAGACTCTAAAAGAAGACTTTAGCAAGTTAAATCATTCAAAATGATGCACTACACTCAGAGAAGTGATCTCTGCAATCTGATTGAAAAATCTGAGAAGCATAAGAGTGAACAATAGACTCACACAATCATGAAGATATGAACTTGAGCTTGCTTTAGAAAATATAGAGCTTTCCTCTACCTATGTTCATGGAAATTTGAATCTTCAAACCCAGGGGTTTGAGCCATATATACCTCTTCAGATATCCATCCATTCAGAAATGCATTCTTTACATCAATTCGATAGGTCTTCCAATTCTTGGCAACTACAATGCTCATAAGCACTCTGATTATTGGCATCTTTAGCACAGGTGAGAAGATACCCTCATAGTCAATTCCTTGGGTTAGAGCATACCCTTAAGCCTCAAGTCTAGATTTGTATTTGTTGATGGTTCCATCAAAGTTCTTCTTCACTTTATATATCCATATGAATCCAATGATCTGGTTGGAGTCTTGGGCACTGACTCCCAAGTGTGATTCTCCTACAATGCTTCAATTTCTTCTTCGATAACATTCCTCCACTCTAGTTTTTTCTTTGCCTGCTCATAAGATGAGGACTCTACAGAGTTTAAGTCCTTTTCTAAATAGATAGAATATCTAGTCACTAGTGGTGTATCATAACCATACCTCTTTGGTGTCGTATTATCCTTAGTAGATCTTCTAATAGTTTTTTGAGAGGATTCTATTGCATCCCTCTATTCTTGTATCTTGGCCTTGCCCTTGGAGTTTCATGAATTTATTTCCTTCCTAGGAGTATTTTGATCATCTTAAGAGTCACTTGATGCTTCAAGTGTATGTGTATTCTTGCTTGAGAGTATCGGGAAGTCTTCCACTAGATCATATGGTAGCTTGATCTTCCTACAGTCATCTTCAAACCATGATTTGTTCTCATCAAACAGAACATCTTGACTCACTATAAAGCCTTTCTTGCCAAATTATATATTCTATAACCTTTTCTATTAAGGTCATGTCCTATAAATACACACTTCTTTGCCTTAGGGTCTAATTTACCTCTGATTTAAGATGGTATATGTGCATATGCAATGCACCCAAACATCTTGCAATGATCCAAGAATTGTCTTCCTCCATCCCACTCTTCATAAGGGTTCAAACCATCCAAGGCTTTTAAAGGTACTCTATTTATCAAATATATAGCAATGGACACTAACTCAAATCACAAATAATTTGATAGATTCTTCTCGTTCAACATGGACCTTGTTGCCTCAACAATGGTCCTATTCCTCCTCTCCGCTACTCCATTTTGTTTAGGTGTGTACTTGGTAGTAATTTATCTCTTTATTCCTCTATCTTGCATGTAGGAATCAAATTCATGGGAGATATAATCTCCCCCTCCATTAGACCTTATTCTTTTTAGGGTTTTACATGTTTGATTCTCCACAAGAGCTAAATTATATTACCATTGGAGGTCTTCACACTCCCTATCTTCTCAACACGATTCCTTGTCTCATCACCTCTTTGGGCCTCATGCTTGTCCTTTGGATCTTCCAAGTTTGAGAGCAAAGCTACATTCCCTACTACATTATTTGAGCATCCAAAATCAATGTTTAACACATGCTCATTAGACTTACCTTCCTTCATCATCATATTAATATGTAGAAGTGACTCCTCTTGAGCTTGATCATCTATGTAATTGTTGTAGTCTCTCCTTTCTTTATATCCTCCTTGATACTTCTTGTTGTAGGATTTGTTGTTGTATGTATATGAATTGTTGTATCTACCTCTTAAAGCTCCATATCCATCTTTGTTGTATCATCTTCCCCTTTGATTCCTTGGGTTTTTGAATAAATGCTTTGTGATGTGATTTGATAGGTCACATATGGCATCGGGTGAGGAGCTTTGAGCTCTCCCCTTGCCTTGTCTACCTCCTCTACCTCTTCTGCTTGAGCTTTGACCTCTACCTACAAAGTTGGCTTAGGAGGTGCTTCCTTCATCATCAGACTTTTTACCTTTTCCTTTGTTATATCTACCTTTTCTTTTATCTCTATAAAGGGTACAATATTGTTTACATTTATGGTTTTCACCAATCTTTGTGACTTTTTCTTCAAGGGTGAAGAGTTGCCGCATGAGAGTGTTGAAGTCTAGCACTTGCATATCCATGTGTAGATCCATCGCTATGGTGAAATCTGCCCACTTGTCATCAGCCTTGATTCTAGTGATGAATTGTCTCACAATCTACTCATTTGGGTGTTGAATGAGTTATACCAAGTTATTTCATGAATTTAGGAGGACTATGCAAAGAGAAATGTGCATAAAAATTTAGGGGGGTAATTCAAAGCTTTCAGGAAGATGAAGATACATAGACATAATCATGTTGTTCTATTCATAACTCAAGGTCTACAACTACAATGACTATGAAACTTTGTACGCATGATTAGCACAGACCAAAACTCATACTCAAATATAGAGATTGGATAGGGAAATCATATAAATAGAGAAATAAATTAGAGAACTTGATAGAATTTACTCAATGCACTCTAATAGTAGACAGATATCAATGTAGCTATGAAAATGAAGTGTAATTGTATTGATAATTGAGAGATGAGACAATGAACTATTGAGGACTTCTATAGATTTGAGATACGACAAAAATCACTAAGAATGAGTGTGATGATCAGCTCATACCCTAAGTGACTAGTGTATTTATACACTTTTGCTTCATAATTGTTGATAGATTTACCCTAAAAGTGAGCCATACTTTTAGGAATTGGCTTGAATTTTGACTTCAAATGAAGTAATGGTATAAGTATCCCAATGTTTCCATGATATTCTCTCTCCAAACATCTCTTTTACTTTTGACAAACATAAATCATGACATTAACCTTTTAAGCTCATTAAATGTATGATGCTATAAGATTAAGTCTGAAATATTAAGAGAAATCATTTATACATGAGTCAAGGACTTTGGATTGCTTCATGTACCAACAAGCATCCCACTTATGTCTAGCATAAATTAGAGATTAGTTTAGTAAAAGTTTAATAACTTATTGATTAGTTCTATGTAAAGTTTTAGAACTTGTATCATAATGCTTTTAAACTTTTTATATATGCAGATCCATAGAAATCAATGATTGAATTGAGAAGAATGTAAATATATAGAGGGTGAGTTTAAATGAGAGTAAATAGTGATTATTAAAGTATAAAGACATAATAGGTTCATTTTAGTGGTAAAAAAATTTACTATGGGTGACTTGGTGGTGAGTTCAAATCCCCCTTTGGTGGATGTCAAATTCCTTACTACCACTCTCATGGTTGAAAGAGGTTTTATGCATGTATAGAAAATAATGTGAAGGGGCCAAGTATGATGAAGATCATTTCAATTTATATACCTTGATTGTAAAGCACATATTGCTCAGAGTTGATTGGAAGCATGTCTGCGAATGAAGGTGTCAAGAGGGTTCTTCCAAGTTTCAACATGCCATTTTACAGTTATGCTTGTTGATACATGGAATCATTCTAACACATTTGATAGATGTTTGGAAACTCCAATGCCATTATTGTAGAATCAAGATCGTGTGCATATGTGTAAACACAAACACAAAGAAAACTAGTGTGGCTTTACATGAACACATAAACTAGAGATTATACACACATGGATATAAAATGCATGAAAAATACATAATATTGGGTGCAATCTTTTATAGTGTTTTAATCAAACACGTCCCAAAATTGTTGCATTGGAAGACATTATGATTTTCCAAAAATAGAGTTTTACATGAAGAAGAATTTTTGTCTCATTGCTTTTACAAAGTCATTGTTGGAGTTAGACGTCTATGGAAGCACGTGAACAACACACGAAAGAAGAAGAAGCTTGGAGCACAACACACAAGACTGAATGTATTGCCACTAGAAGTGTACAGAGATAAGTAACATATTAGGGTTATAGGCGTATATACAAGCTGGGGGAAAAAAAACCTCCTAAAGAGGGAAAAAAGTGCCCCGACGGTCCTAGTGTGTTCACACATATCACTACCTAAATATATCAACAAATCCCCCCTAGAAGTGATGTTGTGAACAAGGATCTAGCACTCATGTATAAGGAAGTGCCAAGCTGTGTGGAATCAATCCATAAAAGGAAGTAAGCCCAAAGCTTTGCGAAAAGCTTCAAACTTCTCCCTAGGGAGACCCTTCGTGAAAAGGTCTGCAATGTTCTCCTATATGGGCACATATGCCAAGTTGATCTCTCCAGTAGAGAACCTCTACCTGACATAATGATAATGCATCTCAATGCACTTAGTGCGAGCATGGAACACAGGGTTCCTCGCAACTATCAATGCACTCTAACTACCAGTGAAGATGGTGGTGGCAGAAGACTGACCAACACCCAGATCAACCATAAGGCATCTAAGCCACACACACTCAACAATCACTATGAATGCTACCATATACTCAGCCTCACAACTCAAGGTGGCCACAATAGGCTACTTCTTGCTCAGCCAAGATATGCATGAGCTACCAAGCATGAAGCAAAAACCACTAGTGGACACATGAGTGTCATAGCGACTAGTCAAGTTAGAGTCAGAAAAAGCATGCAAATCTAGCGGTAGTGATCCCCCTTTGGGATAAAACAACCCAAGTAGTCGAGTACCACTCACGTAGCCAAAGATGCTCTTAACCGCCTACCAATGCTTGACACCTGCGCAATGCATAAACCTTCTCATCTGTGAGATAGCAAATTGAATATCTCGCTGAGTAATGCATAAGTAAATCAAGCATCCAACAGCCTCGTAATAGAGAATAACATCAAATGCATCTCCAACATCATGAAGACTCAATTGTAAACTTGTCTCCATAGGAGTGGCAATAGGTTTACAGTCTTGAAGGCCAAAACACTGCAATAATGTGTCAATATATATCATTTGACACAAAGCTATTCTGCCATCAGCTTGCATAAACTAATTGCTCAAATAATGATGCAAATGCCCCACATCAGACATCTCAAACGAGCCATGCAAATCAGCCTTGAAATCAGCAATATGCTTCTCATGAGGACCAGTGAGCAGCATATCATCAACATACACAACAATGATCAAAAGCACATCATTAGCATGCTTAACATATAAGGTGCTTTCAGTTGGACTATTCTCAAAACCATGTGCAATCAGATAGGCATGTATCTTTTCATACCAAGCACGTGGTGCTTGATTTAAACCATATAGTGCCATCTTTAACCTGCACACCTGGTTTTTATGCCCTTTCTACACAAAGCCATGGGGCTGAAAAACATACACTTCTTCATGCAAGTCACCATTCAAAAATGTTGTTTTAATGTCCAATTGATATACGTTCCAACCATGATGAGCTAGAAATGCACAAATGCTACAAAAAGTATTCATTTAGCATGTAGGTGCAAAGGTTTCATCAAAATCAATGCCTCTTTCCTACGCATAACCCTTTGCAACAAGTCTAGCCTTATACATATCAAGTGTTCCATCAGGTTTACACTTCAGCTCATATACCCACTTAGTGCCAATGACCTTCTTGCCAGGAGAAAGTCACATAAAGACCATGTACCATTTTTCATGATAGCATCATATCCACATTGCATTGTAGCCACTGAATGTTTAGAATTTTGTGTTTCATCAAAAGAAACAGGCTCAGTCTCATCACAGAGACTAGAGGCAGCCATAGCATAGCAATTTGATACAAAAGAGGCATTATGAGAGCCTGACGGAGTATGGTATGATAGAGGTGCATCTAATTTGTTGTCATCCAAATTCTACACTCACCATTTTGGCATAATTTCTACCTCCTCAATATCAGCTCTCTCATACGAGTGCATCATGAAAATCTACATCAGAAATGGAATGATTTGCATCATCACAGGAAACCTGTAAAGGTTGAGAAGTTGCCTCAATAAGACTAGCACTAGATTGTCCACCTATAAAAAGACCACTTGTAAAAAGAGGCAGCAAAGTATCATACATGTCTTTGGAGCTAACAGATGTCTCCGTCGCTCATGAAAGTAAAGGGTGAATAGCATCTTCCACAAAAACAACATGACGGCTAATCAAAATGCATTTATCTGTGGATGATATAACTGATGGCCTTTGCTTTCAGAACTGTACCCAACAAAGATACATTTTACTCCTTTATCATCCAATTTCCTGCAATGTTGTTCAGACACTAATGCATATGCCAGACAACCAAAAACACACGGATAAGCAACAGATGGCTTGCGACCATGCTAAGCCTCATATGGAGTGATAGACTGCAATGCTTTAGTGGACACTTGTTAAGTACATATGTTGCACACATGACAACCTCAAGCCAGAAACTATGTGGTAAAGCCTAACTCTTGACCATACACCTCACCATCTCCGTGAGTGGCCTATTCTCCCGTTTAGCAACTCCATTATGTTGAGGTGTATATGGCACTGTACACTTATGTTTTATCCCACATTCAGCCACAATTGCATTAAAGTCAGAAGACTTATATTCCCCCCCTCGATGAGAATGGAGGGTGCCCATTTTACATGCTAACATATTTTCAGCCAAAACCAAAAACTGTTTGAAGCACATGAACACTTCAAACTTTGCTTTCAATGAATATACACATGCATGCTTGGAAAAACCATCAATGAAAGTCACAAAGTAAAGATAGTTTCCAAAAGAGGATGTATGCATAGGACCACAGACATCATTGTGAAGAAGCTGCAATTTCTGAGTAGCTCAAACTAAACCATCTTTTGGAAAAGAGGAACGCTACATTTTGCCCAAAATACAGCCTTCACAAACATGTTTTCTAGGTGCCTCAAGTTTGGGCAAAGAGGACACCATTTCAGATTGTTGCAGGCATAGCAAACTAGCAAAATTCAAATGACCAAAGTGTGCATGCCAAAGCTTTGCATCTGACATAGCCTAAGAATCATGTACTCCACATGCTGAATCATTCATAGATTTTTCATAGTCTATGAACTTATATAGCCCATGGCATAAAATGCCAGAAGCAATAATCATGTTGCCATTTGATAGATCATGAATTGTACATCTGTCATCAACAAATTTCACAACCAAGCCAATCTTGACTAATGCAAAAATTGATAACATATTTTTCTTGATCCCTAGCATAAATAAAGCATCCGACAAAGTGAAAGAACTACCATCAATAGTAGCGAGAATGATCTTACCAACTTCCATAATAGGATAAGAGGAGTTATTAGTGCATGTGACAGTATTCCTTTTAGGGGCAGGCTTGAGTGAAGTGAAGAAACTCCGTTGCGATGTAATATGTTTGGTTGCCCCACTATCAAAGTATCAAACATCTGAGTCTACTGTAGACATACACTATTCAAGAGAAGATGGTTCAAAACTACAAACAATACTAAACGCCCATTCTTCATTCTACACAAGATTAGCAGACTCTATTTTTGGTGTAGAGGCCTCTGCAACAACCATTCCAACCTCTTTTTTCTTTGCCTCTTTTATAGCTAGTTTTGGACAGTTCTTTATGACATGATCATTTCCTTTATACTACTTACAAAAGAAGTTGTGCTTTTCTGATTTCTTCTCATCTTTTTGTTCCGTCTTCGAATGTACAACATTTGCAAATTTCTGCTTACTAGTAGATGAGCTCCATTTACCTTTGCCCTTTTGACTAGCCAAGAAAGCTTGATCTGCAACATGCATAATGGACCTGTTCTACCTAGATTGATCTTCCTACAATAGAACAGAGACTAACTCCTCAAATTACAAGGCATTTGGATTGCCTTTCATCATCAAATGAAGAGTAGAAGCAAAACTTGATATGAATCAGGAAGACCATTCAAAATGGTCTGCACAAGTGAGCTATCTGGTATAACTTCATCAACAAAAATCAATTGTTCCTTCAAGTCTTTGATCTTTGTTAGAAAACTATCCATAGAATCACCTTCATTCATGTGCTCACTCTCCAACTATTTTTGGAGGTAAGCAACATGAGCCCTATTTAGAAAAAGTAGGATTTAGAGTTCCTTTGTTGAATGACTAGAGATGCATCTGATTTCAAGTGAATTTTATGCTAACATATTCATGGATCCAGTTCTTGCATTTCAAAAGAGTCTCAAGAAAAAACATCCTTAGATTCCTTCAAGATTGAAATCAACTCACATTGAAATGGGGTCGGCAACTTCGCACAAATCTTCACCATTTGGGGTTGGATTGTAGGGCCAATATTGACCATCTCCACTTGATCTTCTTGAACATGGACATTGTTTTGCTTGAGAAGTTCATCCATAGGTTTTTTTAGGACATCCTTAGTAAAATCCTTATGAATAAGTTTTGTTTGTATTGTTGTCGTAACAAGATCATGCTTAGAATATTGAAAAAACACTTCTGAGACATCCATAAATCTAATGGCTTCTGAGAATGGCTTCCTCTTCCTCTTCTAGACCATCGAACATATGTAGGGGTTTTGCAATCATAGGGAAATGATCCTTTGGAAAAATATAATTCTCATCCAGAGTAACATAACATTTCTTTTGGCCCTGGCAAAAAGTCACAACCTTGATCGCCAATCTTGTTTGACTTTTGCATGCTTTAGTCAAGGGTAGCCTAGAGGCAAAGTATAATTTGCCCTTTGATCAAGTAATTCAATGACCATAAAAGTAATAAGAAAATATTCTAAATATGGATAGGAATATCCTTGATTAATCCAATGGGGTGAACATGGGAAAGATGAGCCACACAAATATAAAATGGAGTCGGTTGAAGGTATAAAGTGGAAATATTCACCCTCTAACCACCATGAATTAAAACTTAAGTAATGGGTTTGGATTTATACCAAACCCTAATCAGGGGAGTTGCATAATCAACTAATTTATCTTCTTTAGTCTCTACTTGATTAATTGGTGCTCCCTATTGCCCAACAGGAGGTGCAAGATTAGAAATCCATTCCTCTAATAGAAGAGCCACCTTAAAGGCCGGTACTAGATTTAGAGGACCACCTAAAGGTAGTTGTATGGTAGATTTACAAAGTAACTGCCAGGACTCCAAAGTAGCAATAGTAGATAAACAGTTGCTCCATATAATTTGAGTCTCGCAATTGATGTCACTATTCTTTTTACGTAGTTGATCCTTCTTGGTTATGTTGCCAACAATTTTTGTTGAACTCTCCACATGCTAACTATGCTATGAGTGTGTACCTGATTTGATTGTCCCCCAACCAAGGAGAAGTCTGATTTACTAGGGTAGAATGGGTCGAGATCTAAGAAGCCCACCAAAAAACTTGATTACACACTTGATGTTGCTCCTAAATATTGAGATGGAGTGTAGAATCCTATTGTAGATACTATCTTCCAGATCAAGTAACCATTGGGGCTATAGGTTCGTCAAGACTTAGGGAAACCATACTAGTCATAGGTGCTTTAAGCTTTGCCTCTTGTTTCCACCCATCATATTCCTGAGCTTCATGACAGTTTGATCTTATGTGTCTGAATTCCATACATAACAGAAATTGTGGACCTCCTCCCTCCGAAATTCCTCCATCCTTTTGATTTTGATTAAAGAAACTTATGCCTTGTATAGTACCATAATAATTTGAATTTCCTTGACTAGGTTGAGTTGATGATACATTATTTGTTTTTGGATTCTTAGCAATGTTGAGTATCATTAGCATATCCTCTATAAGAGGTTCTTGATACAGCTTGACTCGACATCCACTAATATAGATTGGCAAGATGTCACCTTCTAGAGTGGCCAATTGAACTACACCACTAGTAGAAATTCTATTAATGACCATGGGTCCTCACTTCTCCAATTTACGGGCATGATACTTTAGCATATAATTCAACATTAGTTCTCCCTCTTTCAATCCTTTATCCTTGATGTGTGCATCAAAGTATGCCTTTTGTATTTTCTTTGCAACATAGATGCCTATTGCCACTTGTAGCCTAGTTTCACTTAAGTGTTCTAGAGCAAATATCCTGGAGAACAACTCGTGTCCATTCCACTTGTGCTCTGTGCTACTTTTAAAGTTGGGATTAGGAAATCTAATGGTAGCACAACATTCTATCTGAAGACCATCTGAAATGGGGTGGCATTGAGTATTGTTTTGTAGGCAATGTGGAGAATTAGTTCTCCTATGTGCAACAAAAATGTGTAGTGAAACCTTGTATGTCCAACACTTGGACAAACAGCTACACCTTATATAGCTTGCTGCTCTCAACACAAAACTCAAATGGACTTGAGCCTTTAGTCGATCAAAGTGGACAAAGAGAGCTTTCTAACAAGCTATAAATAACTTAATTTGGACAAGTTTGGATTACAAAACACAACTGACAAAGATGAACTACATGTCCACACAAATATGTTGAAGAACTGAGCTTCACTCGGACTAATAACTCTCTGAATATATATCCTTTGAGAAAGATATTTGGTACAGAAAAAGTAGACACAAATAGCTTTCCAAAAAGCTAAAAAAACAAGTAATCTAGATGAGCTTTGACTACTGAACTCAACTGACCAAAATAGACCACCTCCACACATAAGTACACTGTAAAACTAGACTTTACTCTCTAATATATATCTCATAAAATATAAAACTTCTAAGTGAGATATTTGGGACACTGAAAGTAGATGCCAAGAGCTTTCCAACAAGATAAAAATCAAGCAATTTGGATATCTTTTGGTTGGGAAAGTTAACCAACCAAAATAGACTACTTGTCTACATATGTATACTAAAAAACTAGACTTCACTCTTTCACTAATATCTCACAAACTATATGAGCTTTTAAAGAGATATTTCGTATGCAGAAATTACACGAGATAAGCTTTCGAAGGAATGTTTAAAGCAAGAAATTGTTACATATGCATTGAGATATGAGCTCCACAATAGAGCTGTGTACAAACTAACGTGCCGCTGGAAGGAGTCTAAGGGAAGACAAAATGACAAAATGACTAAATCCGACTATTGGGAGCTCTAGCCTTTTCTCTCCTTCATTTTTAATGTGCTCCCACTTCACTTTTATAACCAATGAGCATGTGAAGAAGTTTGTGCCTTCTTCTTAACTCACCACTTTCTCCACTACATGCTATTAACTACAAGGCATGATATTGTATCTCTTTACTCATCATTAATTTTGACTAGACTTTTTCTTTTATTATTTTTTCCTTTTTTTATCTACTTTTTCTTTATCTTTATATTTGGTAAATTTATCCAAGCATGGCTCATATGAAAATGAGCTTGTATATTTATCTTCAACACTCTCCCTCAAGCTCATTTGGGAGTTATCTTCGACCATGTCATGCAAATTTATCACATCTTTGAAACCTTTGAGTTTAGAAGCATCCAAGAACTTTGTAAACATATCTGCAACCTGCTGTTTGGTTCTGATGAACTTTATCTCCACATCTTTGCTCAATACCTTCTCCCTTATATAATGGTAGTGGACCTCTATGTGCTTGCTCCTTGCATGAAACATAGGATTGCTTGCAAAGTAAATACTTGACATGTTATCACCGTATATAGGGATGGTTCCAACTTGCACTCCAAGATCAGCCAAAAGCTTTTTAATCCACATTGCTTCACATGTGGCAAAAGCTAATCCTCTATATTCAGCCTCCATGGATGAAAGTGCAACAATAGGTTGTTTCTTTGAGCTCCATGTGATAGGTTTGCTTCCTATCATGAACACATAACCTGATGTTGATCTTCTATCTTCCTCTGAACATTCCCAATCAACATCACTAAAGCCTTTGACTTGGAGTTCTTCATCAAACTTGTAAAACAAAGCATGATTAATTGTATGCTTTATGTATCTCGACACTCTTTTGGCTGAATTTAAGTGTTCACTTGTTGGGGCTTGCATAAACTGAGAAAGTACACCAACAACATAAGATAAATTAGTTCTTGTAATATTTGCATAGATTAATGATCCTACAATGCTTCTGTATGTTGTTACATCTTCCAATGGTTCTCCATCATTTGAACAAATCTTTGTATTTGTGTCCATGGGTTGAGTGAGTGGTTTGCATTCACTCATTCCAAATTTGAAAAGAACATCCAACAAGTACTTCCTTTGCATCAAGTAGATGCCACTCTTTCAATAAAATACTTCAATTCCTAAAAAATAATTCAGCTCTCCAAGGTCTGAAATTTTAAACTCTTTATTAAGCTTCCTTTTGATATCTTTAATCCTTGTAACATCATTTTGTGTTATGATGAGGTCATCGACGTATATGCAAATATATACCTCTCTATTTTCTTCCTTCTTCATGTACAATGAAGGATCTACACTACTTGGGTTGTATCCACACTTAGTTAGATATTCTACCAATCTCTGATTCCATGCTCTTGGTGCTTGCTTCAAGCCATAAAGTGCCTTTTTCAACTTGCAAACAAAGTGTGGATGGTTTTCATCTTCAAATCCAACCGGTTGACTCATGTATACCTCTTCTTGTAGTTCTCCATTAAGAAATGCATTTTTGATGTCGAGTTGATATAATGGCCATCTCCTTGAAGCACCAATTGCTATTAAGGTTCTGATAGTTCCCATCTTTGCAACAGAGTTGAAAACTTCATCATAATATATGCCTTGTGTTTGTTTAAATCCGTTGGCAACTAATATAGCTTTATATCTAGCTAGTGAACCATCATCATTCCTCTTTACTTTAAACACCCATTTGTTTGGGACAATCTTCATACCTTCTTTCTTTTTGGCACTAGCTCCCATGTGTGATTATCTTTGAGAGCTTTGATCTCCTTTTTCATAGCTTGCTTCCATTCCTTTTGTGTGCAAGCTTCTTCATATGTCTCAGGCTCTTTGTCTTTGATAACCTGCATCATGTATGCAAAATGTGTCACCATAAAACTATCATAACTAAACCTTTGAGTTGGATACCTTGTCCTTGAAGATCTTCTTTCATTGCCTGTAGAAAGTTGCTTCTTTAACCTGTTCAACTTTACCATCGGAGTGATTACTTCTTCATATTCTTCTTCACTTGCATCTACCTCATTGTTTGGAGTAGCACTTGCTTCTTCGGCTCTATTATGAGCTGAATTTGGAGACAAAGAATGAATCCCCTTCCATGTTGAACATTCTTCATTTGATGTAGATGCCTCTGGACCTGAAAGCTTTGTGCTTGATTGTTGAACTTCTCTTTGATTTGTTCCTGCATAATCATCACAATCTTCTTCAATAATCTTTTCCTTTCCTTTATCTTCATACCATCGTCTTAGTTCATCAAAGACCACATCTCGCGAGACTCTTAATTCCTTTGTTCTAGGGTTGTAACACTTGTATCCTTTATTCTCCGTCGAGTAGCCAATGAAAATGCATTTTTCTGACCTTGGTTCCATCTTTGTTCTAACTTCTTGTGGAATGTGAACAAAGCAAACACATCCAAACACTTTAAGGTGTGTAAGATCAGGTTTCTTACTGGAATATACCTCCTCTAGAGTCAAGTGATGTATTCTTGATGTTGTGCACCTATTCATCAAGTAAATGGCAGTTGTGGTAGCTTCAACCCAATAGTACAATGGTACCTTCATCTCGTTGAGCATGCATCTTGCAATTTCATCAATTTGCCTATTTTTCCTCTCAGCTACTCCATTTTGTTGTGGTGTATACCTACAAGAGAATTTCCTTTTGATCCCATTCTCTTGTAGAAAATCTGAAAATTCTTTGGAGAAGTATTCTCCTCCACCATTGGACCTTAAGGTTTTGATAGACCTTCCTGTTTCTTTTTCAACTTCAACTTTGAATCTTTTGAATATAGAAAACACCTTTGATTTTTGCTTCATACAAAACAGCCATACCTTTCTTAAGTGATCATCAATAAAAGTGACAAAAAATCTATTACCAGCCATTGATGCCTCTTGGGTTGGTCCCCATACATCCGTATGTATCAAGTCCAAGACATTTGGAGCCACATAATTGCTCCTCTTGAATGGCTCCCTCGTTTGCTTTCCTACTTGACAAGCTTCACATAACTCATGTAGTCCAATGCTAATAAATTTTGGAAGACCTCTTACCACTTCATGTTTGCTCATGTCCTTCAGCTTTGGAATGTTGATGTGTCCTATTCTTTTGTGCCATAAGTCCAGCTCTGAAATCTTCTTGTTCCCACATTGAATGTACATGACCTTTCCATGTGGATGTTGGACGTCCAAAGTGAACATCCTTCCTTCTCTTCTACCTTGAGCAATGACCTTAAAGCCTTCTTTTGGATTCTTTATGAAGCACCCATTCTCATTGAATATGACATGATAACCCTTCTCTACCATTTGTCCTACTGAAATCAAGTTCTTTGAAATTGTAGGAACATGAAGAACACTAGATAGTACGTTTGCTCTACTTGTATCTCCAAGCCTTATATCTCCAATATGTTCAATCATGTGTTGAGTATCATCACCTATTTCAACACATCCTTTTCCACTTGGTACATGTAGATTAGTGAACAAACTTCCTTGGCATGACATATGGTTACTACAACCTGAATCAATGTACCATTTTTTGTCATCTTCACAAGAGCTTCTATACTCATGTCTCATTGCAAGTGGTGTGTCCTTGCTTCCTTCACTTGAGGTCCTTGCATAGTTGCTTTGGTTCCTTTGATTGCCTCCATTTGGTCTTCCATTCTTTAGCCAACAATCACTAGCATAGTGTCCTACTTTACCACAATGATAGCATGTTATACCTTTATGAGAATTGTAGGAGCCTCGACCTACATATAACATTTGGTTGTGGCTGTCCTCTCCTTTGGGACCACCAAAGCTAACCTCTTCTGTGACAAGATGAGGGATTAGTTGTTCAAAACCTGGATATGCATCTTTCAAGTTAATGGAAGTTATAAGAGGCTTCCATCTTTCATCTTCTCTCAATCCATTGAGAGTATAACACACAAGATCTTTGTCTTCAACCATTGTGCCAATAGAAGCTAAAGCATCACTTATCTCCTTAATCTTCAAAGTATATTCAGCTATGGATTGACTCGAACTTTTCTTGATTGTGTTCAACTCATTCTTGAGTTGAAGTTTCCTAGCTTTGGTATTTGTTGAATACATCCTTTCAAGAGCTTCCCAAGCATCCTTAGCTTTCTCTAGATGTTGAATATGCCCTACCATGGCATTA
Organism: Ceratopteris richardii; assembly: GCA_020310875.1. Taxonomy (NCBI): domain Eukaryota; kingdom Viridiplantae; phylum Streptophyta; class Polypodiopsida; order Polypodiales; family Pteridaceae; genus Ceratopteris; species Ceratopteris richardii. The sequence goes on along the minus strand of CM035406.1, from coordinate 254,620,221 downwards.
GTAATGACTTGCAAAATGAGGAAACCTCTCTTCCCATTCTTTTGCTTGCCTCCTTTGGACTTCGGTGGCCATAGCTTGATTGATTTGAGGTTGAGCATCAATGCCGCTCACAATACCCCATAAGCCTTTGCCCATTAGGTAGTTGGTCATTCTAAACTTCCACACGGGATAATTATCCTTATCCATCTTCTCTAGTTGTTGACTCAAGTCAGCCATCAAAGAGTATCAAAGACTTTGAGAGTTACCTTGAATAGTTATAGTCCTTTGCTCTTGCGTTTGTGAAGCTCCTCCTTGTTTTATAGTTCCTCTTTTGCTTTTCTTTATCTCCAGCTTTGTTGATGAAGCTTCAGCACCAAGTTTGCTCTGATACCAACTGTGTAGAATGAGTTCTCCTATGCGCAACGGTAATGTGTAGTGAAACCTTGTATGTCCAACACTTGGACAAATAGCTGCACCTTAGATAGCTTGCTACTCTCAATACGAAACTCAAATGGAATTGAGACTTTAGTCAATCAAAGTGGACAAAGAGAGCTTTCCTTTGAGAAAGATATTTAGTACAGAGAACGTAGACACAAATAGCTTCCAAGAAACTAAAAAACAAGTAATTTGGATGAGTTTTGGTCAGGGAACTCAACTCACCAAAATAGACCACATGCATGCATAAGTACACTATAAAACTAGAATTTACTCTCTGATAGATATCTCACAGCATATAAAACTTCTGAGTGACATATTTGGATAGTAAAACTAGATGCCAAGAGCTTTCCAACAAGACAAAAATCAAGCAATTTGGATATGTTTTGGTCGGGAAAGTTAACCGACCAAACTAGACTACTTGTCTACACAGGTATACTAAAAAATTGGACTTCACTCTTTCACTGATATCTCACAAACTGTATGAGCTTGCAAAGAGATATTTGGTATTAGAAAGTACACAAGATAATCTTTCCAATGAATGTTTAAACGCAAGAAATGGTTACATATACACTGAGATATGAGCTCCACAACAGATCTGTGTATAAACTAACATGCGACTAGAAGGAGTCTAAGGGAAGATATTTCTTTGTCCATACTAGGCCAATACACTCCTAAACATTTCAGGTTCTGCAATGTTTGTTGTTTAGAATAGTGATTTCCTAGTAATCCTTCATGGGCTTGTTGCAGCCAACTGTTATGTTCATCCTTCTCGACGCAACAAGCTAGTACACCCTCTGTATCTTGTTTGTACATACTTCTTGCCAATATTTGATATTATTTCATCTTTGTTCATTTTTGCATCCTTATTTATGGGTCCAAAGGTTAGGACAGATACCAACTTATTTGCCCATTTAGAAACAACTTCTAAATTGAACAAATAAGCATCGGGCGGATCATGAGACACTCCTTGTGGTGACTCTCTTGAAGTGGTGGAAGAAAGGTGATCCACCCTAAGGTGGGCCCTACCTTTCCTAACAACCACTTCAAATTCATATTCCATTAGTAAGAGGAACCATTTTACTAAGTGTCATGTATTGCAAGGTTTATTGACCAAATATAATAAAGGTTGACAATCACTGAAAAACTTGAACTTGTTGGCCAATAGATAGTGTCTAAACTTCTTCATGGCATATACCATGCCTAAATCCTTCTTTTTTGGTTGTTGTATAGTTTCATTTAGGTGTGCTCAATTGTCTACTAGCATTTGTTATAAGCAAATCTAGATTTCCTTCACCTATGGGTTGTGCTAGCAACATCCTATTGCATAATTGGATGCATCTACATGGACATGGAATGTTTTATTTCAATCAAGAGTGGTTAGTATTGGTGTTGTGCACAAAAATCTCTTCAACTCATTGAAGGAATTTTCACATTCATCATTCCACTCAAAATTTGTCAACATAGCATAAAGAGGTTTAGCTGTGATTGCATACATATGGATAAACATGCAGCAATATCCACAATGGCCCATAAAGGCTTGTACCTCTTTAACGTTCCTTAGCCTCAGCAACTCCGCTATGGCTCTTACTTTGTCGTCATATATTGATATTTTGTTCTTAGAAACAATATGACCTAAGATCTTACCTTGAGGTACCATGAACACACACTTTTTTGGGTTCAAATACACTTGATATTCTCGACACTTGCTGAAGAACCATCTAAGCTCTAGGATGTGGCGTCTTCTTTCTTGGGAATGAGCGCATTAATCGTCCACATATACTTCTAAGCTCTTTCACAAGAACTCTTTGGAAACATGACACATGAGCCTTTGGAATGTTGCAGGTGCATTGGTGAGCCTGCTTGGCATCACACAAAATGTAAAGATTCCCCACTCTGTGGTGAAGGCCATTTTGTGTTGATCTTTTGTGGCAATGGCTACTTGGTTGTAACCTGAAAATCCATCAAGGAAGCTATAAACTTCCTTGCCTGCAACACACTCCAATAAATGTTCGGTGATTGGAAGTGGATAGCTATCTTTGATCATAGCGGCATTAACTTTTCTAATGTTAATACACACCCATAACTTTCTGTTCTTCTTGGGAACCACTACAAAGGGGGACACCCATTCAGTGTGTTCGATCTCATAGATAAATCCAGCTTCAATTAGTTTGTCGATTTCTTCTATATTTTGGTTGCATAAGTGTCATTATATGTGTAGGACATCTGTTTGGTGGGCTTGGCATCAGCCATCATGGGGATCATATGAGAACATATTTTTGAATCTACTCCTTCAAGTCTCTTTAGGTCCATGCAAACAGATCCCTATATTCCCTTAATAAAGCTACAAGCTCTACTTCTTATTCTTCACTTAGGTCTTCTCCTATGTACATACATCACCCTTTTTGTTCTCTTCAATGGTTACTATAATTTTTTTGGTCTTTTCTTTATTATCATACGCTTCTCCTATGATGGCCTCTCTTTAGGCATTTGTACCAAAAATTTCCAGTCTTCAACTTCATATTTCTTGAAATTCTCTAGTACTTCAAATAATGATTCCATCTCTGCTTGTTTCATTGCTTTTCTTTGCTTCTTCTTTTGACTATCTTCACTTTCCTCCCTTGAATGTATATTTTTAATGCTTGTGAGGGGTTCTTCTTTTTGGGTAAGTACTCCTATATTTTCTAGATAGTGCTCCTATGAGTCAAAGAAACTATCCATCACAATGGAATCTACGTCATCGCCGTCCTCTTCTTACTGTCAAAATACCAAACATGTGAGTCTACTGCCGACATGCACTGCTCATGCGAAGATGGGTCAAAACTACAAACAGTAGTAAATGCCCATTCTTCTTCTTGCACAAGATTAGCAGACTCCGTTTTTTATGTAGAGACTTCTGCAACAACCATTCTAGCCTCTTTCTTCTTTGCCTCTTTAGCAGCCAGTTTTGGATTATTCTTTATGATATGATCATTCCCTTTATAGTACTTGCAAAACAATTTTTGCTTTTCTGATTTTTTCTCATCTTTATCTTGGTTCTTCGAATGTGCAACATTTGCAGATTTCTACTTACTAGTAGAAGAGCTCCATGTTCCTTTGCCCTTCTGACTAGCCAAGAAAGCTTGATCTGCAACACACATAGTAGACATGTATTTGGATTGCCTTTCATCATCAACCAAAGTGTAGAAGCAAAACTCTGATATGAATCAGGAAGACCATTCAGAATGGTCTACATAAGTGAGCTATCTGGTATAACCTCATCAACAGAAATCAATTGTTCCTTCAAGTCTTTGATCTTTGTTAAAAAACTATCCATAGAATCACCTTCATTCATGTGCTCACTCTCCAACTATTTTCGGAGGTAAGCAACATAGCCTCATTCCTAGCTTGGTACACTGTGGTAAGAGTATCCCAAGCATTCTTAGCTGTTCTACAAGAGCATATGTGAGGAATAATGGCACGTTTGACAGACAAAGCTATCAATGCATGTGCCTGGGCATCTCTGCCATCCCAACGAATCTGCTCTACAGTAGGTGCAGTAGAAACTACAGCACGAACAGGAATATGTAGAATATCATCGTCTTCGACACCTTCTACATCAACTTCAGTACCTATAGTTGTAACAGTTGCACGTGTGATAGGACGTTTTTCAACACCCTACACAATGTTCCACAGTCCTTTTGCAACCAATACATGTCGCATCATATAAGCCCACAACAAGAAGTTGGTACCATCCAACTTATCCTCAACAGCCAACATACAAAATACATCACTGCTTTCAGCCATGGCCGGTGACTAAAATACCTTGATGCAAAAGATTGACTGTATCTCAAAAAGTTGAACGAAATTGCCGAGACGAGTTCTACTAAACCTGTAGCAGACTTCGAGATGCTTATATTGGCGAGCTGAAATAGGTATATAACTTTGGCACAAAAAGATGAAATAGCCTGCACAAGCACTGTGATAGTGCTCACCAAAAATCATGCAATTCTGAGACTGCAACCGGAGGAGTGTCGACGGTGCCCTAGATGAAGCGATGACCTACTCTGATACCAATTGTTGGAGATAGATGTCTACGGAAGCACGCGAACAACACAAGGAAGAAGAAGAAGAAGCTTGGAGCACAGCGCACAATACTGAATGTATTACTAGAGAATGTACAAAAAGATGAGTAGCCCATTAGGGCAATAGGTGTATATACAAGCCGAGGGAAAAAAACCTCCTAAAGAGGGAAAAAAGTGCCCCGGTGGTCCTAGTGTGTTCACGCACATCACTACCTAAATATATCAACACTTGACAGGGTAGTTTTGTTCAACTTTTTGAGATATAGTCATTTTTTTTGCATCAACATATTTAGTTAGTGGCCATTGCTGAAAACAATGATGTATTCCGTATGTTGGGTGTTGAGGACAAGTTGGATGGTACCAATTACCCATTATGGGCATATATGATATGTGATGTATTGGTGGAAAAAATGTTTTGGAATATTGTACAAGGTATTGAAAAACGCCCTATTACACCTATAAATACAATTATTGAAGGTGATGCAGATGGCGTTGAAGATGATGATTCAGATTCCTATTCGTGTTATGGTTACTGCTACACCTACTATAAAGCAACTTCATTAGGATGGTAGAAATGCTAAGGCACATACATTGATAGCTTTGTCTATCAAACATGCCATTATTCCTCATATTCACTCTTGCAAAATAACAAAGGATCCTTCGGATACACTTAACACTTTATAGCAGGAAAGAAATGAGGCCCGTGTTGCATACCTCCAAAAACAATTGGAGAGTGAGCATATGAATGAAATTTTTTTTGAGAACAACACAACTGAGCACCTTATAGTTAAGTGTGCAGATGATGTACTTCTTATCATTGTTGTGTATGTTGATGACATGTTGCTCATTGGTCCTAATGAGAAGCATATTACTGAATTTAACATTGATTTTCATGCGTCTTTTAAGATGACACAGTTGGGGCATTTGGATCATTATATGGGCATTCAATTTATGCAATTTGATGGGGGAATAGCTTTGTGTCAAATAAAATAAATTGACACATTATTGCAGTATTTCGGCTTTGAAGATTGCAAACCTATTGCCACTCCTATATGGTTGAGTCTTCATGATGCTAGAGATGCATTTGATGTTTTTCTCTATCAGGAGGCTCATGGATGCTTGATTTACTTATGCATAACTCAGTGTGAAATTTAGTTTGTTGTCTCTCAAATAAGCATGTTTATGCATTACCCAGGTGTCAAGCATTAGCAAGTGATTAAGCGTATCTTTCACTACTTGAGTGTTACCTAGCTACTTTGGCTGTTTTGGCCCAAGGGGGGGTCATTACTGCCATATTTACATGATTTTTTTACTCAGACTAGGTCGATTGCTATGACGCTCGTGTATCCACTAGTAGTTCTTGCTTCATGTTGGTAATTCGTGCATATCTTGGTTGAGCAAGAAGAAGCCTATTGTGGCCACTTCTAGTTGTGAGGCTGAGTATAGCGAAGCTTTCACAATGACTGTTGAGTGTGTGTGGCTCATATGCCTTTTGGCTAATTTGGGTATTGGTCAATCTTCTTCCACCACCATCTTCACTAGCACTCACAACAAATTGGCATTTGTGAGGAACCTTGTGTTCAATGCTCGCACAAAGCACATTGAGGTGCATTATCATTTTGTTAGGGAGAGGTCCTCTACTCAAGAGATCAATTTGGCATATGTGCCCACACACGATAACATTGCATACCTTTTCACAAAGTTCTACCTAGGGAGAAGTTTAAAGCTTTCCGCAAAGCTTTGGGCTTACTTCCTTTTATGGATTGATCTTTGTCCACATAGCTTGCCACTCTCTTATCCATGAGTGCCAGATGCTTGTTCACTGCATTACTCCCAGGGGGATTTGTTAATATATTCAAGTAGTGATGTGTATGAACACACTTAGAACCATGGGGGCACTTTGTTCCTTTTTTAGGAGGTTTTCTCCTTGGCTTGTATATACACCTATAACCCTAACAGGTCACTTATCATTGTACATTCACTTGGTAATTCATTCATTTTTGTGTTGTGCTTCAAGCTTCTTCTTCCTCCTTGTGTTGTTCCTATGCTTGCACAAACCTCGAACTCCAATATATGCATATGTATGCACATATGCATATGCATGCGCATACACATATGCATACACATGCACACATACATACACATATGCATATGCGTACACGATACGCATATGCATACACAATATGCATATGCACATGCATACGCAATATGCATATGCACATGCATACGCAATATGCATATGCACATGCATACGCAATATGCATATGCATACGCAATATGCATATGCATACGCAATATGCATATGCATACGCAATATGCATATGCATACGCAATATGCATATGCACATGCAATACGCATATACATATGCATGCACATACACACACATGCATATGCATATGCATACATATTCACATACACATACCCATACCCATACATATACAGATACACGTACATGTACACATACATATACACGTACGCGTACACGTGCACGTACACGTACACATACATGTACACATACACATACACATACACATACACATACACATACACATACACATACACATACACATGTATACATGTACACGTATGCATACACATACACATACATGTACACATACACATACACATACATATATGTATACATGTACATGTATGCATACACATAAACGTACACATACACATGCATATATGTATACACATACACATACATGTACTTGTACACATACATGTACATATATATGTACATATACATGTATGCATACATGTATACATACACATATGCATACATATACATGTACATGTACACATACACATACACATACATGCACTACAAGGAATATGGGCGCATAGTGATTTGTCGCTATAAAATTGCAAAATGTATCGCAATGAGCATCGCGCGCGAATCGTCGATTAAACAATGAGCCAAATGACATTTTTCTTGACATGTGGCATGACGAGGTGTGCGATGCTCGTATAGAGCGTCGCTAACATGATGATTTTAAAAAGCGTCGCATAAGTGATGTTTTTTGCATCACATAAGCAACACTAAAAAATGTCGCTTATGCGACACCAATTCCAATGGTTTTTACGACGCGTTACCATCGCTTACGCGACGGTCTGTTGACGAAAAAAATTAAAACGTTGGAGGCTCTTCGATCATCATTTTCACATATCTAATCGAAGAGCTCTCCAATGTCCGCAATTGCACTACGCTTACGAGTTGAAACAAGTATATGCAGAATTGTTGTTTTGCCTAAGCTCTATCTTATTGTCTCTCTCTGTCTCTATTTCTCTCTTTCTACATCTTTCTCTCTTTCTACATCTTTCTCTCTTTGAATTCTCTCTCTCTCTTTCTACATCTTTCTCTCTTTGAATTCTCTCTCTCTCTCTCTCTCTTCTTTCTCTCTTTATTGCATGTTATTCAAGAAGCTAACCAAGCAAAAAGTATGGCTAACTATTGTAAGTACAATTTCTATTCTTTGTATATCATTTGAATTGTGTTATTCTCATTAGATAGCATACTCACACTTATTGATATGCACATATACACTTATACATGATGAAGATGGACGTTCACACATATACACATATACACATGCACATACACACACATATATACACACATATATACACACAGATACATGTGCACATACACTTAGACATACACACACATACACATGCATATGCACAAACATTTCTACAACCACATAAAAAGACGTACATGCATGCATTATTGCATATATATATATATATATATATATATATATATATATATATATATATATATATATATATATATATATATATATATATATATATATATATATATATATATATATATATATATATATATATATATATATATATATATATATATATATATATATATATATATATATATATATATACATACACACATTAACATATACGTAAATACATGTATATGCACATCCACATGCATGCACATGGATGCAAATGGAAATGCATACACATACACATGCATGCTTCATACATATACACATGCATATACAAATACATGATAATGATACTAATCTTTTTTATGAAGAGGATAATTCTCTACATGTTGATTCTACTGATGAGGAAGAGGAATTACCAGAAATCGATATTAATCCATCAATAGATGATGTGACTCATGAGAACACAGATTTAACAATAGAAGAAATAAATGAAATCAATAAGGATAATGAAGATGAGACTATATCGATGTCTTACCAAAATGATGGCAATAATGAAAACATATGAGCAGATTAGATAGTAAATTCTACTCTAGTTATCGATCAATAACTTGAAGCTTCTGAATGGATATTAGATAATAGAATTTTTATTCAACTTGAATAACGATGAATCCTACTAGAGAGATGAAATCATGTTCTTTTAAGTTAGAACATGAAGCTCGGGGGTATGCCTAATTATTTTATATATAGCTTTATCTTCGAGGAGCAAATTTTTATCATGTATGTATGCATATGTGTGTGTATTCATGTGTATTATATGTATACATATGTTAGTATGCATATATATGTATTTCATGTATATGTATGTGTGTGCATGTGTGTGATATATGTATACATGTGTTAGTATGCATATGTGTATATATGCATATGCATTTATGTAAAATATTCATGTATTCATGTAATATATGCGTGTTTATAATTGTGTATGCATGTATAAGTATACATTTGTGCATGTAGGCATGTATATGTGATGTGTACATGCATATATGTATATGTGTCTATGTGTAAATGTGTACATGTAAATATGTATGCATGTACATATATATTTATGTGTGCATGTAGGCATGTATATGTGATGTGTACATGTATATATGTATATGTGTCTATGTGTAAATGTGTAATGTGTACATGTAAATATCTATGCATGTATATATATATATATGTGTGTGCATTTAGGCATGTATGTGTGATGCATAATATATCTACTCCATTTATATTCATGTATGTGTATCTACATGATGTGTATATAGCTTTATATATATTATGATCCTCATTGATTCGAATAGCTATACATAGAGGCATAAGGTTGGGAGGAGAGACATCTCTCTAGTAGGATGTCGGAGGAATAGATGCAATGTGTACATATACTTCAATCATATGGCTAAAAGGTTGAATTAGAGTTTTTAAATTAGGGGTTTTAAAACCCTAATATCAAAGTTAGTGTTTTCAAATTAGGATTTTTGAAATAAGATTTATTTATTTATTTATTTATTTGTGTGTATGCATGTGTTGTGTATGTATGTGTATCTATATGTGCATATGCATGTGTTGTGTGTGTGTATATGCATGTGTATATGTATATATACATGTAAATATGATTATATGAGTCTATGTCTGTGTACATATGATTATGCATGTGTATGTGTATGTGAGTATGTGTATGTGTATGTGAGTATGCATATGTGTCTATGTGTATTCATTATATGTGTGTAACTGCATGGATGTGTATGTGTGTGTAAAAATGTGCATGTATGTGTGTGTATGTATAAATGTGCATGTATGTGTATATGTGCGTAAATGTGCATGTATGATGTATATGTGTGTGTATGCATGTATTTGTACCTCTAGTCTCACTCTTCTCTCTCTCTCTCTCTCTCTCTATATATATATATATATATATATATATATATATTCTCTCTCCCTCTCTCATATACATACATACATACATACATACATACATAAACACACATGCTCATATCCACATATATATATATATATATATATATATATATATATATATATATATATATATATATATATATATATATATATATATATATATATATATATATAAAAGCAATGCGTACCGTGCATTATCGTGACGATGAGCCATAAGTGTCTGCATCTCTTTTAGACACCACTTATGCGACCATTCTATCCCAAACTCTGTCTCAAGTGAACTAAGTACGTATTTTTTATACCTCTCATCATGCTCACTACAAAAATGAAAAAAAATCATGTAAATAAAACATAAGATATTTATTTCAATTTATATGTAAAATTTATACGTAAAATTTATACTTACCTCCACAGTAAGTGGACAAGGTGCAGTTAAGAGTCGCATAATGCCCGCATTCTTCTCTTGAACTCCAATCCATTCCCTATGTACACAATGTTCCCCTCTGGCTCTATATCGCACTCTAGCCCTAAGGTGCCTATGCATGTCCTCATAGGCAACTCTGCTCTCCTATCATGATCTGGAGGTGGTATAGGTGTCCTGAAAATAGATAGATAAAAATAAATAAAAATATGTGTTATAATATCAGTAAAAAAGTTTATGAAAAAAAAAAGATACCTATGAGTAGATAGTTGTCTTCCTGCATGTGGAGCCACAGAAGAGCCCTCCTTTGATTGTTGGGTAAGCATCTAGATCGTATAATCCAGCTCTTTACGTGTGTGTCTCTTTACGTGTGTGTGTGTGTGTCTCTTTACGTGTGTGTGTGTGTCTCTCTCTCTATGTGTGTGTGTGTCTATGTGTGTATATGTATATGTGTGTATGTGTGTATGCATATAAGCATGTATGTATGCATATGTGTGTGTGTATGTGTGTGTATGCATGTGTATGTGTGTGTAAATCTCTGTGTATATGTGTGTGTATGTGTCTATGTGTATGTATGTGTCTATGTGTGTGTATGTATATGCATGTGCATTATGTATGCATATGTGTGTGTATGTGTGTGTATGTGTGTGTATGTGTGTGTATGTGTCTATGTGTGTGTATGCGTATGCATGTATCTATGCATATGCATGTGCATTATGTATGCATTTGTGTGTCTCTATGCATGTAAGTATGTAAGTATGTATGTATGCATGTATGTGTATGTGTGTGTGTCTATGTGTGTATGTGTATGTGTGTGTGTCTATGTGTGTATGTGTATGTGTGTATGTGTGTGTATGCATGTATGTATGCATATGCATGTGCATTATGTATGCATGTGCATTATGTATGCATATGCATGTATGTGTGTATGTGTGTGTATATATATATATGTGTCTGTATGCATGTAAATGTGTGTAGATGTGTGTGTGTGTGTGTGTCTATGTGTGTGTGTGTATATTTGTGTGTGTGTATGTGTGTGTGTGTCTATGTGTGTATATACGTGTGTATCTAGATATATGTGTCGGTGTGCATCATGGTTGGATTGGAATGCATTCCAAACGCGTATGGATCGTACAGAACGTTCAGTACGGAACGTACATTCCAAAAAGCATTCGGAACCCGTTCAAAAAAAAAATCTAGAAAAAAATTTGATATGAAATATATACTTGAGGTGAAAAAAATGCATGAATTATATACATAGCTAGGTAAGTCCATAGCTCAATGACTTCTCAACCAAGGAGATTGAAAGAGAGAGAGAGAGGAGAGAAAATGAGAAGGAAAAATAATATATATATATATATATATATATATATTATTAAGGTAACGTTCCTAAACATTCCATATGCCGGTGTTTGGTACAGAACCACGTTGCGTACGCGTACTATTGTGGAGGTGATCGCAATCCGAGTGGATCGGGTCTGATCGTGGCACACACAGAGTGTATGAAGCTAGTGAGTGTTGGAAGGTTTATGTAATAAAAAATGTGAAGGTGAAGATGAAGTTGGGTATGTGGGGAAGAGATGTCATGATTTGATTAAAGAAAGGGGAACATATGAACACAAGATAATTGCATGAACATGAATGATGAGGACAAAAGAAACCATTCACATGAATCAATTCGGAAAGGAAGAATGGTCCAATAATATGGATCTTCTTAAACACTTTCCAAATTTAATTCACATTCATAGGTTCTTTTGAATGGAATGAATGCATGATGAGAAAAAAAATGAAAACCACACACATGAATCAGTCTCGAAAGGAAGAATGGTCCAAGAATGGAGCTACTTATACACTTTCGAAACTAAAACATATGCATGGGTGTTTGTGGGTGGTATAAATGCACGTGGGTCATGATTTATGAATAGAGAAATCAACTCTCAACCCTAAGATCAACTTCTTTTGATTACAACCATTGGATTTATCAAATGGATAGTTAGGATTGGTTCTTTATATGATATCTAGGGCAAAGGGGAGGAAAATAGGCCCCTTCATTCTCCACCATTGGATCTGGGGCTGATCTGGACCGTCGGATCAGTGCTGATATCAATTTGGATAAGATAAGCCACTATTTTGGAGAAACTTTGCATTATTGATCTTTGATCATAAAAAAAAGCTTATCCGGTGAAAAAACTCGTGGATCCTCCTTCCTTTATGCTTTGGTGCATCTCCACCCTTGAATATGAGCTCATCTTGACTGTACGACATGGTTCAATCATTGTTTGCCATGTGGCAGCCCTTCAAGCCTTCAATTTTCTTATTCTAGGAAACTGTGGTGACCTTGAAAACTGGATTTTGTGCTCTTTGACCCTTCACATATCCTTTGATGAAGATAAAAATTTGTAGGGCTATGTTTTGAAAGGCCTCCTTTAGAAATATGCAGAAAAACCTCCCATCTGAATCTCCCTTATACAAGTTTGACTACATTTGGAAGCTTGGAAGGTGGCATTAATGTGTCTATGAAGCTTTGATAGCCTTGAAACTTTGTACAAATATGTAGGCCCATATGATCTTTATACATGCCAAACCATATGGCTAACAAAAATTCATATACAAGATTTTGTAGGGTCTAAGTGGAAAAATTACATTTTTTACAAAATGCACATGGCATATCAATGTGCTATAAAATCCATTTTCATGTGAAATTCGGGCTATAGACTGCCTTTGATAGGATTTACAAGTATATGAATTTTCATGTGATTTGGAGACATTGAATTTTTTTCCCTAATTTCCAAAGTTTGACCAGCTTTGACCGCTAGCCTAGATTTGCTCAATCTCTTCCAAATTTTGCATGTGAACTCCCTTTGACATCCTTGATGCATCTTGGACTTCTCAGGGAATTCTGGGTACCTTCACTGAATGTGTTTCCTATAGGCCTTCATCAGTGAGAGAGGAGAGAAAATCTCGACAACACCGTACGTGCTGTAGCAAACGTTCCGTACCACCTTGGTGTGCATGTGTATGTGTGTGTGTAAATGTGTATGGATGTGTGTGTGTGTGTGTAAGTGTGTCTGTGTCTATGAGTGTGTATGTGTTTATGTGTGTGTATGTGTCTATGTGTGTATGTGTGTGTCTATGTGTGTATGTGTATGCATGTATGTATGCATATGCATGTGCATTATGTATGCATATGTGTGTGTATGCATTAAGTATGTGTATGTATGCATGTGCATTATGTATGCATATATGTGTGTATGCATGTAAGTATGTATGTATATATGCATATGCATTATGTATGCATATGTATGCATGTATGTGTATGTGTGTGTATGTCTCTCTATGTGTGTGTATGCATATATGTGTGTGTATGTGTGTGTGTGCGTGTATGTGTGTGTGTATGTCTGTATGCATGTGTATGTGTGTATGCATCATTATATGTGTATGTGTCTATGTGTGTGTGTGTATGTGTGTGTGTATCTATGTGTATGTGTGTGTGTCTATGTGTTTATATGTGTGTATATGTCTATGTGTGTGTATGTGTCTATGTGTGTATGTGTATGCATGTATGTATGCATATGTGTGTGTATGCATTATGTATGCATATGTGTGTGTATGCATTATGTATGTGTACATATGCATGTGCATTATGTATGCATATGTGTGTGTATGCATGTGAGTATATATGTATGCATGTATGCGTATATGTGTGTATGTCTCTCTATGTGTGTGTATATGCATATGTGTGTGTATGTGTGTATGCATGTGTATGTGTGTGTATGCATCATTATTTGTGTATGTGTCTGTGTGTGTATGTGTGTGTATATGTGTGTGTATGTGTGTGTGTCTTTGTGTATGTGTGTGTGTCTATGAGTGTGTGTGTCTATGAGTGTGTATGTGTTTATGTGTTTGTATGTATCTATGTGTGTATATGTGTCTATGTGTGTATGTGTATGCATGTATGTATGCATATGTGTGTGTATGTGTGTGTATGCATTATGTATGCATATGTGTGTGTATGCATTATGTATGTGTATGTATGCATGTGCATTATGTATGCATATGTTTGTGTATGCATTATGTATGTGTATGTATGCATGTGCATTATGTATGCATGTGCATTATGTATGCATATGTGTGTATGCATGTAAGTATGTATGTATGCATATGCATATGCATTATGTATGCATGTATGTGTATGTGTGTGTATGCATATATGTGTATGTGTGTGTATGTGTGTATGCATGTGTATGTGTGTGTATGCATGTGTATGTGTGTATGCACCATTATGTGTGTATGTGTGTGTGTATGTGTGTGTGTATATGTGTGTATATGTGTGTGTATGTGTGTGTGTGTGTGTCTATGTGTATGTGTGTGTGTCTATGAGTGTGTATGTGTTTATGTGTGTGTGTATGTATGCATGTGCATTATGTATGCATGTGCATTATGTATGCATATGTGTGTGTATGCATATATGTGTGTGTGCATGTATGTGTGTGTATGCATGTATATGTGTGTATGTGTGTATATGTGTGTGTGTCTATGTGTATGTGTGTGTGTCTTTGTGTGTATATGTGTGTGTATGCATATGTATGTGTGTGTGTGCATGCATACCTAGCTTCGCTTCAACGATAAATCCTTGCTCTCTCTCTCTCTCTCTCTCTCTCTCTCTCTCTCTCTCTCTTTCGCTCTGTCGAGTCCAAATCCTGAGATAAATGTGCCGGGAGAAATCATTTTTTTTTAAAACATTCCAGAGCGTCGCTTATGCGATGCTTTGGAACACAGGATGTCGCATGTGACGCTAAAACGTCACAGTCAGTTTGCCAACATCACAAATAACATCGCTAGTTAGCGACGCTATTTGCGATGCATACTTATCGTGTTGCATAAGCGACACTACCATCGCTTATGCGACGAAGCCTCGTTAAAAAAAAACCCAAAAACAAGACCATCGCTTATGCGATGCTAGCGTCGCATAAGCGACGAATCTCTTTTTTGTTTTCAATTCGGGGGCGTCACTACGCCCCCCTATTTCTTGTAGTGATGTACACACATGCATATGCATAGATGTATTCATACACGTACATGTGTGCATAGACGTACATGTATGCATAAGCATACATGTACACATATGCATACATGTACACATACACATAAATGTACACATATGCATATACATGCACATACACACATGTACACACACACACGCATACACACGCATACACACACACACACACACACACACACATATATATATATATATATATATATATGTGTGTGTGTGTGTGTGTACACATATATGTAGACATACACGTATACATATACATACATGTACACATACACATACACGTATACGTACACATACACATACACTCACATACACATACATGTACATGTACACGTACACATACATGTACACGTACACATACATGTACACGTACACATACATGTACACGTACAAATACATATACATGTACACATACATATGCACGTACACATACATGTACACATGCATCTACATATATGCATACATATACACGTACATGTACATGTGCAAATACATAGATGCATACACATGCACATGCACATACACATACCCATATGCATATACATGCACATGTGCACACACATCCACATCCACATATACATCAATGAAATATAGACACAACCACATACACATATATGCATACATATACACAATTTATATAAAATAAAAACAAACGAATTCAAATTTATATGAAATAAAAACAAATGAATTTAACAAAGAAAGTCAATATTTCGTAGATTATATAGCTGTGTCATGTGTTCGGCATCTACAATACATTTTCTAGATGGTGGGGCATTCCCTGAGCATGATTATCAATTTATAAAGATATTTGCAAAAATGCAATTGCAGAGAAATTTGAAGTATGCAAAGGTCAAACGTCATAGATCCTCTCAAATCAAGCACTTTCTTGAGAAGTGATGAGTTGTCGTACATAACTTTTTATGAGAAATGTAGAAGAGGCTGTTTTGCAGATAAAGACTTAAATAAATTCCTTTTATCAACGGGGCATCACCCCACCCATCGACTCAACATTATGTTTTGGATGGGGTAATAAGATTTAACTCAAAAAAAAAAAAAACACACATCTCATTTTGTTGACAATAGAACCAAGAATGCTTGAACGTATCATGTTCGCACACTCCAAAAATATTGGAATCATAGTGAAGTCCCTCACTAAAGGAAGAAGAGACTCTTAAACTTTTTTTTGGAAGTTTAATCACTGACCTATTTTTTATTATGTTTGAAGAAAAAAAACAATGCATACACTCTAGAGACCCCTTTATCTTTCATTTTCGAGGGGTTTACATTAGGGTGTTTGTGACTCTTGAACCATACATATACATACACACACACACACACATATATATATATGTGTATGTGTATGTGTATGTGTATGTGTATACATATGTGTATGTGTACGTGTATGCATATGCATATATATATATACATATATATATATATATATATATATATATATATGCATATGCATACACGTACACGTACACATATGTATACACATACACATACACATATGTATACAGATACATATATGCATACACATACACATACACATGCATACATATACATATAAATCTACACATATGTATACATGTACATGTACATGCATATATATATATATATATATACACACACACACACACACATGTATACACATACATATAGATGTAGGTATGCATACATGTATATGTACATATATGCATACACATACATGTACATGTGCATGTACATGTACATATATGTATACATGTACATGTATGTGAACACGTATACGTACATGTATGTGCACATGTACACATATGCACATACACATACATGTACACACAAACATATGTGTGCATGTAGATTTGTGCATACACGTACATGTATGTGTATGTATATGCATACACATACATGTATGCATATAGATACACTTACATGTACACATATATGTACATGTATACATACATGTACACGTATGATACACTTACATGTATGCGTACACATACATGTACATGTATGCATACATGTATATGTATGCATACATGTACATGTACGTGTACATGTATATGTATGTGTACATGTACATGTATGCATATACGTACATCTACATGTACACATACACATAAATGTACATGTCGATGTACATGTACATGTACACATATAAATACGCATGCACATGGACTTAGACATACACATATACATGCACATGCACATACACAGACACATGCACATACACAGACACATGCACATACATATACACATCAATGAAACATACACATACACATGCACATGCACGTTTTGGTGTCGTCTCTTGTCTCTTTCTATTCTCAGAATACTTTTGTGAGATTTTGTTTCTATATTATCGTTTTCGTTCGTGCGTCTGTAGAATCCGAAGGGCAACAATTGTATTTTTTTACTTTTTGTTTCAAGAGGTGATGTGTGGGCTTTTGCCCCCTGCTAAGTTGTAATTTTTTTTTCACTAATTTTACTTTTTTCTTGTCTCATTTTTTTTTTCATTTATGCTAAAAAATACCAATGTTTTGAATTGGCACAATTAAAATTCATTAGAAAGAAGAGGAAATATATTTGTCGGATGCGTATAAGTGTGTAGGGAGAGCTCTTAGACAGGAAGACTCTTCATATCGCATAATGCACATGTTTGCCTACCTTTCTTTGCCAAATACTAATTGTGAAAAATGAGGGTCCATGGCATTAAAAATACATTTCTCACATTATCGATTTTAAGCTTTAGTCCGCCCATTGAAGTGCTTCAAGACACTGCGTGTCATGGCTTCTCTAGAGGCTTCATCAATGCACATGAATCCATGCTCTCACAAGCAATGACTAGACTCAATGACTAGACTACATAGGTGGTTGAGACATCTTCAAAAGATAAATCTTACACTTAATAGAATATATGTTTTTGGAAGAATCCTCATTTTAGGTCCAAAATGGAGTTCACTATGATCAAATCAATGGCATGCACTACTAAATAGAGTGATTTTTTTTTTTTGAAAAAGCAGGAAAATTATATTAAAAGAAGACTATACATTCTGTGCAAGGGGCAAGAGCCACAAGCAACCAGGGAATTACAAAAGGAGGCCATGTCAAGCCTTTGGGTTGAGTATACAGAGGCTAAAATGTTTCTCCATTTGGAGGATTTAATGCCTTTAACCAGTTCAAGGATACTTTCCTTATGGGTAGAGGGACTAGAGATACATTGAATGCATTTATCGGAGCTTTTCTTGAGAGTTCTATACAGGGAAATCAAGAAATTTCTATTACTATTACAGAAAACCCTATTATTTCTGTTGAACCAGATATGCCACAGAATATGGCCTCTCCATATGTTCCACAATAAGACATCCATGTTACTGCAGCAGCCAAGGATGATGGATTCTTGGCTGAGACCCTGGTACCCTCTGGATGAGAGATAAGACTCAACAATGGTCCAAAATTTCTTAGCATGAGAACATTCAAAGAACAGATGAATAACATCTTCCTCCTTGCCACAGAATGTACAAAGACCTCCATTAATAATAATTTTCCTGACTCTGGGACCAATCCACAGACCATTATGGAGCATTAACCATTGAAGATATGATTGCTTGATATGATCTGGGTAGACCCACAGAGATTTAAACCTGAATGGCCACTCTTTAGCAGTCTTGTTTGCAGGTTCTGGAGGCCCACAAGCTGATGCTGGTCAAGGAGCTGGATGGAAGTCTTAGGAAGAAGGTCAACCTCACTGAAGTGGCTTGCATCATATTAAAAGAATTTAAGAAGGCCAGGGGCAAGATTGACTATATTGTGCCCAAACTTAAATAGAGTGAATTTAATATACTTTTGGTGTTGCAAATAGAGAAACCACCCAGTCATATATTTTTTCTTAGTCTGCAAAGGCTAAGTTGTATGCTTGAATAATAACTGGTAATAAAAAATAATAATTACCGGTATTAAAAAAATGGACAACACGCAGACATCATTCTCCACTAGAGATTGGAGACTAGAGTATGGAGGCGAGCAGATCCAGGGAAGTTTTTTTTTTTAAAATGGAGGTTCAGCCGAAGCCTACTCCCCCGGACTTTAACTTTGAAATTGCAACTGTACAAGTGAATGGGCATAGCACCCGCGGGACCCCCTGTATCCCACAAAGCAGGGGTTAGACAAGGTTACAACTGAGAGACATGGTTACAACTGGGTTTAACTGGCATAAGCCATAACATGTCTAGCCTGGGACTTGAACCTTGGACCTCCGCCTCAAGAGGCCAAAGCTCAACCAAGTGTCGTACAGGACGTGGACAGATCAAGGGAAGTTTTTTTTTTTTTAAAAATGGAGGTTCAGCCGAAGCCTACTCCCCCGGACTTTAACTTTGAAATTGCAACTGTACAAGTGAATGAGCATAGCACCCGCGGGACCCCCCGTATCCCACAAAGCAGGGGTTAGACAAGGTTACAATTGAGAGACATGGTTACAACTGGGTTTAACTGGCCTAAGCCATAACATGTCCAGCCTGGGACTTGAACCTTGGACCTCCGCCTCAAGAGGCCAAAGCTCAACCAACTGTCCTACAGGACGTGGACAGATCAAGGGAAGTCCAGATCAAGGGAAGTTGAAGGTCGAGCATCGAACGACAATAAAATCAAGGTTTGAGTTTTTTGGATTATCGGGCAGTGGGCAGAGAGAAATGGGTCCATTGTCCATTTTCCGAACGAGCCATTGATGATCGTGATGCCATTGTATCTGTCTATTCTGTCAGCGCCATTGCAAGCCTGATGACATTTATACGGGCCAACAAACGAAGTGAGCTGCCTTGTCGTGGAGAGACCCGAGAGCGGGCGGAGGGACCATTCAAGGCAATGCACGCATCAGTCGCTGCGAGCTCAGAGACAGAGGAGGAGGAAGGGCGATCAGCATGGTCATTTTCCACTCTCAGAAGAGAGCTCGACGTGGAAATGTAGGTTGACAGTGGAGGACGACATCTAGTTAGCCCCATTCATCCACAACGTGCCCCCTCCTTCCCAGCATCCTTCCCATTATTCCTATCCAATTCGAATGCTTCGTTTCCCGCCCCTGTGCATCCTTCTCACTCTTCCATTCGCTTCCATGCGGAGCTTGACTTCCTCTCTCCCGTCACGAGCGACGCGGAGCAATCACACGCTGGCTCATTCATGGTTTCCTTTGCCTTTCGCAACGGTTGTAGGTCAGCTGTGTGCATACCTCACTACTTCGCCAACAGAGTACTCTCCTTCGTACGAGTTCCTTTGCAAGGCAGCATCTGCGCTAACGGGGCTTGAGCATGCTTGAAGCCATTGTTACTATACATGTTCTGATGTTCAACTCTTAAATGCCGAAGGTGGCAGCGAAGATGGCTAAAAAATTCTAAGAACCATTCCATGGGCTTCACTTCCATGGCTCGGAGCAGATGCAGTCTGATGTTCCTAGCGAATGTTGGTTGTCTGTTCATGGTGTCAATCATGAATGCAGTTGTTGAAGACAGTATTGATGATTATTCACAGAGTCAGGAGAGCAAGTTCTGGTGTGATTCGTGCATCGTCTCGTGCCTATTGGTATGCTCCTGTCCTGCTCTCGTTAGTCTAGTTCTCGATGCAGTGAGCTCGGGCCAAAGACTCTAATCACTGTTCTTATCCAATAGGACACATTCCCTAATGCATCTTATTTGGGAGTGTTGTGCCGTCCAGCAGTTAAATTTCAAAATCTCAGCAAAAATCTGCGCGGTTTTTTCATCTAAGTGAACTCAACTCTTCACTGTTGTAGTTCAGCGCGATCCGAAGCAATGAAAATGCGTTATGACGTCGCAAACCTGTTTCTCGGACCTGGCCATAGCTACTTGCGTTTCTTGAAAGATGTTTTTTTTCTCTCCATAGTTTTTGCTGTTAGTTAGTTCCTTCTCTACAGGTTAGCTTCAATCGGCACTTGTTAATGAACCTGCAGGATTATACTTTGCGCTTAGTTATCCTGGAGGAGTTCGATCAATCGTGATTTCCTGAAGTATTGAAATAATTTAGAACGACAGTCAATTCGGTCTTATTACCGTGCTATGCTTTGGACGCCTGGTTTAGCATAGTCTCCTCCTGCGGGTATAAGTAGTAGGCAACCGATGCCATCTATACCGTTTGCTAAACTTTTCATCCTTGAGCATACGCATCAAACTGGGATTCCTTCTATATGATTGTAAGAGATGACTACACTGGGATTCCTTGTATATGATTGTATGTGTGGGTGAGGATATTGCCTACTGTCAGTGGAGTCTATCCAACGTTGACACAATGCAGGCTAAATAGTCGGTCCATGGGACGTAGAATGCCACTCACCTAGCTTGTAAACAGTCTTATCAGCGCAGTTCTTGGCCATGATCTTGCTCATTTTCGATATACTGTCCAAAGTTCTTGAAGAGGTATTTAACAGTCTGCATTTCCTTGGGACGGGTATCTATATTAACATCATGGGGAGTTGGGAACATAGGCGCGAATCTAACCCGGAAAGGGACTATGACTCGCCAATTTCTGGAAGCCTAGGATGAGCCTAACAGTTTTCAGAAAGGATTGCAGCACTCGTTATTAATATTTGTGCATATTGTGCTTGTGTTGACTTGAATTTCCTCGCTAAGTTGAGTTCATTCATCATTCGCTTACATTCCACTGGTCTCGCTCAACTGCGCATTCAGATGGAATCCACGTTCGCCTCATGTGACAAAGGCCCCTTTTACACAGGAGTCTACAATGGCAGACTAGGATTTGAAGTATGGATGCATTCATTAACTGACTTTCATATTTCAAACCAAGTGAAACTGGCTACCGGGAGAGGTGAAGTCGATTTGTACTTGCCATGTGCACTTTCAGTCATCTTTCCTTTTTGGTGAAAATGTTTAGATGGTATTTATTATTTGATGCAGAACAGAGAGAACCCTTAGCTTACATTGATGCAGGGCCGTCTTTCACTAATGCATTTAATTTGACTGTGAGGATCGTTCTTGAACCTACATGTGCAAATGCTGGATTTCAGTGTCGAAATCCCTTGACGTGTGATGTAAGTGCTAGATTGTCTTCTGCAGTAGTGTGAGTGAGCATATCTTTTTTGAACCTTGTTATGGTTATTTGATCAGCTCGTAGTCACTGGTGATGGAGTTGTACTTCCCTCTACTCTTCAAAGCGCCAGAGGTGGTAGGTTGTTAAGTCTGACAATCGCTCTTGAGACGCGGAGTGAAACAGGCAAGGTTAATCTGGCATTGGCAAGAGACTTCTGTACAAACTCATCAGACATCTCAAGAAGTCATCGTTTGTCTGCTGCTGTGACCATTCATTTCGGTGAGTTCAACTGAAGGGGATTTATTAGTTTATGTATGTATTTAGTATCAGCGTTAACTGTTGATGATAAATTTCATTCGGCAGACAGGCAGCCTGTCTCTGTAAATCTGTGGACAGCAGTCCCAGATACTCCCATTCAGGTCAACAAAGTATCCAAAACTGTCCAGGCCACCAATAAAGTGTCTGACTTAAAGATTTATCTGGATTTTACACATCCAGTGAGGAATACAAGTGAAGAGCTCATGAATGTGCTTACATCAAACCATGGCATCTTGAAGGCTGTGCATCGCACAAGTCATGGTAATCGGCAGTTTGGATTTCAGGTGACCTTTCTCTTAGCTTACTCTTGCATCCTCCTATTTTTTTTCTTGTTCCTTCCCCCTTTTGCCACTTGTAAATTGTTACTAAGAGCATGCAGCTACAACTGAGTTCTTTCTGATGACAGCTTTCAAATGTGCAATCCTCTGCTGCAATTATCACAGTGAGTCTAGATACTAGTCATGTTCTGAGCAGAGCAGGAACTGTGGCAAGGGCACCTGATGCAGTGACTTTCCTTTATGGTGTGTCCATGTTTTTTCACGTGGGTTCTTGCTCTTTCATAATTCTTGTCTGTTCAATTCTGGAGCAAAATGAGGCTCTGACGTTTGTTGCGAGAGGTAGTTATGTTTGAAAAGTAATTTTCTAGATATAAAGATCCTAATTCTGCATCATGGATGCACATATAGACATGGTGAAGCCAAAGGTGAAGCTGGCAGTTTCTTCCTTGGGATTTGAAACTCGGGACCGAATTATTTCAGTTGCTGTTGTATTCACAAAGCCGGTGTTCTTGTTCACTCTGAAGTCTGTTACTGCAATAAATGGTAGAGTCACAAGGTAGATATCTGGATTCTGCCCAAATTTTTTATTGTGCTCTTGCATCTTTCTCTCATCTTTCCTTCTCAATCGGAAACAGAGCCATCTCTTCGTGCTTTAATTGAGCAGGTGGAATTTAGTGAGAATCTCTTCCTTTTGGTACTTGGGAACTGCAATGCATTCCTATAAAGGACTTATTTCTTGTTGTGCTTAATCAGAATTCTGCACTAGGAGTATGAAGATATCTATCTTCTTGATTCCTTTAACACTGCTAGTGACGTGTGGCAATTGTTTATGCAGGCTTGATGAAATCTCAAAAAGCTTATACCTGGTCCATGTCCTGGCTAACGAAGGCATGACAGTTACCTTATTTGTGCCAGAGAATAAGACGGTTGATATAGCAGGGAATCTCAATGATCCTTCCAGCATTCTCCATGTAAAACATTGTAAGTCGATGTGAAGGCTGAGAATTGTGAGTTTTCTTTGTCCCATTCCTTCAAATTGGCAATGAGAATGCCATGTTGTTGCACAGATTTTGTCCCTGCAGTTTCCATTGGTCTATATTCCTTCACAACAGCAAGTTTTCTGGCAACAACATTTGCTGCTGGAGTGCTTAGTGTCTCTGCTGCATCACTGGCAGCTGTCGGTGCATTAACACAAACAGCAATGAAGTCCATTGTCTCTGACCCATCTAAGAATTTACTGGTTGGTCTGCATATCCTGCACTTTGCTATCTGTTAGTATTTTCTTGAAGTTCACGGGAACTTTCTTACTTCAGAGTATTGCCAGAACAACACCTAGATAATCTCATCTCAGTTTCAGTTGTAGAATAATTTCGAATGATGTGACATATTAATGATATGAAAGATGCCCCTTCAGAGGATTTTAGCTCCCATAATATGGATAGTAGAGTTGGGTGGTTAGCGACTGTTGTTCATTTATTAGCATTATAAATTATCATGTACATTATGGCAGTGTTCTGCTCTTTCTCAACACTTAGCTTTCCTTGTATGATGACATTTGTTTCTGCATCTAGTGGTATCAATGAGATACTGATGTCTGGATGAC